>MCFH01000011.1:0-255000 GCA_002104945.1 Piromyces finnis
GTTCTTCTAAGGTTTTATTCTTTTTATTCAATTCTTCTTTATCCTTCAAGTTATTTAATATGGATGTTCTTGTAACTTCAATAATCTTGGATAATGAACGAATATTTTCTTTGAACTTTTCATTTTCTAATTCTTTCTTTTGAAGTTCCTCTGTCATGTTAACTTGTAATTCTTTTAATTGTTGATTCTTTTCTTCTATTTGAGCTCTTTCTTTAATAAGTTGCTCCATAAACATCTTTTCTTTTTCTTTATATTCTTCTTGTTCTTTTCTTAATGTGTCATTATCAGTTGAAGTTGATTTTAATTTAATCTCTTGGTTCATCATTTCAGAATGTAATTTTTGAATGGTTTGCTCTAATTGATCATGACCACGTTTTGTAGACTCTAATCTTAACTTTTCTTCATTAAATTGATCTAATAAATTATTATAATTCTCAGTTACCTTTACATAATTTTGTTCTTTTTCTTGAATTGTATCATAAAGTGTGGTAACTTTTTCTTCTAATGATTGAATTTTATTATTCAATTGTTCATTTTGTTGTTCCCTTTCATTTACAATTTGTTTCAAATTTTCCATTTCTGTAGTCATCTTTTCACTGGTGTCTTCTTTAACTTTTATTGTTTCTTGTTGTATTTCAAGTTCCTTTTGAGTTTCTTGGAAATCTTCTTTTAAATGTTCAATGATTTTCTTTGATATTTCAACTTCTGTTTCTTTCTTTTTTAAATCTGTTTTAGTGGTTTCAAGAGCTTCAGAGGTTTCATCCAAAGATTTTTGTAATTCAATTATTTCGGATTGATGACTCTTATTAATATCTATTTCTTTTTGAAGTTTACCCTTTAACGTATTAACCGTTTCAATAAATTCTTTATTTCTTTCTGATAAAGTTTTTAAAATTAATCTATTTTCTTCAATGACTTCTTCTTTTTCTTTAATGTTGTCATCAATAGAACAAAGTTTCATACTTAATTCAGTAACCTTTGCCTTTTCTGATTTTAGTTGTTCAATTAATTGATCATTCAATTTCTTGAAATCATTCTTACTATGTTCAGAAGATGTAAGTTGTTCATTCAAAACTTTTATTCTTTCTTCCTTTATTAAATTACGTTCGTTTATTCCGAGAATTATTTTATCCTTTGTATTCATTTCAATTTCTAAAGCTCTAAGTTTTTCTTTAATTGATAAACCTTCTAATCTTAAACCCTTTAATTTTTCATCCTTCATTAAATTATCAACTTCTAAATCATTTATAATTCCTTCTTTAGACATATTTTCAATCTCAAGAGCCTTTTTATTTTCATTCATGTCATATAATTCTTGCTTAACTTCATTTAAATCATTTTCATAGCTATCTAAATGTCTTTCTGCTTTACTTAAATCAAATTCTAAATCTCTGTTAATTTGATATACATCATCAATTTCATTCTTTAAGTTATTAATTTCTATGAGTTGACATTCAATTAAATCATCTCTTTGCCATAAAGTTTCTTCAAAGTACGAAATACGAGATTCATAATCCTTTGATTTATTTTCTTCATCAATTATTCTCTTCTTTAAGTGAACATTTTCTTTTTGAATCATTCCTATTTCAGTTTTTAAATTATCAATTGTTCTCTTACTTCTATCCATTTCTACCTCTCTTTCCTTGGATAAGCCATCTAAAATTTGTTTTTGTTCATTGAGATTTTGGACAGCTCTGTTTAATTCTTCAATCATTTTATCCTTATTTTGGCTTTCTTCCTTATTTTCCTTTAATTCATTTATATAATGTTGTTTATCAGTAGATGCTTTATCTACTTCGTGCTTGTAATAATCTAAATTATTAATTACTTGATTATACATAAATTCTAATTCATCTCTTTTACTTTCCAATGTTTCTGAAAGATGAGTAAGACGTTCAATTTCTTTTTTATGAACCTTATTTTGGTCTACTTCTTTTTCGTATTTATCACTAAAGTCATCACGAGATTTCTTTAAAGCACTTATTACACCTTTAAGAATTTCATTAGCTTTTTTACTTTTTTTCAATTCTTCTGTGCTTTTCTGTGCTAAGGTTGTGGCTTCCTTCATTTGATTGTCAAATTCTTTTTCTTTATCAAGATATTTATCTTCCATACTTTTTAATTGATCTTTAAGAATATCCTTTTCAGAAAGTAACATTTGTATTTGCTCTTTCTTTTCTTGAAGTTGAAGAGTACCATTTCTAATTTTTCTTCCAGATTGTTTGTTGAGATAATCTAATTCATTCTTTAATCCGTCATTTATTTTTTCAAATTCTGTACAAGCTTCAGAGTGTATTTTATTAAGCTCTTCTATTTCTTGTTCCAATTTGAATATCATTTCTTCCTTTTCTTTAATTTCCATTTTATATGAATTAACTGTGCTTCTGGTTTCTCTTAATTCATTATAGTATTTTTTATCCTTTTGGTATTTTTTATTAATATCTTTATTTAATTTTTCAATTTCTTCTTTACACATTTCAATTATTTCATCCTTACGATTGACATCATCAGATAATAAGGAAATTTCCTCTTGTAAAGATGCATTGGTTTGTTGTTCATTCTTTAATTTTTCAATAAATGTTCTATTCAAATTTAATATATCTGAGTTTTTCTCACTTATATTCATAATTTCTTTGTCCTTTTCTTCAATTAAAACCTTTAAAGTATCATTAGAACGTGATATACGTTTCATTCTTTGATTATTGAGTAACATCTCGTTTTTAATTTCTTCATAATTGTTATTTAAATTCATAATTTCCATTTGAAGTGATTTAATTTCTTGCTTGTCTTTTTCCTTTTCTTCTTCAAATTGTTGTTTTACCTCTATTAATTCCTTTTTAATAGATTTAGAATTATCTTTCTCGGTTTCTAGAGTTGTTTCTTTATGTTGGCTAATTTCACCTTGTAGAGAAGAAATTTCATCATTATTTTGAATCTTATTTTCTATAAATGAAAGTTGGTCTTCCATAGACCTATTAGAAGAAACTAAATTATCATATCTATCTATTTCAATATCCAATAAATCTTGGGAATCCTTTAATTGTTGCTCCATAATTTCATTTTCAAAACTTATTGATTCATATTTCTTATTTTCTTGTTCCATATGCTCTTGAACTTCCTTTAATTGTTGCTCCATAATCTTATTTTCAAAAATTAAAGATTCATATTTCTTATTTTCTTTCTCCATGTATTCCTGAGTTTCTTTTAATTGTTGTTCCATGATCTCTTTTTCGAATACTAATGATTCATATTTCTTATTTTCATTTTCTGTGTATTCTTGTGATTCCTTAATTTGTTTCTCCATAATTTCATTTTCGGTAACTATGGATTCATATTTCTTATTTTCTTGTTCCATATGCTCTTGAACTTCCTTTAATTGTTGTTCCATAATCTTGTTTTCACAAACTAAAGATTCATATTTTTCATTTTCTTGCTCTATCATTTCTTGAGTTTCTCTTAATTGATATTCCATAATTTCATTTTCAATAAGTAATGTTTTACTTTCATATATTTTTTGCTCCAAATGTTTTTGGGACTCTTCTAATTGATTCTCTAGGTTTATCTTTTCAGATACCAAACTTTTTGTTTTATCAGTTTCTTGTTCTAATACTTCTTGAATATTAATGTACTCATTTTGAAGTTCAATATATTCTTTTTTAGATTCTTCTAATTCATTAACAATAATATTGTATTTAAATTCATATTCGTTTGATGTTTCTTCTAATTCATCAATACGTTCTTTTAATTCATTAATTGTTTCTGTAGTATTAGAATCAATGTTTTTACTGGATTTCTTAAGACTTTCGATTAATTTCTTAGATATTTCAACCTTTTTCTTTGAATTTTCTAATTCATTAACGATCTTTGTGTTTTTACTTGTTAATGAAGCAATTTCAGTTTCAAGTTTTTGAATCTTTTCATTGGAATTTTTAACCTTTTCTTTGCTATTGAAAAGTTTTCTATATATTTCCTTATTTACCTTCATAATATCATCTTGTTTTTCTTTTAGTTGATTAAATTTAATTTTTTGTTTTTCAATTATATCATTACTTTCTAATAATTGTTTATTCATTTCTTCAAATTCCTTTTCAGCATTATTCATTTGGTCCTTTTTTTCTTTAATTATTTCTTGTTTTTCTTGAAGTTCACATTTTAGACTATTAACCATTTCAGATAATGTGGAAATTTCTTTTGATTTTTCATTATTTTCTTTTGTGATGCTTTCCTTTTCTTTTTCAATAGTTTTATAATAGTCCTTATTTTTATTAATCTCCTCTTCATTCTTCATAATCTTTCCCTTTAAAATTTCAATTTCTTCTGAACTTTTCTTTTCTTTCATTAAATGCTTTTCAATAAGACTTTCAATTTCTTTATTATACTTATTTTCTTCTTGTGTTTGTCTTTCTTTTATATTTTTAATCTCATTTTGAAGTTCTTTATCTTTTTGAGCGTGTTGTAACTTTATGCTATCTAAAATATCTTTGTATTCTTTTTCTTTTTGGTTGTACTTTTCCTTTTCTTCATCCATCATTTTCTTACTATCCTTTAATTGTTCTTTCAATGCTACAATTAAATTGTTATTCTTGTGTTTCATTTCATCAATATTTAATTTTTCATTTGAAATCATTTCATCTTTTTCTTTAAGTTGCATTTTTAAGGATTTAATCAATTTCGTTAATTCTACTTCCATAATTAAAGTAGAAGTAACTTTATGATTAAGCTTATTCTCTAAAGATGTAACTAATTTTTTATTATTATTTTCAATAATAGATATATTCTCTTTTTCTTTTTCTAATGCACTTTCTTTCTCCTTTATAAGATGTTCTAACTTGTCAATCTTTTCTTTTTCCTTATCCTCTAATTTAATAAGTTTTTCACGAAGCATTTCATTTTCACTTTTTATAAAGTTATTCATTTTTTCACTACTGTCAATTTGATATCTTAAATCGTTATCAATTGTGGAGTACATTTCTAAAATTTCTTCACTATTCATTAATTGGCCGGCTAATGATTTATTATTTTTTTTTAATTCAACATTTTCAATAATCAATTTTTGAATTTGTTCTTGTTGAGTAACCTTTCCATTAGCCAAACTCTTTTCTTTTTTCATTTCATTAATTAAATCTTCTTTTTCCTTTTCTACTTTATTAATTTTATTATTATATTCCTTTAATTGTTGATTTAATGTAGCATTGATCTTTTCTTTTTCAGACATGTTTTTGTTAATATGATCTATTTTTTCTTTTAATTCTTGTATCTCGGTGTTTTTCATTGTTTCCATTTCTTTGATTTCTTCCTTTAATGTTTCAATTTCTTGTTTCTTAGATTCATCAACTTCTTTAATATGCATATTCATTTCTTTGATTTTTTCTATTTTATTTTTAATATCATTCTCTAAGCCATTCATTTGACTATTCATTTTTTTAATTTGTTCTTCTTTTTGTGCAACATTCGTTAATGTAGAATTATGGTCTTCGCTTATTGTCTTTATTTCCTTCTTTAAAGTTTCAATATCATCTTTATTTATATCAATGGTACTTTTTAATTCATTTATTTCTTTACTCTTATTTTCAATATTCTCAGCATAGTCATTAATTAATTTATCATTTTCCTTCATTTGTTCATTTAATGTTTCAAAAAGATTATCTTTTTCATTAATTGACTGTAATAAAGTATCTATTGAATCTTCCTTTTCCTTAATACTAGTCATTAAGATATTAACATTAGTTTGTAAGTTATTAATCATTTTTTCCTTATCATTTAATTCATTCTTTAAGGAATTAACTGTTTCATCTTTCTTTTGCAATTCTTCTGTAAGTGTCTGTTTTTCTTGTTCTAATTCCTCAGTCATTTCTTCAATATACTTATCTTTCTCGTAAAGAGTTTCATTAGATTCATCAATTAATTTATTATTAATTTGAGCATCAATTTGAAGTTTTTCATTTAATTCATCCTTTTCTTTAATTGTTTTATTAAGACGTTTTATAGATTTTTCTTTATTTGAAATATTAGTTCTTAATTTATTAATATCATTTTGATTTATTTCTGCTTGATTAGCTAGTTCTTCAATAATATCTTCTTTTTCAGAAATTACCTTTTTAAGTTCATCAATAATCTTATCTTTTTGAGAAATTGTTTGAGTTGTAAGAGTTTTTGATTTTTCCATTTCTAATTTTTTATTTTCTATGTCAATTACTAATTGATTTATTTGTGATTCTTTTTCTTTTAAATCTTTATTAATGTTATCAAGAATTAATTGCTTATCTTGAACTAATAATGTAAGTTTTTCAATTACCTTGAATTTTTCATTTACTTCCTTATTAAGGTTTTCCATTTTATCGTCTTTTTCTGCTAATGAATTATTTTTAAGTTCAATAGATTCATTCAAACATTTAACCTTTTCTTGGAGATCATCAATTAATTTATTCTTATTATTTATTATTTCATTATTACTTTGAATAAATTCTTCCTTTTCCAAAATGTTTCCATTTAATGATTTTATTGAAACATCTTTTTCCTTAATAATATTTTCTAAATTTTTAATAATCTCCTTTTTCTTTTGAATTTCTTCATTATATTCATTAACAAGATTATTCTTTTCTTTAATGATTTCATTTAATGAATCTATGATTTTTTCCTTTTCTTTCATAGTATCATCTTTTTTATCATTCCATTTATTACTTTCTTTCAAATTACTTGTTAATGATTCAATTGAAGATTCCTTTTCATTAATATTATTAGTTAAATTATTAATACTACTATTTAATTCATCAATGGTAGTTTCATGACTTTTAATTTTGTTATTT
Source organism: Piromyces finnis (assembly GCA_002104945.1). Lineage (NCBI taxonomy): Eukaryota > Fungi > Neocallimastigomycota > Neocallimastigomycetes > Neocallimastigales > Neocallimastigaceae > Piromyces > Piromyces finnis. The sequence continues at coordinate 6,807 of MCFH01000011.1, forward strand.
AAACTTTCGATTAATTCATCTTTACCATTCATATGATCATTAATATTATAAAGTGAGTCATCTTTTTCTTTAATAATATTTTCTAATTCATTAATTCTTTCTTCTGATTTAACCAAATTTGTCTTGTATGTTAAAAGGTTCTTATCCTTTTCATAAACAGAATTAGATAATTGATCAATAGAATTGTTCTTTTCTTTTAAACTTTTTCTTAAATCTTTAATCAATATATCCTTTTCTTTTATGGTAGCATCACGTTCTTCAACAGTTTCCTTGACATTGTGAATATCAATAAGTAATTGATTAATAGCGGTATCTTTTTCATTCAAATTATCATCATATTTCTTTTTCAAGTTTTTAATTTCGATAGTATTACATTCATTAATTTTCTTAATGCTATTTTCACGGTCATGGATAGCTTTTACTAACTTTTCAATTGTTTTTTCTTTTTCAACACATTCTTTATGCATATCATTAAGAGCAATTTTGTTCTCCATTTTATCATTTTCCAATTTTTTAATAATATTTTCTTTTTCCTTTAATTTCTTAGAAGTATTATCATTTTGTTTTGCATTATCAGCAATAGTTTTTTGTAAATCACTAGCAGCCTTTTCCATAATTTTCTTTTCGTTAATTATATTTGATATTTCGATCTTCATAGCTTTCATTTCATTATCCTTCTTTTCTAATTTTTCTTTTCCTTCTCTAATTTCAACTTCCTTGGATTTTAATTTTTTATCTAATTCTGTAATAGTACTTAAAAATTTTTTATTATCCTTTTCATATTTTTTATAATCTTGATTGTTTAATTTTTTTTCTAACTCTTCAATTTTTCTGTTCTTTTGATCTAATTCTCCACTAAGATTATCCATGCTACTTTTTGTAAATTTCAAATCTTGTTTAACTCTTTTAATAATATCTTGACTAATTTTAAGTTCAGCATTTTTAGCATTAATTTGTTGTTTATAATTATTTAATTGGGCTTCCATAGATTTAATATCTTCACCTTTATTCACTTCACATTCATTATTATCATCATTATTAACTTCCATATGATTAAGTATATCATCTTTTTGTCTTTCTAATTCTTTAACCATCTCTTCTTGTTCCTTTAATTCTTCCTTACATGCAGATAGTTCATTTTTTAAATCACAATTTAAAGCATGTTCTTTACGTTGTTCACTTTCTAATTTTTCAATAGCACTTTCGAGAATATCATATTGAGTTTGCTTTTCATTTAATTGATGTTGAAGATTTTGACATTGATCTTTTAAATTTCTATTCACTTGCTCTAAACTATCAATTACATTGTTTAATTGTTTATTACTTTCCATTATCTCTTCGTATTTGATGTTAAGTTCTTGAGTTTCATTTTTAGAAGTTTCCATGGTTTTATTTAATAATTCATTATACTTTGTATTTAGAATTTCCAATTCTTTTTCTTTTTCTTCTAATTGACCATTTTTTTGTTCTATCATATCGTTTAACGAATTTTCTTTTATACTAATTGAATCTACAATTAAATTAATTTCATTCATTAAATCATTAATTTTGTCATTCTTTTTATCACTTTGATTTACTTCATTTGTAATTTTATCAATTTTGCATGCAATTATTTCTTTTTCCAAAATATAAGATTCTAATGATTGTGTAGTTGGTAAAGTTTCAGTAGTGGTATTGTTATTAACAGTCTTCTTTATTTGTTTATTTTGATAATCCTTTTTATTAGATATTGGTTCTGGAGTAATTGTGTCATTTCCATCTTTACTTTCAAAGAACTCTAAATCTTGTAAACTTGAATTTCTACTAAATACCTTTTTATCTAATATTTTATTATTTCTGTTTTCATTATCATTATTACATTCACTAGTATCTTTAACTTCGCTATCTAATTTTTCTTTGGAATCATAATATTCTAAGGATGAATTGTTACTTTTATTAAATGAGCTTAAACTTTCATTACTACTACTTTCAATTACATCTTTAATATTGTTATTAAAATTCTTTTTTGATTTTTTGGTAAAAGTATTGTTCTTTTTTGACATCTTTTTTTTACGATTATTTTTTTTGGATGTTGATTTATTTTTTTCCAAATTAGTATCATTATTAGCTAAACTTTTGTATCTATATTTGTTTAAATAATTTTTTATCTTTGGAGTATTTAGTTTTACTAAATATCCCAGTATTGATAATGCTATAACTATTAAAAACATTTTTATCACTGTAAAATATTATTAATTTATTTTTTAATTTGATATTTATAATTAATTATAAAGTAATTTTTGATAATATAAATGATAATATACAATGTATATTGAATATATTTAATATTATAATATTATGGTTTCTTTTTTTTTTTACAAAATTAAAGAATATTAAAATTTATTTATGATTATGTTTAGTATATTTTTAAATTAATGAATATTAAAACATCTTATGTTTAGTTTTATTTATGTATTTTAATGTTTTGATTAGATAGTATACATTTAATTATTATTAATTTGTTTAAAGTTCATTACCAATTTTTAATTTAAAATATACAAATTATACAATTTAATACAAAAAGGAAATATTCTTTCTTTATAGCAACAATTTAGTAAAACATCATTACTTATTTTCTCTTTATTATATTATTTTATTTTATTTTTTTAAAGACAAAGAGATTAAAAGAAAAAAAAAATTCACATAAAACATTTATTTTTATTTTTTTACTTTTAATTCTATATATAGTTTAAAATTTTAAAAAACTTTTTACATAAATAATAAATTAAATATGTTATTTTTAAAATTTCATATTCGATACATTGCTATTATAAATACAAAACAATAAAAAAAAAATATATCCTTTTTTCTTATTAATTTTTATTATTACAATGAAACAAATTTATTACTATAAATATTATTTATAAAATACTTATTTTATTAATATAGTCTTTTTTTTTTTTATTTCTTTTTTCATAATATATTTATAAACATTTATATATATATATATATTTTATTATTATAATTATTATTAGTAAGTTAAGTAAGAAAGTTTTTTTTTTAAAAATAGAAATATTAAAATTTTAATATATTTTAAAATTTCAATGTATCATCTTCAACTACATACATTAAAAATAACAATAATAAAAAACAAAAAAAAACCTGAATAATAAATTTTAAGTTTAGTATCTTTGGATCTGTAGTTCATACATGACATATCACAATGCATATTAAATAAAATCAAAAATCATAATAATATCAAGTATTTTATAATATTGTGTTATGTATTATACATGTGAGCATGGAAGTGACAAAAAGTAGTATTTAACTTTTAAATTTTGTCTTATATAATAAATTTTATTTTAAAATTAATTCCTATATTATTATTTTATAAAAATTATGATAGCTATAGCTATATTTAAAATAAGTTTTAAACAATATGTATAGAAATTATAAATTAAACTTTTATTAATAATTATTATTTTACTTTATACCTATTGACATTACTAAATATTATTTTAATGACAATATTATTTAAAGGTTAAGATTTATACAAATATTAAGCAATAAAAAAATAAAAATTATATAAAGCTATTTCAAAAAATTATATAAAGAAGTAATAATGTAATGATATAGTTTTGTATTTTACTAAATTAAAGTTTAACCTTTTCCATTTTAAAAACTGATACTGTGTAAATAAAAAATAAAATTCTTTTTTTTTAAATTTGTTATTCTATTTTCTAAAAAATATGAATAACAGTTTTGGTATTTCATTTATTTGAGTTAAAATATAAAAACATCAATTATGTTTTATTATAATTTATTTATATTTATTCATTTAATTCAATATTTATGTTTATATTGTAAATAATATTATTTTTCATTTGTTAAATTAAGTATAAATAAACTTTTGTAAAATTTTCTTTGAATATTATACTGCCATTAATAACATCATATTCTTATTAATTCTTTATCAGAAATAATATTTTATGAAATAATATTTAATTTTTCTATTATGAATTTTTTAAATATGAAAATGAAGCCTTTTACTAGTTCTAATCATAAACAAATTTTAATTTTTAGTTTAATATTTTTCATTTTTAATCATACGCAAAGATATATAAAATATGAATAACATGCATTTAATATTATTGTATTTATAATTTTATTATATAACATAATTTATAAAAAATTCAGCTATGAACTCTAATAATTTATAATAAACATATGTTTGTATAGATTAGATTAAAATAAAGTTAAAAATTAAATATCCTTAACCCTTCAAAAAATCTATAACAAAAGATAGGTTTTAATATCTTTTTAAATTATCTATTTGAAGTTGTTATAGGTGTGTTTTTATATTAAAATTTATGTAAATTATAAAGAAAAAGTTTGAATTATCAATGTCTTTAGATTTCAAAATAGTATTTCAATTCAACAATATATTTATATATATACTTTTACCATCAAGATTACCAAGCAAGTATGGCCGAGCGGTCTAAGGCGCTACGTTCAGGTCGTAGTCAGTAATGGCGCGGGTTCGAATCCCGCTACTTGCAATTGATATTTTGATTTTTCTAACTATTTTAAATAAAACAAAATATATAAAATGAATATATAAAAAGAAAATTCATAAAAATAATAAAACCCTTTCTAAATACATATTAAGATATATATATATTTTTTTTGATATTATTCATTTCATAAAAATAAAAGAATACGTCTCTAAATCTTAAATAAAAACTATTAAGAAAAAAAAAAATTAAAGTTTTCCTTTTATACATTTAAAAATAAATCTGACCAGTTTTATAAAATCAAATTAACAAATAAGAATTAAAAATTAACAGAAATGGTCATTCTATGCATTTCAATATTTTTTTCTTTTATTATTATTGGTTATTTATTATTTTTATTTATTATTTATTATAAAATTACAGTTTGGCATTGATGTCCTATATAAATGGATTTATTAGTTCATAGAGTGACCACCACAAACCCATTTTATTTTTTTATCTTTTAAAGATGAAATAGGAATTGTTTGATTAGTAGTGTACCAAGTACATTGACAACATATTGATGTAGAACCTAAAAAAAAAGATATGATTATAAATTTATATTTTTGTTTATTAAAAAGAAAAAAGATTAATACATATTAGTATGTGTGGTTTTATACCTTTTTTAGGAATAAGTTCTTTTGAAAGTTTATTAATATTTGGAACATAGTTTCTAAAGAATAAGTAATTTACTTTATTACTCCATTCATAATCCTTAAAATACATACAATTGAAATCACATGAAGTGCATCTTAGTTTACTGCATGACCTTTATTATTTAATAAAAATTCAAGTTTTATAAGTATTATATACGAAATTAAAATTTTCATTTCTATGATTATGTATGAATTATGTTAATATTATTTACTTTTTATTATTTCCAATAGTTATTCCTTCTGGACCACCAATACATACTGTTGTACATCTATTTATTAAAAAATAATGAACAATATAAGATATTATATACGATTTTTTTTTATTTTAAATTATTGTTATATCTTTTTCATAATAACTGATTATTACTTTGCTTTATGGTGAGATGTTGAACTATTATGTGTATTATCTTTAATTGCTAATTTAGAACTTTGTGAATTAGTGGTATTATTACTGGTATATGATGCCTTTCTTTCGATTGCTATTTCCTTTTTATCAAATTTGTATTTACTAGCTGGTTTTAAATCCAATATATTATTGTTAGGTATGGCTGTATCAAAGGAAGACAATTCTTTCAATATATCGTTAATTTCATCTGTAGTAGTATTGTTTTGATATGTGTCAGTTTTATCATTATTATATTTTGAAATACCAGTGTTAATATTATATGATTTATTTTTATAAGACTTTGGTGGGCTATTTCATTATTTTAATTATTATACATAATTAATATATATATGGTTATAAAAGTGTAATAAATATATCAATATTCAAATTAATTACTTTGGTAAAGTATCTTGTTCTAATTCTAATTCTTTAAGTAAATATTCTATATCATCTTCCATGTCAGACTTAATTAAGGATGCCATTTTGATAAAAATACTTTAGAAAACAATGCTAAAAAAAAGAAAAGGTTATATAAAGTTTATTTTAAAAAAGTAAAGAAAAAACTTTTTATTAAAAAGAAATTAAAATAAAAATTTAATTAAAATTTAAAATTTTTAATTAATAACATAAAATATTTATTAAATAAAATTAAAGTTTTTCATTTTTTTTTTTCAACAACTTTTTCATATATGAAATAATAAGAAAAGAAAGAAGAGAATACTAAAACTTTATTATTTATTTTTTTAGGATGATGTTACACCAATGATTAAACTCTTTCATTCAAGGAAACCAAAAAGTTGTTGAATAATACGAATTAATTAAATAATTATTTCTAATTAACTAAATGTATGAATATTTTAATTTATATATGAATAATGATCATTATAATTGAGATAAAAACTTTTTTTTTTATTTTATTTTATTTATTACTATTAGCATTTTTTTTTTTTGTACATTTACATTTTGATATATCATGACATTATTATTATTATTATTATTTATTATTATTATTACTATTATTATTATTTATTATTATTATTTATTATTATTATTATTAGTATTTTTATAATCTTTAATTTTTAAATGAAATATTTATTTATTTCTTAAATGTTAAGATATATATATATATATGTAATGTATTATTTTATTTTATTTTTATTTCCAGACTTCATCATTTTCGTCCAATGGATAGTCCCAACCCATATTATTCTCATTACCCGAACTAAGTTTATCATCATTATCATAGTCTTCATCATTGTACCATTCAAAATCATTAGTATTTATATTATTGTAACTATCCCCAAAGATATCCTTATTTAATTTTTTGTTGGAAAACAGTAAGTTTGAACCAACTAAGTCAGAATCAAGGGAAACAAGATTATTAAAAATTTGCTCATTTGAAAGATGAAGTTCTTCTATACTACCTTTTTTGTTATTTAAATCATCATTATCTGGTTCATTCCATACTTCTTGATTTAGCCATGCTTCATAATTATTCATAAAGTTTTCATCAAGTTCCAAATTTTCATAATTTTTCTTATAATCTGCATCTTTAATTGATGAATCAACTAAATTAAGACGTGATAAAAAGTCATCTTCAAAAGTATCAACAATTGATTTTTGAGATTGGTTACTATTATTATTATTATTATTATTATTTTCATTTTCAGAATCAAGGTTAACATTTGGAAACATTCTTTTATGATAATGAATAATTAAATTTCTTAGTTGCTGCTCTTGATACTATATTCAAATAATTCAATAATAATAACAAAATAAATAATATTATGTGAAATACAAATACAAATACAATTTAGCAATTTAAATTTCATCCTTAGAATAATATATATAGTATAATGATATATTTTGACTCACCAAAGCATCATCAACATCTACTTCATTATTGTCATTACATAAATAATTGTCTTCAATATCTGGTCTTAAGTTTAAATAAATAGCTGTGATAATTCTCATATTACCTATTGAAGGATTAAATGGATTAACAACAATAATAAATATGTAAATATATATTTATTTAATATATATATGAATATTTATATAAATAGTTACTTGATTTCCATTTCTTTCCTAAAAATGGAATTTGACTTTTTAAAAGTTTTAATACGTAGAGTTGAATTCCAATATGATTTACTCTCAATATTCTTTTTAATACAGCACTAGTTTTCCATTGTACTAGTGCTAATATTCTATGCATTTTTCTTTTTGTAATTATTTGTAAGACTCTTAAAAGATTAATCGAGGTAAAGAAATTTCTCCAACAGGATGGATACAAATTAACTTTATTTGCATTTTCATTCATTGGTTTATCTTCAGAAGTTTCTAAGGTATCATTATTTTTAGTGCCTTCTGTTATATTTTGATCTTCATTTTTTGGTTCTTCGTCACCATTACTATTGTCCTTATCTTCTCCATTAGTTTCTTTACTTTCATTTTCGTCTTGTTCTTCAGCATTTGGATCAACTCTACAGAAATCAAAGAAGCTTATAAATTAATTTTTTTTTAAAAAAAGAAGAAAAGATTAATATAAAAAACCCCAATTTTATAGTGATCATTGTTATAGAACCTTTTTATAAAATATATAGTTATTATTATAAAATTTACTTTAATTCTTTAACATTAGTTTTTTTACATAACCATGAAGCTGCCATAGTATTAGACATTGGATTAACAGGGTTTTCATTATCTTTATTATAATTATCATTATTGTAGATAGACATAATTTCTTCATCGTATGGAACGGCCGAGTTTTGAAACCATATACTAAGCATTTTTAAAATTAATATTGAACAATTGTTATCCACAAGAAGCTGTGATATATATTCACATTGTAATACATCTATTGTATTTTATTAATGTTTATGAGAAAAAAATATATAATTTTTATAGTTAAGTGGTATAACTTTTTCTCTTTTTTGATTGATTACTATATATTATATTTATTATAATAATATTATTAAAAAAAGGATACGACAATATTTTGTATATTTTAATAAAAGAAGTAAAATAGCAGATACAGCTTTAGTAACAACTTCTTTATGTCTTTCTAAATCAATTTGATCAACATATTTTCTATAGAGATCTTTAACTTTTTCTTTTTCTTCTTTTGTTTCCGGTTTTAATTTTTTAATTTCAATAAAGCTTTCTATTAACTTTTGATCTTTAGTTTGAATATTATTTCCAATATTAATATAGTAAAGTAATCTAACAAGCATAGCTATATGAGTTGGCATATTTGGTAATAAATTTTTCTTTTTAATGTTTTTTTTTTTTTTTTTTTTTTTTTTTTTTTTTTTTTTTTTTTTTAATATAATTAAATAAAATTTTTTAGTTTCATTATTCATTTATTTATTCCTATTATTATTATTATTATTATTATTATTATTATTATTATTATTATTATTTAAATAATGACTTACATAAAGTTTTCTTATAGATCTTATAACATCAAATTCTGATTTTTCTTTAGTTTTTCTATTTTCAATTCTTTCATTAATTTCATTTAATTTTGTATTATCTTTATTTGCACTTGCAATGTACTTCCAATATAAAAGAGGTAAATATTCTTTATTATTTTCAGGATCGACAACATATCCATATTCTTTTTCTGCTTCACTTTTTTTTACTCTCATTTTTTCTTCAACCATTTGAAGATTACTTAAACTAACGTATAAATTCTTTTGATATATATTACTTTTTTCCTTGATTGATTTGATAACAGGACTTTCATTATCAATAAATGGTAATACACTATGATTATTTAAAACCTTGAAATTGTTATTTAAAAAGAGTTTATATTCATTACTTGATAATGGTGGTAAGTCTTTAACATTTGAAAGATAAACCGATGGATATTTATAAGTAGTTTCTGTATAGAATTGATAATAATCTTCAGGGGTCGCTTTGACATATTGTTCTTGAATTATTATATAATAATATTTTTGAATGATTTAATATTTTATACACAAATTAATAATAAATATTATATATATGATTTATTAACTAACTTGATTCATCTATTTCATCTAACCCATTTTCTTTTCTTAATTCATTTTTTAACTCTTTTAGTTGATCTAATTTTCCATAACTTGCAAGCATAGTTTTCCATAAAAGTAATAATAACTATATTAAAAAAATTTTTTTTATTTTATAATATTAGTAATAATATTAATATATATATTATTGAAGAAAATACATGATATATTTAACATATATCGAATTTTAATCCTAATATTTTAAATTTATTTATATTTAAAATAATACCTTTTTTACTGGATAATTTTTTCTATTTGCTAGTAATGCAACTAAATTGAAAAGATATGCAGGAAGTGGTGGTTCTAATTTGTCTATTTATATTTGTATATATTATTTATTTTTGTATTGTTAATCGTTGAATATTTGACATTATCAATTTTATTTAATTATTTTTTTTTTAAAAAAAACCTAAATCTTTTGAGAAATCCTTTTCTCCATTATTCACTTCAACAATCATGTATAATAAACTAAGATAAAGACTGATTTCTGAATTTGTTTGATTCATAGCATTTTGTAATTCTTCATTTTTAGTATTTTGATCATATGATTTAACAATAGAATCGAGTAACGATGAACCAATTTTTAAAATTTGATAACAATATGGTAAAGCATCATTTTGCCACAAAAGTCTACAATTATATTTAATCCATTTCATTTGTTCCTCTTTTGAAGAGCATTCAGCAAAAACACCTTTAATTTATTTTTTTAAAATTTTAAAATTTATATTAATAAATAATATTATATACGAATATTTCTAAAAACAAACAAATTTACTAACATATTTATTGATATATTATTTATTCTTAACTTTTTTTATTACCTTGTGATAAATATAATAAAATAGTGGCGGATGCGGAACGTTGATCTGAATTAACAATTTCTAATGTTTCTAATAAATATGTAATATAATCAATTCTTTCTTTATCTGTTGCAGTAATCCATTCTATCATAAAAATTTTTATATTTTTAATTTGTATTGTAAGGTTAATAACACACTTGGATTTATAGAATATATATATATATATATAAATATAAATATATAAACCTTTTTGAAAAGAATATTCAAATAATCTTTTTCCTTCTTGAATATATGGATTATCTTGATAATTATAAAACTCATTTATTTCATTTTCCATAGTATCAACATCGTTATATATGAAATCATACTGGAATAAAATATAATATTTTAAAACAATATATCATAAATTATATATATATAAATTAATTTTTGAATATATACAATGTATTGATTTATATAAAATAATTTATAAACGATTTTCTATATTAAAAAAAAAATACTTTTGGCTTTTGAAATGTATTTTTTTGGATTAGTTGTTTTAAATCGGTTATTGGAATTCCGCTTGAAATATTATTTTCAGCACCTGTAGTATCAATTACTTGTTTAATATCGGGTTTTATGGTTGAATCATCAGTTGTGAAATTATCGTTATTATCTTCAAATATTTTTGACATACTGTCATTCTTATTAAAATTTGTGTTGGTTTCAGAATTGTCAAATGACATTTTCTTTAAATCTTTTGATTTAATTGTTTTATCTCCGTCAAGTGAATTATTATCTTCATTATGATTAGTTTGAATAATTGATAAAATATTATTATTATTGTTATTTTCATTTGTTGATTCTTTTGAATTTGATAATTGAATTAATTTTTTATTGGCATTTTGTAAAGTTGTGAAACTTGGATCTGGGGTATATGATTTTGGAGAAGATAATTTTATTGAATGAGCTTGAGTCTCACTAATAAATAATAAAAGTGAATAATATATAATATGTGAATAATATTTATAAATAGAAAGAACATTATCCGTTATTAATAGAATTATTATTATTATTATTATTATTATATATATATATATATATAAAGTAAAAGTTGGTTTACTTATTTAATATTACTTTTTCATTAAAACAAATGCCATTGTTTTATATATATTTTTATTCTAAATTTTAATTTCTAGTATTTTTTTTTTTTATTAGTTTTTCATAGATAGATATAATATTTGGCTTATTTCAATATATGTAATGAATGTAAGATAAATTATCCCCAGAACATTAAAATTATTTATATAATGGTTAAAATTTAATAATTAATATTAAAAGTATAATAAAGAAGTAAAATATTAATTTAATTTTTTTTTTTTTAACTAGTTAAATTTTTAAAAAATATATGTTAAGATTTACATGTTTTATACATTTTAGAATGGTAAACAATTTAAAAGAAAACCTTTTTTGGTTATTTATTTATTATAGCTAAAGTCTTCTTCTTCTTCTTTTTTTTTTTATTTTTTAAAAAATATACTTTTTTGAAATTAATTTTGAAATTTCAAATTTAAAATCAATTTCTCTTATTATTAATAAAAAAGAAAGTTTGAAAAATACTTTTTATTTTTTTTTTTTAAAAAAAGTAAATAAATATATAAAAAAAATTAAATTTGATATTTTCCTATTAATTAAAATTTATTATTTTTCAATATTAATTAAAAATGAAAAAGTTTAAAGTTTAAATCTATTGAAGTTTTAAAATTTGGAAAAATAACTTTTTGTTTTAAGTTTTTTTCTTTTTTTAATATTAACTATATAAAAAGAATAAAAATAATCCTAGATTAAAATAATAGTAATAACAACAACATTAATAATACTGTATAAAATGGAGGATTAAAAAATAATTATAAAACAAAATACATATTTTCACTACACACACAATAAATTGTTTCAACAACTAAAAATATTAAATAGTTTTTTTTTTTTTACATTGAATTGAATATTCATATATATATATATAAATATTTTTAAATTATAATTTATAGTAATAAATATGAATGATAAAACAGTATCAGAAATACTTCAAAATCAACCCGTTTTTCAAAAAGGCCAACATCAAAATAAACCTTCGTTTATATTTTGGGGTAATCCATGCTCAAATATTAAAAAGATAGCAGAAGAATTCGCAACAGCGAATAAATTAGAATTAATTACCCCATTAACAATAATCAACAAGACATTAGAAGACAAGCATAATCCATTCAATGAAGAAGTAATAGTGTAAATTAATTTATAACTAATTAAAAATATATATATTGATCATATCTCATTTATAATATTATGTTAAAAAGGTTTCAAAAAAATTATACCTTGGAGATGATATAGATTATGAAACATTAAAGAAATTAATAAAAGATTATTTAAAATCGGATACAACATGGTTTAAAGGTTTACTATAAATACAATCATCAAAATTTTAAATAATAAAAATATAAAACAATAATAACTAAATTTTAAATATCCCTATTTAAATGATACTTACAATAATAAAATAAAATATATATTTTAAAAAAAAGGATTTGTATTACAAGGTTTACCTCTTAATGTTTCAAAATTAGATGAAGAAATGGAATTTTTAAGAAATATTATTTCCTATCCATATAAAAATCAAAAATTAATATTTGTTAATTTGCATTCATTTTTAAATGATATAAAGCGAAATATTTATGGTGAATTAATAGATCCTATAACTGGAATAGTATACTCCGGGGATCAAATTAATTATACAAAAAATTTTTTAGATTCTAAAAAAAAAAAAAAGAAGGAAAGAAGTGATGATGATGAAGAGAGTGAGGAAGAAGAAGAAGAGGAAGAAGAAGAAGAAGAGGAAGAGGAAGAGGAAGAAGATGATGAAAATGCAAGTGAAACTTCAGAAGCTCAATATTCTGAATACAGCAGTGTAGATAGTAATATTTCATATGATTCCGATAAAAATGAAAATAGTTCAGAATATGATGAAGAAGAAGAAAATGAAGAGGAAGAAGAAAGTGAAGAAGAAAGTGATGGTGAAGAAAAAAATACAATACATAAATATGGTATAGAAAGTAAAATGTCAGTAATTTATTCAAAAATATTTGAAAGGTATGTTTATATAAATATAATCATATAGTTTTTATAAAATTAATATTAATATTTTTATTTTTTTTAAAAAAAACAAAAACAAAAACAAAAAATAAATAAATAAATATATATATATGTTTAATAACATAAATTTATATACATAAAGGCTAATGAAAAGGCCGGAAAATGAAAAAAAAACACTTGATGAGTTTTTTGATAATTTTGAAAAATTTGATGGTGAAATTAAAAAAATAATCCAAGAATTCTTTACAATAAATAATACAATTGAAATTGATGGATCACAACCTCTTGAAAATATACTTCATTGTTTACAAAAAAAGGTCACAGTACAAAGTCATTTCCAATATGGAAAAAATGTTTTACCAGAAAGAGTTATCATATCAAATCAATCTATTTTAGGTATTAATAAACTTTTCGATTAATATTTTTATTTTTATTTATAATTATACATATATATATATACATGTATATATAATTTTATTAATGTCTTTTTTTTTTTTTTTTTATTTTATTATGATATTTAAATATATAATAATTTGTAGATGATTCAAATGAGGATAATCAAATAGATTATATATTAGCACAAGAACCAGAAACAGAAGTTGAAATGCCAAAAAGGCAATTAAGTATATGGGGTAAATATTGTTGTGTTACATATACAGAAACAAAAGAATTGGTGGTTGGATCACCTTTATATTCTGCAATGTACAAGGTAAAAAAAATATTCATGTATATATATAAAGTAAAAAAATATAATTATTTATTGAATAATTTTATTTAGAAATTTTTAACCTCGAAACTATTTTGTATATTATAAATTAGAATAATTTATATTTATTTGTATCTGAAGAAGCATTAATTAAATTTATGAAGAATCCTATTATATATTTCCAATGTGAACCTATTACACCAGTTACAAAAATTTGTGTTCTTGGACCCAGATACTCTGGACAAAGCTCTATTACTAAATTACTAGCAAAACAATATAATTTGCAGTTAATAAATATGGAAGAAATTATAAAACGTTTAGATAAATCAATGATGTCAAAAGAAAGTTTAGATAAATTAGACAGTGATAAAGATATTACAATGGAAGATAATCTATTCCAAAAAGTAATAAATTATTATTTATTATTAATATATATATATATATGTTTAACTTTTGATAATCTTATATTTATTTATTTATTTATTTATAATACCATTATATGAATATCTATAAAAGATAAGAGAAAATTGTGAGCAAGGTTTAGATGTAACAAGTGAAATGATGGTAGAAATAATTAAATATGAATTAAAAAAGACAGAAGAAAATAATGTAAGTAATAATATTAATAAATACTACTAGTTAATTATTATAAAAATAGTAATAATTAATCTCAATGATAAAATTATATCTCAATACTATTATAATTAGCCATATAGGGGTTGGATTATGGATAGCTTCCCAAGAACATTGGAACAAGCTCAATTATTATTTGAAGAAAATATTATTCCAGAATCTGTGGTATTTTTAAAATATGGTAAATAACAAGTAATCATATTTCTCAATTAAAAAAGTCGATAATTATTATTAATGATTACTGTTTTTTTTTATTTTATAAATAATTATTTGCTTTATATTTAATGAAATTAAAGATATTCAAGCTGAGGACATTTTAGAAAGAATTTCAAACATTAAAGTTAATGCATTGACTGGTCTTGAATGGAATAGAATTGCAAGATCAAATTCTAGAAGTCCTCGAAAAATAACATTAAAAATTCCAGAAAATTATAAAATACAAGAATGTCCATTCATTGAAGAAATTTACGAAAATTATAAAAAGGAAGAATTGGATATTATTAACTTACTTAATGAAAATAATATTCCTCAAACTGTTATTGAATCTGAAACTGATATTCCATCATTATTCAGTCAAGTAAGATCAGAAATTGACCAATTTTTCCCAAGAGCAAGTAATTACTTTGATATATAAAAAACTAAATTATATTAGTATATAATATATACAAAATTTTAAAAAATTATATTACATATTTAAATTTTAAAATAATAAAATGTAGCACCAAATACAACGTCCACAGAAAATGTTGAATATGGATGTACAAAGGATTTCTGTCCAGTAGCTCTTAAAAAGAATAATGTATTAATAAAATCATCAAATACCCATTCCTTAGAATATCAAGTATATATTTTTATAAATTATATTTTGAAAGATTTTATATTTTTTTCTTTTTTTTAACCATCTATTATTTTATTGTTTTTTAATTATTAAATAATAGAAAAGAATTTATAATTTTTCATCTGATGAATGTAAGAATGATTTTATGGCAAATCCATTTTCTTTCATAGGACATACATTACCAAAACCTTCTTCTCCAAGAATATTAATTGCTGGTATATCAGGTTCAGGAAAGGTATAACAATAATTATATAGTATAAACATAACCATTTCAAATGAAAAAATATTTATATATATGTAAATATGTTTATATTTTATTTTTTTTATGATAATAAAAAAGACCACTTTATTTAAAAATATTCCAATTGGTGATGTGAAATATATTGAGTTTAAAAAATTTGTTGAAGAAGTTTTTGTACCAACTCTACCAAAAGAAGAACAAGAAGAATGTCTTAATTTGATATTTGAATCCGTTGATAGTATGGAAAATTCTACTGTTGAAACTTATATATTAAATATAATGAAAATTCTATTTAGTGAAGAGGTAGATATGAATTATAATCATTCATATATATATTTTTTAATTTAAATACTAAAGAGATATTTAAAAATTATTATTTCTGTTTTTTCTTTTTTTTTTTTTTCTTTTCATTAATAATTTTTACTATGATATGAAAATCCATATTTATAGCCATATGTTTCAACCGGATTTATACTTGAAAATTTCCCAAGAACTCAATATGAAGTACAAACATTAATTAAAAACAATTATGTTTTCGATGCAGTAATTCATTTAAAGATTGAGTCAGAAATTGCTGCTGATCGTTTACTTCCGGCAAAAATTAAAATGGAAGAAGAATTATATAAACAAAGAATGCTGAATAAAGATAAAAATAAATTAAGTGATAATGATGATGATAATGATAATGAAAAAGATGAATTCCCAGAAGATCCCGAAGAGTTTTATTCGGAGGAACTCAATGAAGAGTAAATAATATTATATAATTTATTGGAATAGTGTAGTATGTCATTTATTTTTCTTTTAACTAATTCAATAATATAATGATAGATGTGAAAAAGAATCCTCTAGAATAGGCGATATTATTTCTACCTTTGAAAGTTTTTCTTTAACACCAATTCATGAAGTAGAAGCAGGAAGATGTTTAAGACCTATTATTTATAGAATCAAAAGATTATTACGTCCTTATATTCAATGTGTATGTTACTATATTAATAAAATATTATATATTATACATAATATTAATATATTTATTATTTGAAAATTGATGATATAAATTATATCTATTATATATAGCATGAGAGTTTATTAACTCATACCATTCCTATTGATAAAGCAACAGCTGATTTATATATAGAAAAAGGAATTAAAAAACTTAGTAAATTTAGGTATAAATTAATTATTATAATGAGAAAAGAAAGAAAAATAATTAATATAGAAAATAATTTAGATTAATAATAATAATAATAATAATAATAATAATAATAATAATAATAATAATAATAATAATAATAATAATAATAATAATAATAATAATAATAATAATAATAATAATAATAATAATAATAATAATAATAATAATAATAATAATAATAATAATAATAATAATAATAATAATAATAATAATAATAATAATAATAATAATAATAATAATAATAATAATAATAATAATAATAATAATAATAATAATAATAATAAAAAGAAACTAAAAAATAATTTTATTAATTATTATTTAATTTTAGTAAAACTTGCCCTGTAACTCTTGAAAGAAATAAATATGAAAATAAGAAAACAATTGGACGACTTCCAGTAATTTATAATGATTATATTATTTATCTTAGAAATAAAAGTTGTCAAAAGGTATTTTATTATATAGGATTACACTATAGATAAATATAAAAAAAAAAGAAATGAATACTAAAGATCTCTATAAATATATATATATATATAGGAATTTGAAAGAAATACATATTACTATATGAATATGCCTGAACCAGAACCAGTAGTAAAACCACAGATTTTAGTAACTGGATTACCAATGAGTGGTAAGACTACATTAGCCGCTGATTTAGCAAAGCTATTACATGCTGAATATATTACAATTCCAAATATTATTCAAGATTTAATAGAAGCAAATGAAAAAACAGAAATGGTTCAAAATGTAATGATAATAAAAAAATGCATATAAATTAAAAAAAGATATAAGATGAATATGTAATTTAATTATAAACAATTATCTCCAATTTTTTAATATATATATTCATTTTTATCTATATTATTATTTTCAAAAAAAAAAAAAAAAAAAAAAAAAAAAAAAAAAATAGATAAAAAATATTATTTATTCAGGTGAAGAATTACCTGATGAATATATTATTGAAGCTTTAAAGATTACATTATTAAGAACAAGATGTATAGGAAGAGGATGGGTATTAGATAATTTCCCACTTAATGTTCATCAAGCTGAATTAATGGTAAAAAACAATATTATTCCACAACTTGTAGTAGAAATTAAAATAACAAAAGATGAAATGTACAAAAGAGGTGTGCAATATTTAAAGGATCATGTTTAGTAAGTATTTTATAATATTTTTTTTTAAAAAATAAAAAAAATAGTAATATAATTATTACTACTATTAATTTAATATAAAAACAAAATATCATATCTATTAAAAATATATAAATTAATTTTATTTAAAAAAAAATTTTTTTTATTATGAAAATAGTGATGATCTATGGACAATTAATACACCTGATGGTTTGGATATTAGATCAATTAATTATATTCAAAATCATGATGGTATAAAAGAAATATTTGATGGTGGCTATAATAATTGGGTTACTATTGATGGATTTAAATCAAAATGGGCTATTAAAGATAGTGTATACAAGACTGTAGTGGATTACTCTCTTAAAGAACAAAACTATTTGAATAAAAAGAATAAACGTAACTTTCTATTAATATGACTATTATTACTATTATTGAAAATTAAAAGGATTCTTTATTTTTTTAATTTTGGATTAATTTATTTTCTATTTTTTTCGTTCTAAATTATTATATAGAAAATGCTGCACCAATTTATAATGTTCATGTGAATACTGAATTAATTAATAAAAATATTGGTAAATTTAAAGATTATTGTCCTGTATGTTATATTGATGATGAAGAATTAAGAAAAGGTGATCCAGGAACTCAATTTGTAGCAGAATATCAAGTATGAAAAAATTATATATTCATACATATACTTTTATAGATAAATAATGCTACATATTAATGTATTATTAAATTTTTTATAACTTTTTATATATAACGAAAAAAAATTTTTTTATATTTTATTTTTTATGAAAGAACAAATTTTATAGAATGGCCTCTCAAAAAGAATTAGATAAATTCTTAGCTAACCCAGATCATTATGCCAACTCTCGTTATAATTTACCAGAAGTCCTACCAAAAAGATTATTTATTAGTTCTGTTAAGAGTATATTTCCAAGATCATTTGAACTTCAAGGTTATTGTCCAGTGACATTTGCCGAATCATCATCAGAGTAAGTACTTTATATTTTTTAAATATTTAAAAATATATAATATATCAAAATAATAAATTCACGGTTAATAATATTCTTATTAACTCTCCTATTTTAAAATTTTATTATAATATTTCTAATGATGAATTTTTATAAAAACTATAATATTTTAGTAATATTGATGGTATAGTAGTTGGTGATATAAAATATGTCGCTGAATATGATAATAAACTTTATTGTATGGAAAGTGAAAGACAATTGGAAAAATTTATGAGGTATGTTTTCATTTAGTAAAAATATGTATATATATTTATGCTTTTTTTTTTTTATAACCTTATTCACATTTATACTTAATTTTTATCCCTAGAACTCCATGGAAATTTATTAACTATATATTACCAAAGAAATTACCACCAAAGAAAATTGATATTTCTGTTTCTAGGCTACCTATGATTGGATATATGGAGCAAACTGTATCAAATATAATTGCAAAATCAATTGAGGCACTTGGAAAACAAAGACCTGTGTATCCATATAAATCCTTAGAATATTCAGCAGCAAGATTTATAGGATTATATCTTAAAGGTGAGTAATAAATAATTAAAAATGGATCATAGATATACCCAATATACATTATATATATTTGTATGCCTATCTACATGCATAAACATATATATTTATGCATTTTTGTTTAAATTACCACAACTCTATAAAAACATAAATTTAACAAAAAATTTTTTTCCTTTCATGACTATATTTTAATTATAATATATAGCAAATAATAAAAATGCATCTAAATTTTCAAGAGAAGTTTATGAAAAGAAATTAAATAGGTTTGTTGAAGAATGTGAAATGGCAAAACAAATATATCATTCTGTTAAGAATAGATTAAGAATGAATGAAGAAGATAGTTTTATTCCACCAAATGAAAGAGAAGAAGGTTTTGATGAAAAGATTGAAAAAATGATTTCTTTAAAAAATTGATAGTAATCCTTGAACTATTTATATTAGATTTTTTATTATTTTTTTAAAAAAAAAAAAAAGATTTTTTTACCGAATACTGTTATTAATTTTTTTTTATTATTATTGCATTTACATTACATTATACAAAATAATATTTAATAGTATTATTTTAGTATATATTCAACATTTTATCAACTTATCGATTTTTATTTTTTATTTTTTATTAATTTTTACATTTACATGTATATAAATTATAATACAATATTTACATCAATTTTTAAAGTATTTTATAGATTTTTTTTAAAAAAAAAAAGTTTTATTAAATTAATACAATAAATATAATAAAGATACTATTTTAATTAATAGTTATATAAAATAAAATAAAATAAAATAAATAAAAAGTTTTAAAAATTCGATAATTTTTTATTGAATAAAAAAAAAATAATAAAGTTATAGTATTTTTTTTTTATTATTAATTTTTTTTAATGAGATGATTTAGTAATTATATTGTGTAAAACATCTTCTAATGAAGTTTGATTTAATTCAAATTCTCTAATTCCATAATGATATGCTTCATCGGTAGTTATTACCTTAAAAACATTCATTAATATATTAATATTTTTTTCAAAAACGTAAATAAATTTTGAATTGTCATCTTTAAAATTCTCACAATAAAACTTGAATGGAAATCCAATAAATACCTTTTCTTCGATAAATCTATATATTATTATTATAATAATAAATAAAAATATTAAATGTCTAAATTTCTTTTTTACTTAATAATAATAATAATAATGAGAATTTGAATAGTATCGAACCTTTTAATAGTTTCAATTTTATATATTGAAGTAGTGACAAGTACTGTTAAAGTATAACCATTTCCATAATAATTTTTTAATTCTAATGGTGATCCTATACATTCCATGGTACCATTGACAATTATACCTATTCTATTACACAAAGCATTTGCTTCTTCCTATATTAAATATAGTTTAATTTTTTTTCCTATTAATTTAATTATAATCTATTTTTTATACCTACCATATTATGAGTAATCTTTTTTTTTTTTTTTTATTTCAAAAATATCAAACAATTTTATAATTTAGATATTAAAATTATATTACTAAAAAAGTATTAATATAAATTACCAATAAAATTGATAATGATTTTTTTAATTCGGATATAACACTCCATAAGTTATTTCTCATTAATGGATCAATTCCTGTCTAAAAAAAAAAAAGATAATTAAAATATATTTATTATTATAATGTATCATTATTATTATTATTATTTAAGATCTATTTATCTAAATTTAAATGTCTGTTTCTATCTATATAAATGGGTGATATATGGATTAAAATTATGGAAAGGGGAAATTTTTACTGTTGGTTCATCTAAAATAACCATTTTTGGATTTCCGATTAATGAAAGGGCTAAACTTAATCTTCGTTTTTCACCCCCTGTCATAAATTTTACATTTTTTTTTGAATGACAATGTTTATAATTTTCTAGTTTTTTTCTAATATTTGTTGAAACCATGTCATGAATACCAACATTTTCCATACATTTTAATATAATCTGCTTTTCATATCGATGGGGGATACCTTTTATTTTTGAAAATATTTTTAAATGTTCGATGGCATTTAGTTCATCCCATAAAATATCATTCTTTTTAAAATATAAATAACATACATTTATATATATATTTAATAATCATATTTTCAAAACTTTTCTCAATTATATATATATGTGTATTCTTTTCTTTTTTTTTTATTACCTGAGGACAGATTCCAAAATAATAATTTTTATAATAAAGATAGTTATTTTCACTTGAATTAATTATTTTATCTTGAAATTGAACAGAACCAGTACATGGTTGAATATAATTAGTTAAAATTTTACATAAGGTAGTTTTTCCTTTTTTTCAAATGAGGTAATAAATTGAAATATAATCATAATTATATATAATTGGGATAGATGAATAAATATAAAATCTTTCTCTCTCTCTCTTTTTTTTTTTTATAAATTACCTGAACCATTAGGTCCTAATAAACCAAATACTTCATTTTCCTTTATAGAAAAATTAATTTTATCCAATACTAATTTTAATTCTTTTTGATTCATATCCTCATTATTTTCATTTTCAATATTAGAATTTCGATTGAGTAAATCAGTAATTTTTTTGATAATATTTTTTAAAAATGATTTCTCATTTCCACCTTTATATATCATGCTGACATTAGATACTATTAATTCATCTTGACTATTTTCACAGTAATGATAATAATTATTGAAATCTCGATCCTTTATTGTTTTATGATCAAAGTATCCATTCACGGTATTATTGCTTTTAGTCAACCATTTATTTAAAATATTACTTCTTTTAAAAAAATAACAAAGTACTCTTTTTTTAAATATTATTTGATATAATCCATAGATTATGAAAAGAATTAAAAGATCAATAAGAATAAATAAATTATTTCTTCCTATGGGGTTTTTTAAATTATTTAATAAATCTAAATTCCATAACTATTAAAAGTTTTTGAATATTAAAAATGGGAAATATTGTTATTTGAAATCTTTATCCATTTTTTTTTATATTTTTACTATGATAAAAAAAAATTTATATATATTTTCTTTACCTTTTTATTATCATCCATAACATATTGACTAATAGTATAGATTATATTGCAAAATGAAAAAAAAGGCCATAATAAAAAATAATTTGGCATTGTAGTCGTGTAAAGTTCATTTAAACCCATTCCAGTTAAAATACTAAATAAATATATAGAATAATAAAAAGCTTTATAATAATAAAATAATAAAATTAATTATATATTATTATTATTATTATTATTATTATTATTATTATTATTATTATTAAAAATAATTAAACATTAATGATATTTCAATAATAATAATAATAGTGTAATAATAAATCAATTGAATAACCAAATATTTACATGAATTATTATAGTTTAAGATGATAGAGAAATAAAACAAGAAAAATACCAAAAGGGTTTGAGCGATACCCCAAAACCATAATACGACCCATAGAATCATGTTTTTCATATCAAAAAAATGCATTTTAAAAAGATTTCCCGAGAGAAAAAACATTAAATTTGAAATAAAATAAAGAATATTAAAGTATATAAAATAAGTTATATAATAGATCTGCATGGATAATCCATTCTTAGTATAATAAAAAATGTATAGATATATATATTTATATGTATGTTTATAAATAATTAAAAATAAATTATAGTTAAAGTAATAGGCTTAACATATTTTATTTTATTAAAAAAATCCACTTTACTGCTTTTAATATATAAATTTTTTGATCTCGGTAATCTTTTAATAAGATAAACGCATTTACTATAAATAAGTAGGAAAATCCAAAAATAAATACAATCTTTACAATATAATCTTCATAATTTATATTCATGTAGGATTGAACTTTTTCAGGAAAAATCTATAATTTAAAAAAAAAAAGTGGTACTTAATTTATTCTTTTTTTTTTTTCCAAGAATAAATTATTATAAAAAATTAAAAAAAAAAAAAAAAAAAAACCAAACTGACTCTTAATCCTTGGGTGATTATAATATTATCATGATTTGTAATATGATTTACTGAAGTAGTACAATTATGCATTTTTATTTTTTAAATATAAAAAAAAGTTTTTTTTTATTATATATTAAAGTATAAAAAAAAATATTTATTATTACTCTTTATATAAAAAGCTTACAAAAAGCATTAGAAAGCCAAGATTGATAAATTAATCGTCTAAAACCTTCTGAGGGCCAAAATATAATATTATTTAAAAAAGGAAAGGTTCCAATTTGTAGAGTATATTCAAATTTTAATTTTTCTTTATCGACTATATTAATAATTAAAGCTATATATATAAAAATAAAAAAATGAAAAATTTTTAATTTGAAAATACAATTTCATATTATCCCTTCTAAAAAAAAAAAAAAAAAAAAAAAAAAAAATGGATATAATTCAACCTCCAGATGGAAGATTTTTAATTTCTTCAAGGAAAGTCAAATAAAAGTTTATGGAAGAATAATTTGTATAATTTGATCCACAACTTTTATTAATATAATGATTTACTCTAGTTTCTGAACTTTTTTTTTTTTTTTTTTGTATATATTTATATAAAATAAAATATATGAATAAAGTATATAAAATATATAAATATAAACACAAATATATATATATATATATATTATTATTATTATGATTTACTTTAAAAATGTAGTTGAGATGATATTGTCAATAAAATGAGATCGTTCTTTATCCATTTCATCCGACGTAGCAACAACAGTAAGATTATTAAAATAATTATGTATAAAATTAAATTTAGGAACCGTTTGAACTGTCATAGCAATTGAAGAATTTGTGGTTACAGATGAATTTAATAAAGGTTTATGATTTTCCAAAGGAGTATATTTAAAATGTTCATGTTGATATTGATCCTCTAGTCCTTTTTGAGATACATTAATTATGCTATTGTAAGTTTCATTGTGAAAAAAGTCAAGATAAAGTAATTTTGGAATATTATCAAGTATTTTTAAAAACTTATCATCTATTTAAAACAATAAGATTAATATATATAAATTTTTTTTTTTTTAAAAATAATAAAAAAAAAAAGAACAAGTAATAATTAATAATTAAGAAAAAAAGTAGGAATAATAATTTTTTTTTAAAAAAAAAAAAAAAAACATAAATAGATCTATATATTATTTTATTTTATTCACCTTTAGAAGAAACAATTAATAAAAGGTTCATTTGAAATTGGATTAAATACACCAACTTTTTTAAATGATTTTCATTATTTAAAAATTTTTTTCGAACTATTTCTGTCAAAGCATTATTCCTATTAAAAATTTTGGACATGTTTTTTTTTTGACTAACTGGGATGTCAATTAGGTTGTTATAAATGTTATCTTTGATTTCCATTCTTTTATTTAAATATGGAGTTTGTAAACTATTTGGATTATCCAACAATAAATCATTTATTTTTCTAGACAAATTATCATGAAAATAAGAATTTTCCAAAATTTTTTCAAGAATTGAATTGGATTCCTCGTTCATTACGTTAGAAAGGATAGTTAAAAAAATTTCAGGATCTGATAAAATATTGTTATATACCTTATTTTTAGTATCTTGAAAAACATCACCGAAAAACCATCCATTATATGGTTGAGATCTAAATGTACTGTATATAAAGAAAAAAAAATATTATATATGTATATATATATTCATATTAATATATACGAAGAAAAATGATTAATTACCAAAGTTATAATTGTTTCTACATACCTATCTAATTTAAATCTATCATCAGTATTAGGATCAACATCATAAGGAAAAGAATAAATATAATCTTTTTTATTATAAAAAGTATTGTTGCTACAAAATAATTATTATATAAATAGAGTATTCTTTCAAGAAAATATATGATATATGTATATAGTATCAATCGTATATGAATTAAAAAAAAAAAAAAAAAAATACATTTTAATTTTCCCACCACCAAACCAATAAGTACAACTACAAAATTGACCAGGAATCATGGTCAAATCAAAAGTTTCATTATAAATATTATATAAGCTTCAATTTATAAATAATATATTTAATTTTAATTAATATTTATAAAAAACATATTTTATTTTTTAATAATATAAAGTTCAACTTTTTTTTAGTGAGCTGTTGTTGTTTATATTCCCCTTTTAATTTTATTTTATGTATATATAAATAAATATAATAAGTATATATATATTTCATATTTAAATAATTATGAATATATCTATATATGACACTATGAAAATAGAAGAATCATAAAAAAAAAAAAAAATATTATTTACATAATTTATCTTCAGGAATATAAAAATTAAAATGTTTTACCATTTTTGTATCATGGCTGGATTCATCACTGAAATTTGAAACTGGTATTTTTGTGATATCAAATATTGGAATATTATTATAATCTGATGAATTAACAGAAGAACAAAGAATATAATCTATTTTTTTTTTTTATTATTCGTTTAGTTTATTGAAATATAGTATGAAACACTTTTAATTATTATAAATTTTCATGTATAAACGTTACTTTCTTTTGAAAAATAGGTATCATTGTAATATTTCAATATATAAACAATAAAGTTTGGGATGAGTACCAAAAGAAATGGAATAATTATGATGATGAATAAATTAGTTTTCCATTGCCTTTTAAACAAAATGTAATTTTTATACATCTAAATATATATATATAGAAAGATAGATATGAATTTTAAAAAGTAAAATAATTAATTGTTAACTGTTCAATAAATAAAGAATGAAATAAATGAAAAATATATATATATATATACTAATGCAATAAATTGCATTGAAAAACATGGTTTGCATTCAATAACAGTTTGATTATCTAATGACATTATATATAATTTTTTTTTTTTATAGTTTCAATAAAGTTTCAATGAGACTACTGAATGGTTGAGAATGGTTTTAAAGTATATATATATATATATAATTTTACCAATATTGATAGTATAATTTTTTATTGTAGACAACATAATTTTTATTAATTTTTTTTATAAGAAAATATTAAAAATTTTGATTTTAGAAAATAGAAAAAAAAGGGTTTAAATACTACAAATCCTTTTTCCTCTTTTATTATGGTAAAGTCTAAAAGTAAAATATATATATAAAAGCATATTATTAATATAATTTTAATAATACTATAAAATTTAAAGTTAAATTAAAATAATAATTCATAATAATACCATAGTATTTCTAACTCTATTCCAAAAAGAAAAATCAATTATCAATACTATAAGAAATACGAAACCTCTCGACTTTATATATATATATATATATATTTTATAGAAAAACACCAACTATCATTCAAAACATTATTTTTATAAATATTTTAATTTCATTCTTTTTTTTTTTTTTTTTTCGTTCATTTGTGTATATAATTTTGATTAGGTAAATATTCTTATCCTTTTTTTTTTTTTTTTATTTCGTTTACCATTGAAAAACTTTTTTTTAAACTTTGAAAAAACAAACTAACAAAAAAAATAAAGGTATTTTTTTTTAAAACTTTTTATTATTAATATTGGTATAAGATTAATTATTTATATATGTTTATTTATTTAAAAATAAATAATTATTATAATATTATGTTGATATTAGTGTTATTAAAGATAATAAATAATGTTTTATATTTTTTCAAATATAAATAAGAAAAAGGATAAGAAAGAAAACAAAGTTGAGGTATTATTATAGAATACAATAATTCTATATAAATATTGGATTAAAAAAAAAAAAAAAGTGTATAATACTATAGAATGCTTATAGAGCTTTGTAAAAAGTTGTTGAATTTTAATTATTAAAGAGTAATACTAATAAAATTTAAAATAAAAAGACTTTTAATGATAAAGATTAAAGTAAAAGTTTAAAAAAAAAAGCTACATTTTTTTTTTATATAAATAATAATAATAATAATAATAAAAGATTATACTAAAAGAAAAAAATATATATATATTTACACATGTATCCTTTGAGCTTTAATTTAAAAAAAAAATATATATATATATATATATAATAATAATAATAAATATTAATTTAATGATTAACTATAATAATAGATTTTTTTTTTGCTTTAATATAAATTTATTATATATAGGGAAGGTTATAAGATGACAGGTGAGGATGACATTGAAATTAAAAAAAAATATAATACTTTTATCATAATATATATACACATATATATTATTTTGTTTTTCCTTTTATATATATATATATATGTTTTATATATTTTATAAATTCAATTTCTCTATAACATCTGGAGGTAAACGATACTTATTTTCATTTAAAATTTCTTTTGTTTTTTCCATTTTCTTTTGTAATAAATAATAATTATTTAAAATATTACTATAGTTTTGTTGGAATATTTCTTTTTCTTGTTGTTGTTTAGCTACAAATAAACTTAACTGGGAATTTTTTTCTTCTAATGCTTTTACTTTCTTTTCTAGATTCATAATTTTTAATACTTTTCTCATTCTTGAACGACGAGCAGCTTCAGTATTCTTTCTACGTTTTTCTAGTACAACAATGTCTTCATCTAATTCACTTGATTTTTTCATTTTCTTAGAACTTGTTTCATCTTTCACCTCTACCTTAATACTTTCTTCTATTTTCTTTATTGCTTCTTCAATATCATCTTCATCTTTAATCGCGTTTAAATCAATTTGATAACCATTTTTAGCTAATAATTCATCAACTTTCATCATATGCTTTCCTTTTCTATTAAGTTTTAACGAACTTGGCAATTCATTTGTATTATTTGAACTATTGCTATTGCTATTATAAAGACTGGAGAATGACATAGAATTACAGCTTTTATTTAAATCATTTAGGAATGGTGGGTTTGTATTAATAGGTGATAATTTCAATAAATCATTCGTTTCTAATTTAAATGGAGGGAGTTGTAAAAATGGTAAATTATTTTTTAACAATTGTTTATCATCAAAGTCACATTCCTTTTTAATATTCACATTAAAATCTGGTATACTGTTAAAATCATTATATAATGATTCCTTTAAAAGGTTTTCCTCTTTTTTTATGAATAGCTTTAATTTTTCTTTATTTTCTTCTTCTTTTACTATATTTATATATAAGAAATTTATAATTTAATTAATATTATATATAAAATATTGTTTAATATCATCATTTTTAACGAATAAATTATTAAAATTGATAGGGCCTCCCTTTCAATGAATCAAGTTATTAAATAATTAATAAAAATTTACCTTTTGCTATTTTTTCAAAGGAGCTATTCAAGGCTTTCATATTAAATTTGTTTAATCCATTCATTAGTTGAGAGTTTTGTTTTATATTTTTATTATATAGTATTTCTATATCATTATCTTTCTTTTCCAAAGGTTCGGATTTAATTTTATTTTTATTTCCAAATGTTGATTCACAAATATCTAAACATTTGTCTATATCTTCTATCATATAATTATTCATAAATTTTGACGTTGAGTCTAATGCTTTCAATGAACTACTTTCACTATTTTTAATGGGTTTTTTGATGGTTTCTTTTGGTTCCTGTTTTACAGTATTTTTATTATAATTGAAATTAAGAGTTGACAGCCACCCACTTTTAGGTTTTTCATCATTTTTTTCATTATTATTGCTATTGTTATTTTGATTAATTGAAGTATTATTGTTATTGCTGTTTTGATATGTCATTTTATAATTATTAGCATTGTTATTATTATTATTAATATTGTTATTTATATTATTATTATTATTATTGACACTGTTGATATTGTTGTTATTATTGTTGTTGGTATTCATGGTATTATTGTTTGGGTTGTTTGGGTTATTATTATTGCTATTATTATAAGATGTCTCATTTGATTTTGATTGATAACAACAACTATATACATCGTTAACATTCTAGTAATGTGTGAAAGAACAGGAAAAAAAAAAAAGTATTACTAATATGTTTATATATTATATCAATATAATATATAATAAAAAAAAAAAAAAACTTACCACTATTGAATTATTATTATTTTGACAACTAGCATTACAATAATTGTTATTATAATGACAATTATTATTATTGTTGTCATTATTATTTTGATAATGACATTCATTATTATAGCAATTTTGATAAACTACATTATCGCATTTATTATTACTATTACTATTATTATTATTATTAAATTGGGATAGTGTATTGTAATTCATATTGCTTGTTGCATTATAACAATTATTTCCATTGACTGACAGAGAATGGTTTATTTTAGAATTGTATTCATTTCGATTATTCATAGAATTTATATTATTGCTACAACATTCATTACAATTATTATTATTGTTGTTATTGTTGTTATTATTATTATTATTACCACTACAATTATGGTTCTTTTCCTCTGAATGACTACAAAAACAATTTCCTGCAAGACAACCTAAACAAGGATTTTCTGAAGATGATATACAATATTTGTTAAGATCACACGAATTTCCTTTATATTTACTATTATTATCATTATCAATTCTGATTCCATCACATTCAAGAGTATTTAAATTTCCTGCTATTGTATAAAAGTATTAAAAATTATTTTTAAAAATTTATTAAAAAATATTATTATTATTATTATTATTATTATTATTATTATTATTATTATTATTATTATTATTATGTTTATTATTATGTTTATTATGTTTATTATTATTATTATGTTTATTATTATGTTTATTATGTTTATTATTATTATTATGTTTATTATTATTATGTTTATTATTATTATTATTATGTTTATTATTATGTTTATTATATTTATTATTAAATGATTATTTAATAGTATTGAATAGTATAGAGTAATCAACTATACCTTCTTCATTACAACAGCAACTACCAGAACATTTACAATTGTTATCATCACAGTAAAATGTAAAAGTATTATCATAATTTAATATACTGTATACATCCTTAACGGTATTATTATTATTATTATTACTTTTATTATTAGTAGTATTATTAGAAAAATTGTTTACATCACTGGTGTTATTAGTGTTCATGGAACAGTCATCATTATCAACAAAGTTACTATTAAATGTATTGTTAGAACAACAATTATCAGTACAATGGCTATTATTGGTATTGATAGAACAACAATCATTACAATTTTTGCTATTATTATCATAACTATTACAGTTGTTACAATTAATATTTTCTGAACAATTATTATTGACACTATTATTATTCTTATTCGTATTGCTGTTATTACTGACGGTTATCGCATAATTTCTATCATTAGAATTATTAATATTTTTATTATTATTTTTAACGTCATATTCACAATCACATTCACTATTAGAATAACAATTTGAAACCTTTTTTTTCCTTTTTGATTGATTTTTAGGTTTATCAGATGATTTTGATTCCTGTGATTTATCTTTTCTAGTGTAGCTTCTAGTTTTTTTTTTCTGTTTTGCAGCCATATTTTTATAGTATGAAATACAGGTACGAGGTGAACATCCACAGGCAGCACATTCCTCTTCTGTAAAAGAATGACCTTCTACGGTATATTCTTTTCCTCTTTTAGTTATTCTTATTGTGACACCTTCAAATAAATCATTATTTTCTTGTTGGTATTTTGAACTGTTCTCATTATTACAATTTGGTGATGAAGAAGAACAAGATGTTGAATCATCTTTTGAGATATTACATGATGTATTATTGCAATTGTCCATATTACATGAATAATTCATACTACGTTATAAAAAAAATCCTAATAAATCTATAAAGTAGTATTTTTCAAAGAAATAAAAATATTGTTCATTTAAAATAATTATTACTAAAAAATATATGAAGAGGAAAAAAAAAAAAACATAAATCCAATAATTTGATTTAAAATGAAAAACTTACATGTTTAAAGAATAATATTCGTTTGATATATAATTTCAAATATTATAAAATTGTATTATTATTATTTTTATTATTATTAAATAATGTTTTATATATATATATAAATTTTATATTGAATTTTAGATTTATTATTTTTCAAAAAAAAAAAAAAAATAGTTAATTTGATATCTAATTTATGTAATAAACTATTTATCTTTTTATTTGAATAATTAATTTCGAAATTAATACTGATTTTTCCTTTAATAAATTGTATATATTGTTTTTATTACTATTTTAAAAACTTTGGAAAATAATAATAAATTGTATATATTGTTTTATTACTATTTTAAAAACTTTGGTAATAATATTGTTTTATATATATATATTCCTTTTAAATCCAAAATATTTATAATGCTTTGTATTTTTTTTTTCCTCTATGAAATAAAAAAGAAAATGATATTTGTCATTTAAAGAAAAGATTGTTGTATATTAATGACGTTTTATTTTTTTTTTTTGTACTTTATACTCTACAAGGTATACTGTTCCTACTACTACTAATTGTTATTATAGTTGGTATTATTTTATATATATTAAATATCATTAAACTATATTATATTGATGTAGTTATTAAAGTTGATGCTATTTCATAAATTTTTCTTTTTTTTTTTTTTAAAAAAAAAAGAGTTTATATTATTTTTTAATAATAATTATAACATATGAATACTCTATTTATTACAGTTATTTATTCCATTTAAAAAAAAATAATAATTTATATAGAAAAGACTATATATATATATTTTGGTTTTTCTATTTCTATGCTTTAATCATTTTATCGTTATTATTGATTTTCGTTTTTTTTTTTTTTTTTATTTGTATTATATATATATATATCAAATTATTGAAATTTATCTTTTTTACCAAGTCATTATCATTTTTGTTAAACTCACCTTTATATATATTACAATGATTTAGGATAAATGTTTTAAATTTTGATTGAATTTTCATATACTATTTTATTTTATTTCTTTTTTGGTTTTAAAATAAATTTCTTTTTGTAAAAATATAGCTAATAGATAGTTTTCTTTCTTTTTTTTTTTTTTTACTAAAATACTTTTTTTTTTCGTTTAACAAAATAAATGGTATTGTAGATTTTAAAAAGGTTACATTGAGTTTCTCATCTTAAAAAATTGGATTGACACACTCTTCTGAATAAAAATCTAAATTTTAAATAATAATAATAACAATATATTATTATTATTATTATATAATATTATAATATTATATATTTTATTTTTATTTTTTAAAATTTAAAAAAAATTCTTTTTTTTTTTAAAGATTACTTTATTATAAAAAAATTTTTTATTAATAATTAAATTAATATATTGTTAATATATTACTTATATATTGCAATACATTCATACAGTTTATTTTTATATAAAAATTTATAAATATTAATTTTCAGTTATAGGCCTAAAATAAATATAATATAAATTTATTGTTTATATATTCATTAATTTAATTGTACCATATATTATTTCATTGAAAAGCTTTTTTCCTCATTTTCAAATTCCACCTTATTTTATTAATAAAAATGGAATAATTTCCATTACCACTTTAATATATGTAAATAATACATTTATAATATATTATTTTTAATAGAAATGATAGAAAGATAGCTCTTACTACCAAATTTTTTTTTATGGCTAAAAAGATACCATAAAAACTTTTTTCCCTACTAGAATAAAAACTGTGATGAATTAGGTATAAAAAGAGTTTTAGAAAGAAAAAATAGTTTGATAATATTATAGTCTTTATAAACGACATTTACACGTTATGTGATATATAGGTGATAAGGTGATAAGGAATGCAAAAAAATATATATATATATATTTATCCACTCTTTTTTTTTTATATTAAAATATCTAATTTAAAATGTTATTTTATTGTCCTTCAAATTGGAAAAATAAAAGTGTATTTAATATATTTAATCTTTTTTATAATTCATTTTTATTATTCTATTCATGATACCTTTTTCTGACACAACTTTTTATTCTAATACTTTGTTTTTTTTGATATAACAAAAAGTAGCTATTTCTTTTTTTTCATACAAAAATTTATCATCCTTCAAATGACATTTAATTTTAATATGACTCATTTACTATCGGATTAATTCAAATTTAATATATTTTTAATTCGGTTTTTTTCTTTATAAATAATGTAATGTAATTAAAAGCATTTATTAACCAATAATTAATTACATTAAATGTATATTTAATGTAGTAAATTAGGATGGGTTAGATTTTACATCCAATTGACTCTGAATCATGTTTCTTTCTTTTGTCCTACATTACATTACAATTACATTACGATTGCATGATTTCATTACTAATCTTTTTTTTTTCATGGATGGATTCAAGGCAAAAATTACCACTTTTCGGAAATAGGGAAAACAAAAGGATAAATATTTATTATTTATGGATTTGATGCAAAATGACTAATTCTTTGCTTAAAAAAAACAACAACAGAAGCATCTTTATCTTTGCAGTTAAAACAAGCACAAAAAAAGTTTAAAACTATAAATAGAAATGGAGAACTTTTTACTTTTATAAAAAAGCCCTTTTACACAATGAAAAGTTTATTTAATAAAGAGAAAGGTGTTTTTTTAAAAAAAAAAATCTTTTTTTTTTTTATTTTTATTCATTCGGTTAAAAAGAAAAAAGGAAGGATACATAAAAAAAAAAAAAAAAAAAAGAAGTCAATGATATATAAATCTATACTATTATCTTTGATTATTCCTAATGCTATTCTTCTTCTTCTTTTTCTTCTGATCATTTCTTTTTTTCATCGATTATTTTTACAATTGGTTCATTATTCTTTTATGCATGTAGTTTATTTTTTGAGATTGTTGTTGTTGTTGTATAACGCATCTATTTTTTTTTGTATTATCATCAAAGATCTTTTTATTAATTAATGTACTCTTTTTTTTTTTTTTTCTATTCCATTTTATTATTGTCTTATTTTAATAAAAATCATCATCGATTATCTTTATTAATGTGTTAGTTGAATTGGTGTTATTGGGTATGGTTGATTTGGATAGAGTATACTAATTTTCATTGATAAAGGGTTCATTTATTATAGAAATAAACTCTTTATTTATTTTGGACGATGACGATGATATGATGCTATGATTAGTTATTAAAAAACATCAATGATCATCATAGGATATAATAATTTAAATATTTATTTTATTCCATAACATTACATTTAAACGATCAATCAATCAATAATAAATAATCCTTATTTTTTTTAATTATGTTCTGAAAATAATTAAAAATAATAGTATTATTCCGTAAGAATAGAAATGAAAAGTGAAGTAATAAAAAAAAAAAAAAAATACATTGCAGTGATTCTCTCTCTTTTTTTTTTTATCCCTTCATTAATACTATTTTGATTTTATTATTCTTGAAGTTGGAAATGAAAATTCTTTTTTTTTAAAAAAAAAAGCTTTTAATAATTATTAATTAAAACACAATTACATTATAACCATTTATACGATCAATATATTTTATAAGTTTTTTTTTTCCTTTTCATTATTTATTTAAAATACATGCAATGGTACTGTTTTTTTTTTATTATTTATAAAAATTAAGGATCTTTGATGTTCAATACAAACATTTTAAAAACACTAATTATTAAAAGTTAATTTTTCAATAATCATAAAAATCGTTCATTAGAATGATAAAAACAAATCCATTCCGCTTTTTTCTTTCTAAAGGTAATCATCTTTTCTCTCTCTTCTATCCTTTTTTTTTTTATTTATTCATTATGATTTATTATTTAATTTTATAGCTTTAATCATTTATTTACATGTTCATTTAATTTTATTAATAATTTATTTATTTATTAATTTTTTTTTCATTTATTTATGAAAATAAAAATTAATTTATCCGGATAAAAAATAATATGAAAAGTAATAGCATAGCAGCAATAATAATCTATATTTTATACATACACCCTTAATAATATGTAATATGCTGTTGTATTCCATCATGTATCATTGTATATCGTTATACATCATTATTCATTCTTATTTCAATAGTAGAATATTAAAAAGTATTATAAAACGATATATTGAAAACTTTATTTTTTATAAAGCTATTTTTTTTTTTATTGTTTTAATGTTTTTTATAAATGTGTTTTCAATGTTAGCCCTATTATTCATAAGAAAAGTGTCGTATTACTGACAATTATTCATTTTTTTCTTGCTTTTATAGTAAAATAGTGTTAAATATTTTTCTTTCCCTTCCTTTCCCTTCCTTTTCTTATTCTTTTATTTTAACCCTACCTTTGCTAATACTTACCTACCTCTTAGAAATTAATGCATACTATTATACTATTTATTGGAAAGAATAATAAAAATCAATTATTACATTATATAAAAAACAAGAAAAGAAAAAAAAGGAATTAAAATTTAGGTACAAACGTCCTTCTTTTATAGGAAAAAAAAAAAAAGTCTTTGATATTAAAAAAAAAAAAAAAAAACTTCTTTTTTATTTTTTTTAACTAAAAAAATCTTTAAATTAAAATCAAAAATTTTCTATTTAGTCACGTGTAGAGTTGGAAAGATGAAAATACCAAGAAAACCGGAAAATTATGAAAAATAAAAAGAAGAAATGAAAAGTGTAATGATTGATACGATTATAAAGAATTATAAATAGTATTATAATCATAAAGGAATAAAGAAATAATAAAGTGTATTATAAAACAAACATAGTATCATATCTTACTATTATATTGTTTTTTTTTTATAACAAAAAGGATTAAAATGGTGATTTGAATAAATTACATTCATTTATGTAATTTATACACGTGATACTTTTTAATAAAAGTTATTTTTCTCCGCCAAAGTATGACCTTTTTACACCCACTTCACCATTAAACTGTTATTTAGAAAAGAGGAATGGAAAGGATCCTAATCGTAGTAATACTACTATTTTTATTTTTATCCAATTTTAACAGTAAAAAGCTTTGGATGAGCTTCTTACATTATCTATTGATCCAGAAGGAATGGAATGCATTTTATGTAAAATCTTTTTTTTATCTGCCTTTCAAAAATCAAAGATGTGGAAACCAATTCCGATATGAGCTAAAAGCCGCCTTTATTTTATTGCGGATTAGTAATTAAAAAAAAAAGTTTTTTATTTTTACAAATTCATTTATTTATTAGTAATAAAGAGTAATTCCATTTTTTTTTATTTATTTAAAAAAAGGAAAAGGGTTTTAAAGAGGAAGGGGAATGAGGGGTTTTCCTTTTTTTTTTATTATTATAAAAGGGAATAAAAGCAAGAAATTTTTAAAAAAGGCATTCTATTAATATTTCTATTAATATTGAAGATGGGTCTAATGGTGTCTTTTTACTATTTTTTTTTTTTTTTATTCATTTATTAAAATGGTTGGAAAAAAGGGTTTATTGTTTAATACATCAATTGAAAAGGTTAAAGTAAATAAATTTAAAAATAAAATATAAAATTAAAAGGAACCAAAATTATTTTGCCATTCTAAATATTTATCTGAAAGGGTGGTTGGACAAGATGGTTTTGTACATGCTAAGGCTTTATAAACATCTTTCATTTGTACGGGTTCACGTTTTAGCGCTTTATTAAAATAAAAGTAAGCGATAAAATAGAAAATAATTAATAAAAAAATCGTATTTTATTATCTATAGATTTATTTTATTTTATTTTTTTTTTTTTTTTGTTGTTGGGGTTGTTATAAAGTAAATAAATAAAGAGATAAAGAGATAGATACCCGTAATATCTTTAGAAAGATTTTCACCATTTTCTGAATGATTTTGAGTTAATTCGGTTGTTTCTTCTTCATTCATGTTTTCTAATATATTAAATATTTTTCTTACTGGAATCATAGCGGCTTCTTTACAAACTAATTTAATATCTGAACCAGAATATCCTATTTTATAAATTTTATTCGTAGTAATGGTATAATGGTGAGTGGTGATCGTAGCAATTGTGGTAGTAGTGATAGCAATGGTGAGTGGGAATCGTAGCAATTGTGGTAGTAGTGATAGCAATGGTGAGTGGGAATCGTAGCAATTGTGGTAGTAGTGATAGTAATGATTAGTTTTAGTAATATTATTATATTTATTACTTTTAATTTTTTTTAAAAAAAAATATTACCTTCTGTAATTTCTGCTAATTTATCATAATCTAGTCCTTCAACCACCACATTATTATTATTATCCACTGAACCATTAGGAAGGTTAATTTCAAACATTCTCTTTCTAGCTTCGAAATCTGGTAGATTAATTAATATCTATAGGGTAAACAATATTTATATAATTATATATATATATTATATAAATCAAGTTTATTAATTATTAATATATTAATCTATTTAATAATTATAAAATCTATTATATTATGATAACAGAATTAATCCATAGATCCATACTCTTTTTTCTAAACGACGTAACATAGCAGTATCAAGATCCCATGGAAGATTAGATGCTGCTAATAAAAATATATGTTCCGAATTTTTGGAAAGACCATCCAACTAATATATAGTCATTAATGAAAGAAAAAAAAATAAATATTAAAAATAATTATTATTTTTTAATAAAGATATAAAATGAGTTTTTTTTTTTTTTAACCTGGACTAATAATTCAGTCTTCATACGTCTACTACCTTCATGTTCAGCACCATCTGAAGTTCTTTGACTCATAATGGCCTATGGATTTTATATATAAAAATAAAATATTTATTTGGTAATTAAATAACATTATTTCATTTTTTTTTTTTTTTTTTAAATTAAATGTATACTTCTAATTCATCTAAAAAGATAGTAGATGGGGCATGATATTTTGCTAATTCAAAAAGGACTCTAACCAATTTTTCAGAATCCCCTTTAAATATAGTTATAAAAGAATAAAAGAAATTATAAGGAATTAAATTATTACTATAATAAAAATTTGAAGAATGAATTTATTTATATCAAATCTAAACACTATTTTATTTTGTATAATTTTATTTGACCGATTTTTTTTTATACTACTCCTAAATAATTTATAGCGTTAACCCTATTCTTACCTCTCCATTTACTAACAATTGAGGAAGCCGATATATTAAAGAAAGTAGTATGACATTCTGTGGCTACTGCTTTAGCAAGCATTGTTTTACCAGTACCAGGAGGACCAAAAAGTAAAAGACCTTTCCATGGTTGAAGTATGCCTGTAAATAATCTTAACCGAAATAAAATTCATATTAATATGAGGATGTTTAAATCAAGCATAAAAGATTTTATATTATTTTAAATATTTAGTTTTATTTTTTTTATTTATTATTAACAAAAAAAGATTTTTTTTTTTTTTTTTTTTTTATATTTTTATATCAATTATAACACGTACTCTGGGTATTTTATTGGTAATACAACGGCTTCTTTAACTAATCTTTTAGATTCTTCCAATCCTGCAATGTCATTCCACCTTACATCTGGATTAGATACATAGATATCTCTTTTTATTTACATATATAATTTATATATGATTATTTATCCGATGAAAATATAATAATAATGTAAATATATGTTTATACCATGAATTTATGTAATGTTTTATTCGTCTATATTTTTTAAATATTAATAATAATGATAATAACAAATCTTAATAAAATATATATATTACCTGCTAATAATAGATGCTAATTCATAATATTCATTACCATAATTTGGTAATGGTTTTAAAAGTTTACAAACACCTGAATCTTCAGGATATGGCTTTTTTAATAATGAGGTAATCATTTATATATGTTTAAAAAAAAAAAAGAGAGAAAGCAATTAATTATATTACAATAAAAATAATTGTAAAAATATTAGTAAAAAAAAAATAACAACATTAACAACAGAAAAAAAAAATGTATTAAATATATTCAAAAAAAAAAAAAAAAAAAAAGGAATTTTTACCATATTATTATGAAACATAGTTTTAACTTGAATAGATGAATCATTATGGGTATCATCATCAGATGATTTATTATTTGGAGTTGTTTTTTTCTTTTCATTTTTCACCTTTAATATTATACATAATATGATGATCATATTTATCATAGAACAAAAATAAAAAATAAAAATTATTTATATCCATTAGTTCCATTAGTAGTATCAATAATTAAATAGTAATATATATTGCTATTATAGTTATTATTAATAAGGTTTAATAATTACACTAGTTCCTACGATGCCTTCAAAATTATCATTATTATCGTCTACCAAAGTAACACTTGAACTTTCAGAAAACAATTGCGGTATTTTTTTAGCTTTTATTCATAATAATAGTTTAGAATAAAATCAATAGAAATCAAAAAAAAAAAAAGTTTTTGTTGTGTGTAATGATAGACCATATATATATATTAAAAAAAAAAAAAAAGAGGAGGGAACAAGGATAAAAAGTATGGGATAGTAAAATAATATAAATATAGGAATATATATATATAATAGAATTATTTAATTACATTTATTTATAGAATAATGTTGGATAGTATTAATATTATTATAATTATTATTGTCATTAATATTACTAGTATTATTAGAATTTTTATTAAGTTCATTTATTTTGGGTAAGGTAATATTACTTGATGATTTTTTTTCTTTTCGAAGAGAGGAGGAAGGTCGATTTTTAGAATGATTTTTTGCTTCTCGTTTTTTTGTTGGACCTCCAGGAATATTTAAACTTTCTAGTATGTTACATAAAGGATTCCCATCATTTTATATGTTAATATATTATTAGAAAAAATTAAAAGTTAAAAAAATTTTTTTTTTTTAAATTCTTATTATGAAAGAAATAAGAAAAAAAAACTTTTTTTTACCAGTATTTTTTTTTATAAATTTTGGTTTCTTTCCATATTTAATGGTATAATAGGTTTCATATTCCTGATTTTCAATATATATAAATTAAAATAAATGATATGTTCCATATTTGTAATAATCTTTTGTTTGTTTGTTTAAAAAAATAAAAGATTATAAAAAGAAAAATTATATAATGACATACTTGTAATATCATCATTAAATCTACATTATCAGCTACACCAACTTTATTTAAAAAAATATTAGATTCTGTTTGAAGTCGTTCCACAGAATTAACATATCTTTTTTTTTTTTTTTTGGTAAAATAGAATATACATGGTATACCATTAAAATTAATATTTAAAATAGTAGAATTTTTATTTTTATCTTTTTTTTTATACTATCAATTTATATATATATATATATTATATGAAAAAAAAAAAATCTTTTCTGGTATAATAACCCATTATTTTGTAAAAAATCCAATATTAATACTAATAATGATTTTTTTCTTTGTTCTATTTTATTTTCTTCCTAAAATTTTAAATATAGTAATGAAAAAAAAAAAAAATTGAAACGAAATATTGAATATATTATTAAAAAGTATTATTCTTTGTATTGAAATTATAATAATTATTTTTTTTAAAAAAAAAAAAAATAATAATAATAAAATAAAATAAAATAAAATTCGAAATTCCAAAATTTCTAAATTTCAAAATTTCTGAATTTCAAAATTTCTGAATTTTAAAAAATAAAAATTTATTTAAAAAAAAAAAAAAAAAAAAAAAAATTACAGCTAGTTTAGCTTCATTACTAATCTTCATTCGAACATAACCTAATTCTGTTGCCATTTTTTTTTATTTTTATTTTTCTTTCAATTGAAAATAAAAACTTTACTACAAAAAAAGTGGAGGTATTTATGATGTATATATGATTTTTTTTTTTTAAAAAAAAAAAAAAGAAATTTCAAAATATTTATGATTCCAAAAATATTTTTTTTTTTTTTTTATGGTTTTTCCTCTTTCCTTTCTTCCCTTCCTTTCTTTCACCTCGTTTTTTTTTTTTTTTTTTTTACTTTTTTAAAAATTAAAAAAAAAAAAATATCAAAGGTATAAACTACTTTTTTTTACAATAAATACAATGAAAATAAATAGTTATCGTTTATCTATCTATTTTTTTTTTTTTTTATATATTTAAAAATAAAAAAAACTTTTTTTTTCAAAACTTTTTAAATTTTCTTTTTTTTAAAATTTTTTTATTGAATTAAATTAATTTTTTTTTTTTTAATTTAAAGTGACCTCCATTTTAATTAAAAAAAATTTTCTTTTTTTTTTTTATTATTTTTTATTTTATTTTATTTTATTTTATTTTTCTTATTTTTTTTTTTTATAAAAAATAAAAAAAACTTTAAATGTGGAAAAAAAAAAATACATTTTATTAGGATTTTTAAATAGATAATTATTATATATATTTATAGTATTACTTATTATTAATTATATTAACAGAAAAAAATATATAATTTTTTTTTTTTTAATCATGATTTAATAGTATTGTTGTAGTGTATTATGTGTATTTTTTTGTGTGTATTTTATCTATAGCTATATAGATGTATTATGTATATATTAATGAGAATTAATTAATATTACTTTATCTTGATATTTTCTATTTTATTTTTTATTTTTTTTTTTAATTCTATTTATAGTTTTAAATTCTATTGTTTTTTTTTTGTTTTTTTTTTTTTTTTTTTTTTTTTTTGCTTTTTTTTGCTTTGAATAATTTGATGATGGGTGGATTGTTATTATTCGTATTTTTATAAATGTTTTATACCTATATTATTATTAGGGTTTGTTTGTTTGCTTTTTTTTTTCTTTATTATTATTGTGATGTCCTTTCTTGTCCTTTCTTCCATCAAAAAGGATTATTTAAAGTTTTGGGCAAGAGCGGCCATCTTTTGACAAAGTTGTTCATTGGTTTCTTGTAAATCAAATATCTTGTCTTCTAAATCACGTTTTTGATCTTCTAATTTAGTATAGTCGGTCTTTAAATCTTTAAGTTCAGCTTGTAATTCAGCTATAAGTTGATAACTTAATTCTTTTTCTTGCTTATATCCATCGACTTGATCATCCATGGCATCTAATTGTTCTTCCATAAGGTTGTACGCTTCTCTAACCTTGCTTAATTCTTCTGAAATTTCATTGATCTCTTGATCACGTTCTTTTAATACTTCACATAATTCTTGATAATCATCTTCGGTTTGACGAAGAAGATCTTCTAATTCAATGTTCTTTTGTGTTAATTCTTCAACAAGCTTAGCTTGATCCTTCTTTTCACCTTCAGCTTCTTCCTTCTTTTCTTCGGTATTACCATTGGTATTACCATCTTCACCTTCCTTCTTTTCTTTATCACCTTCAACTGGAGTATTGGCCTTTTCTTCGGTTTCCTTAGTTGGTGATGATGAGGCTTCTTTATCCTTGCTGTCGGTATCGTTCTTCTTTTGATTTGCTTCTAAATCTGTAATTTGACGGTTAAGATCTTCGTTTATCAAGGTAAGTTCATCTAATTGTTTAACTAAATCTTCATTATTAAATTGAAGATCATCAATGTACTTATTCAATTCATCATTGTTAATCTCTACTTCCTCAATATGTTTGTTCATGTCATCGGCGGCAAATTCTAAATCTTCAATTTGCTTGTTTAACTCTTCATTGGCTGTTTGCAATTTGGTCACTTGATCTTCAAGATTCTTGTTCTTTCCTTCTAATTCTTCTATATGGTCCTTGCATTGAGTAATTTGTTCATTAAGTTGTCCTAATTGTTCATTTAATGCTGATGGAGTTTCAACATCAGCAGCAACAGTAGCTGGAACATCATCTGATTCCTTGGCTTCCTTTCCTTGGAGAGATTTTAATTGTTCTTCCAAGAAAGCGGTGTCCTTCTTAAGATCAACTAATTCTTTTAATAGGTCGGAGTTTTCTTGAACTAATGATTCAAGTATATCCTTACCCTTTAATAAACTATCTTCAATGTCTGGGTTGGAAGTTTCGGCAATTTCATTCCATGAAATAAGTTCAAGAACATCACTGACATTGGTAGTGTTACTTTGTAACATGGCTTGGCATTTTTGAAGAGAAACTTCTAATACCTTGATCTTTTGATCTAATTCACTTAAATCGTTATTGGATTGATGAATAGCTTCACCTACATTTTCTAAATCCTTTAATTTTCCTTCTAATTCTTGAATGGTTTGTTGAGCCTTGGCAAGATCTTCATTCAAGTTTTTAATCATTTCTTCAGTTTCTGGTGAAGACTGAGTAGCAGGAGATGAAATGTCACCATTCATACTCTTAGTGGCGTTTGGATTTTGGATGGATGATTCTTCAGCTGGTTTAGCCTCTAATTCGGCTTGAAGACGAGCAATTTCTTGATGGGCTTGGTTTAATTCAGTAGTTAAACCATCAATTTGTTCTCTGAGAAGTGCCATATCTTCTTCCATTCCTTTAATGACATCTTCCATTT
The DNA here is from genome assembly GCA_002104945.1 of Piromyces finnis. Taxonomy (NCBI): domain Eukaryota; kingdom Fungi; phylum Neocallimastigomycota; class Neocallimastigomycetes; order Neocallimastigales; family Neocallimastigaceae; genus Piromyces; species Piromyces finnis. The sequence goes on from MCFH01000011.1 coordinate 50,843, forward strand.
CGGTTTGATGGTTAACCTTGAGATCTTCCATTTGTTGTTGCGTATTTTCTAATTCTTGTTGAAGTTTATCAATGGTTGATTTTAATTCTTCAACATCACCCAAAGTACTGGTTGTTGGGCTTGGAACTATTCCTTGTCCATTGGCTGCAGCATTCTTAACTTCTTCTAATTCTTTTTCAAGATCAGATTTTTCTTGAGTTAATCTATCAATAGTTTGCTTTAACTGTTCAACAGATTCAATACCGGAAGCTTCAGACACTTCACCATTACTAACTTCTGGTGGAACTACAACAGAAGCATTGGAATCTTCTATAGTAGCACTTTGTGGTGAAGAAGAACCGTTCTTAGCTGATGGAGATCCATTTGGAGATTGGCTTGGTGAATTGTTTCCGGAGGATTTTTGAGACAAACGACTTAACTTGTGGTTGAGACGATCACGTTCATGAAGAACTTGTTGAATCTTACCCTTAATAATATCGTAGTCGGTATTGATCTTTTTCCAGCGGTATTTCATATCTTCATGATCATCAATCATTTGATGAATTTGTTTATTCAATTGACTATGATCCTTGTAACGGAGATCTAATTCATAATCTAACGCTTGTAATTGTTCAACAACGTTAGATCGTTCATAATCTAATTTACGGTTTTGATCTTGGAAGTAGTAGAATTCTTCACTTTCTTGTCCTTGAAGGGCTTCCAATCTATCAATAACTTCATGTCGTTGATTGTCAATAATACCTAAATCATCTTCAAGTTGTTGATGTCTGGCTCTCTTATCATCAATTTCTTGTTCTATGACATACTTCTCGTTTTGAGCTTGTTCAATGTTTTGATCAAGGTGAACTAAATCACCGTGAATAAGATCCATGTTATTTTTAATAAGTTGTCTATTCTCTTGATATTCTTGTAATTTGTTTTCCACAGCATTAATTCTACCTTTAAGCTCTTCCATTTCTACAGGAGATGGAGAACGTGCATTTTGTAATTGTTGAGTTAAATCATTAATAGTATTTTGAAGATTTTCAATTCTTTGTTCGTAATCTTCAATTAATTGATTATCAACGTTTTTATTTTCGACACCATCATTTGTGGTGTTTTCATTATTCATGGTAGATAGTTGTTTTTGCTTATCTTGAATTTCTTGTTCTAATTGAGCAAGGGTAGCCTTTAATTCTTCAATTTGTCCTTGATAACCAGCTTCAGTGGCATCGATTTCACGAGAAACTGGTGATGTATTTTGTAAGTTTTGAATTTGTTCCTCCTTTTCATTAAGAAGATGTTGAATTTGTTCTAATTGTTGATTAAGATTTTCATTTTCCATTTTATATTGATCAACTTGTTGTTGAAGTTCAGAATTATTATTGTTCTCATTAATAATAACTGGGGCGGCATCTCTTGTCATTGAAAGCTCACTAATGGATATATTCTTCTTTTCAATTTCTTCTAAAGAATCTTCTAATCTCTTCTTGATAGCTTCAGATTCATCACGAGTACGTTCTAATTCACCTCTTAACTCTTCCTCATGAGCAATGTGATCTTGAATAGATGTTTCCAAGTTTTGCTTTTCTTCCTTTAATTGTTCAAGGTTTTCTCTCATTTCATTGTATTCCTTAGTCATATTATTAATATCACCTTGTAAATTTTCATATTGAACTTCCATGGATTGAAGTTCATTCTTGGTTTGTTCATAATTTTCTAAATCATTTGTTTTTTCTTTAAGAGCATTGTAGGAAATTATCATTTCGTCACGTTCATTTCTTAATTCGCTGTATTGGCGCGTTAAATCATTATAGATGTCTTGTTGTTCTTGTCTTTCTTGATTAATGATTTCAATATCACTAAGTTTCATTTGATATTGTTCTTCCAAGTCCTTCTTCTCTTCAACAAGTTTTTCAATATTTTGCTCTAATTCGCCTTGTTTAGAATTGTATTCTTCAACCTTTCCCTTATACTCTTCAACTTCTTCCTTAAGTTGCTTGATTTCAATTTGGGCTTCTTCTAACAACTTTTCAGCAGCTTCAGAACCAGATAAATTACCAACTATGACTTCCATTTCAGTAATTTTTTTGTTTTTAGCCTCAATGTCCTTTGTACATTTATCATTTTCTTCACGAACAGAATCTAATTCTTGTTGCATACGACTAACTTCATTATCGAATTGTTCCATGGCGATTTGAAGTTGCTCTCTTAAATTCTCACGTTCTTCTTCAATAGATTCCTTTAATTCAGCATTGTTATCTTCAGCAGCTCTCAATTTTTCATTTAAAAGATCTTTTTCTCTGGACATTTGTTCCAATTTATCGATGGATTGAGCAATTTGGACTTGTAATGTTTGAACCATTTTTCTTGATTCATTTAATTGAATTTCAATTTCTTCGGAATCTTGTTCATCTTCTAAAACTAAAATCTTATCCTTTAACTCATTAATTTCCATGTTTGCTTTTTCTAATTGATCTTCTAAATCATTTTTACGACCTGAAACTTCAGATATTTTTCTTTCCATCATGACTTGAGATTGAGTGAATTCCATTTCACGTTGTTCTTTTTCTTCTTGTAAGGTTACGATTTGAGCATCATTTTGTTTAACTCTTTCTTCTAATTCCGAAATAGTTTTATCTTTTTGTTCTACATTATCTTGAAGAGAAAGAATATGTTCTTCCATTTTATTTAACTTTGATGTCAACTCTTCTTCAGTTTGATTTTTCATTTGTTCAACGTCAGAAAGTTGACGTTGTAAATTAGTCATAGATTCCTGGGAACGACCTAATTCGGTACGCAAATTATCAATTTGTTCAATATTTTTTACTCTATTTTCAATTTGAAGATTTTGTACCTTGAGAGATTCGTCTAATCGTTGACTCAAGTCTTCCACTTCAGATGTTTTCTTTTGTAATTGATCACGGAAAACTTGATTAGTAAGTTTTGTTTCTTCTAATTCTTTTTGACATTTCATTAAAACATCAGATTGATTTTTCATTTCTTCTGATTGCTTAAATAATTCATGTTCTAAATCTTCTTTAGCTTTTATCATTTTATCACGAGCATTATCAGCAGCTCTAATTCTTTCCTCATTTTCTTTCATATCATTTTCGTATTTTGAAATGGTATTTCTACATTCATTTAAACTTGCATCCAATCTTTCGTTTTCCATACGATTAGTAGAAAGTTCCTTTTGAATATTTGAATTTATCATTTTCCATTCTAAAAGTTCTTCCTGTGCTTCGCGACATTTCTTTTCCAATTCTTTAATTTGTAATATTTGATTTTTTCTTTCTTCATTACCTTTTGGTAATTGATTAGTATCTGGAGGTATGGCTAAACCTGAAGTTAAAATAGTAGCTTCAAGTTCTTGAACACGACTTTCATAGGCATCTTCTCTTGCCTTAACTTCTTCAAAAGCCTTTTTATAGGTTTCTAATTCACCTTCCATAGTTTTTGTACAAGTTTCAGCAATATGTCTTGCTTCTAAATTACGTTTTGATGCCTTTGTCCAACTATTTAATTTTGTTCTTAAATTATTAATTATATCTTCTGATTCATCTAACCTTTTTTTTAATTGTTGGCGATCCGATATTTCCCGATATAATGATGGATCTTTTGATGAAAGCTGTGAAACCACTGAATTAAGATAGAAAACTTCTTCTTGAGCAGCTTTACGTTTACGTTCAGCTTCTTTTACCAATTCGTTATTTCTATGAGTAATTTGTTCTGCCTGCGCTAATTGTCTTTTAAATGAAAGTAAACTTTTAAATAATTGGGAACGAGCTTCCATAGCTTCTTCTCTACTTAATTTATCATTATTCTTTAAAAAATCAAAAGCTAAAGTGGTATTTTCACCTTCTTCATCATTTGGTTTCCCTAGTTGTTTATATACAACTAATTCTGATTGAAGCCTTTAAAATAATAATATTATTTATAAATAATTTATATTATATTTAGATATAAATCAAATTATATTATACATTATAAAAATGGTATTTAACAACATTAATAATAACAGGAAAAATAAAGTATTTAAAAAATTATTTAATATTGATAATATTTTCATTTATACAATAAAGCATCATTAATATCATAAATATAAAATAATTATCATTCAGTAATAAATATTTAAAATGAAATTTTTTTATTATTTTTAAAAAAATTATATATATATATATTAAATTATTTAAATATTTAAAATATTTGTGTAAATAATATTTAATTTTTCTATTATAATCTATAAATTTTAAAAATACAATCAACTTTACTTACCAAGCTTCTTTTGTTTTTAAATCGAGTAATATCTTATTTTTTGTTTGAAGTTCATCTTGTAAATTTTCTTTATTAGATTAATTTTCATGAAAAGATTATAAATATTAAAAATTTTTAAAATTACAAATTATATTCAGTAAATATTGGATATTTTAAGTAATTTTATTCTTAAAAAAAAAAACATATATATATATAAATGTTTTGGATTTTTTTCTATAATTTGAATGAAATTTACTCGTTATTTCAATAAGTTCTTGGTTATTCTTAAGTCTTAAATCCTCAGTTTTTAAGACAGGATTTATATTAATTTTTTCTTGAGGCTCTTCCATCATTATTTATTTGTTAATAGGCATAATTAAATAAACATTATATATTTTATTTGATGAATTTTTTTTTTTTTTTTAATATCTACAATTCTAAATTAATACTATTAAAATAATTTATTTAATTAAAGAAAGAAAATAAATGTTTATTATTTGTTTTTACTTTTAAATATATATATATATAATTAAATTATTGAAATTTATTTTGTCATTAATTACTATTATTATTAAAATTTTGACTAATACATTTACTTTACTTACTTTTATAAATATTATACGCTTTTATTTCCCTTTCACTGTAATTGTTGTTGTTATTACTTTCTATTTCTTCGCTTTTATTTATATATAATAAAAGAAAAAATAAATTATTTATATATTAAATTAAAATAGTAAAACTTTTTCTAAGCAACAGAGTATTAAATTAAATTAGGTTATTATAAAAACAGCTGTTTGTAAAAAAAAAAAAAAAAAAAAAGTTAAAGAAAAATATTGATAATAAAATAAATAATTCGTCAAAAAGAGTTTTATTGAATTTATTAACTACACTGTAAATAATAATATAAATTAAAAAAAAAGAATATTTTTTTAATTTATATTATAAATATTAAATGGTTGTTTATTATTGAAATGAATTATTTATTTTATTATTTATTTTTATTAGAAAGGAGCTTAACGTCTACTTTTATTAAAAAGTCTTGTTTAAATCTAATAATTCCAATTTGATTTCTTTCTTATAATTAAGGTAGCTTTATTATGATAATATTAAAAAAAAAAAAAAAAAAAAAAAAACATTATTATAAATATAAAATGAAACAATAATACATTCATTCCAATACACTTATAATATATTACAAATATATTATGATAATAATGATTTCGAAATTTTATTTAATATTAAATATAAACATTTATTAAAAGAATATTAATATTAATTATTATTTAATTTATAATAGAAATATATAAATGGATGAATAAATAATTATTTAAATAAATTTTAAAAAGTTTTAAAGACTTTTTTTTTTTTTCCTAGTCTAGTTGCTATATATACATATACATATATTTCAAAATAAAAAAAATGATATATCAACTAATAGTATGTTATATTTTTAAATAAAAAAATAATTAATTCCAATGAATAATGAAATAGAATAGATTAACCACACCATAGTATTTTTTTAGTTTTACCCATATTTTTATACCACCATCTTTTTTTATTCTAGCAGAATGTATGCTATATTTAAATTTAGTATTTTCATTTTATGTAACCCTTTTTATATATATCAATAATATATGTAATATATATGTAATCTATTCCTACTGAATATACGAATATATTCTTATATATTTATTATTATTATTATTGTTGATAAGTGTAACATAATTTATATTATTTTTTGTTTTAAAATCTGGCACAAAACATGCCTAAAAAAGAAAAAATATTAATTAAACTCTTCCCATAATTATTTTTTTATCCTCTATTCTTCATATATATAATAATGTATTAAATTATATTGTAATAAATGAACGATTTAAAATGTATTTATTTTTTCTATAAAAAGAAATACCTTAAAAAAAAAACATTTATATTAATTATTAACTTTAATTATTAATAAACTTTATTATTCTTCTTATTATTTATTTTTTTAATTTTATCATTAGTTAATGAATTTTTGACCAATGAAAAAGTGCGGATATTATTATAATAAAATTGAAATAAAATTAATATTTAAATAATAAAAAATCCTTTATATGTTTAAATAATAGTAAAAAAAAAGATAATAATAACATAAACCTTAAAAGCATTCCTAACACCACCACTACCACCACCACCGATAGCATTATCCATAAATAATAAATAATAATATTTATCATTCATAAAGGAATCCATAAATAACTTTATGCAACTTTTATTGTCAAGTTAAATGTTTTATTGTACTTTTTAAAAAAAGTGATTATATTCTTCCTATAGTCATTTATACTCTAAAAATTTTCATTACAACTATTTTGACTATCTATAAAAAGTAAATGATATATCGTTTACTATTTCAACGTTTTATAGTTTTATTTATTTTATTTTGCTTTGCTTAAAAATATAATTTTTCTTTTTTTTTTTTTTTTTTTTAAATTTAAAGTATCAATAAGATATTTTTCTTTTTATTTTTGAAAATTGAAATTAGTTTTTACACTATTCAAATAGTTATCATTGATTTTATAAATAAAAAAAATGTCTTCAGTCTTAGTTATTGGTTCAACAGGTTAATAATAATGAAAAAATAAAGTATACTAAATTATGTTATTAAATAAATAATTCATTGTTCTTCTCTCCTTTGATAAACATAAATATAGGTGCAACAGGTGTTCACGTTATTAATGAATTACTGAAATGTGGATTATTTGAAAAAGTAACGTCTGTAGCTAGAAGAAAGCTTGAATACACAGGAATAAATAAAAGCAAACTAGTATGAACTAATTTTAAAATTAAAAATTGAAATTAAAGTCTAACGTTGAAGTAATAGTAATAATATATTGGTATGTTTATTATTAATTATATTAAAAATAATAAAAGGTTCAACATATTATTGATTTTGAAAAAATTGAAGAGTATAAAGATGTATTTAAAGGTCATAGGTATACCTTTTTTTTTTTAATTTTTACTTAAAAAAAAATACTATATATTTGTTATTAATAAAATTATTTATAATAGTCATATGATTTCTTGTTTTGGAACAACAAGGTAATTTCGAAATATACTCTATGAATTATCTTATTTTCTATCAATTTTTTTCTTTTTTTTTTTTTTTGGATTATTAAAATATTGTTTAAAATAAAAAAGAAAAATAGCTGGAACTGCTGAAATGCAACATAGAATTGACCATGATTGTACTTGAATATTAATTTTTTTAGTAAATAATATTATATATAGTTGTAAATGTATGACTATTACTAATTTGTGCAATCTATTTATTAGATGTTTATAATGCTGCAAAATTTTTTAAAGAACAAAATTCAAATGTTAAATTACATTATATTCATATGTCCTCTGGACAAGCAGATGTAAATTCTTCTTTTCAATTCATTAAAACAAAAGGACAACTTGAAGATGATCTTAAATCTTTAAAATTTTCTAGACTTACAATATTTAGACCTGCACCATTACTAGACCGAGGTCATGATAAAAGATTTTTTGAATCTATTTTTGGTTTTATTGCTAAAGGTATAAATTGTGTTGTTAATAGTAAAGTTGGTATTCCTGTAACTACTCTTGCTAAAGCTATGGTTCGTGTTACACAAATACAACCAAAAACAGATTTAGATGTAGTTAACGATACTTTTATTGAGTATTATTTCACAAAGGATGCCTATGCTCTTGCTGATCGAACTGATATTCCTGGATTTGAAATAACAAAAAAAATTGAAAATCAATAAATTCTTTTAATAATAATAGTAGCAATAATAATAAATAATAGTAGTAGTAGTAGTAGTAGTTTTAATAGTAGTAGTAGTAATAATAGTTGTAGTAATAATAGTAATAATAGTAATAATAGTAGTAGTAATAATAGTAGTAGTAATAATAGTTGTAGTAATAATAGTAATAATAGTAATAATAGTAGTAGTAATAATAGTAGTAATAGTAGTAGTAATAGTAGTAATAATAATAATGCTTTAAGATATATATCATATTTTATAATTATATATATATATTTTGGTTATAAATAAAAGTTTATTAAATTAATGAAAGTCATAAAATATTAATGATTTAATTTCTAACCTATTTTAAATAAGTAAAAATTAATATTTATTGAAATTATGATATACATCTTACTTTATTAAAATAAAATAATAAATTTTATAGAAATAAAAATTGGTGTTTACAAAGATTAAATAAAGTGTCAAAAATACTATTTCTTTTTGTTCTTTCAGTACTTTGTGTTTGGCGGAAATGTTGGATCTTGGAAATAACGGAAATTAATATACTCGACATCCTTTGTTTTATTGATAATTCCAGTATACATCCAATTTTGATTATAAGTTACATTGTAGTTTGCAATTGGAGAAGTTGTATCAATATTCTTTATGTAATTTGAAATTAAATACTCTTTTGTAATAATCCAAACGAGGACTAGCATTATTGAAATAGCTAATTGTTGTTCAGAACCAGTATTACTACTCATGATAACAATTCAAAGTTTCTTATATTTTTACTTATAATGTTCTAATTAAATTATTAATTGATAAGATATAGTTTACATTTTATATTTTATTAAACTTTTTTTTTAAAAAAAAAAAATAAATTATAATTAATTTAAAATATGTACAGTAATATATCATATATTACATAATTAGTTTACTGTACTTTTAAGATTAACCTTAATTAAAAATATAAATAATGAATACATATAGATAACTATAATTAATTTATATCCACATATAGATATATATAAATTAAATATTAATCCAATATGTTTATAATAAATTAAGTATAAATAATAAACATAATAAATAATATATTTAAATAATTTTATTGCAATTTAAACAATAATATACTAATGTAGCTTAAATATTTAGCATCATATGAAGAATTAGTTAATTCATTATTTGCAGCGTATTCAATATAATTGGAACTTTATGATCCAAGAGATCTTGAACAAGTTTTGGTTTTCCTGTTTGTAAATTATAATTATCTTGAACAAGTATATTCTGGTTAGTGTTATGAATATGTGAATAACATTTTTTCATATCTTCTTTATCAGAATCTGGATATTCCTTACAACTACCCATATCTGATATATTAATTTCACTTCCTAAATATTCATCTTTCTTATTACCATACATCCATTGTCCACGAGTTAATAAAACTATTTTGCCACTTACATCGCCAAGTTTTGGAAAACTTTCCTTTCCACTATAGAAAAAATCTTTATATGATTTGGAGAAAGAAGTAGAATCGGTTTTTAATATACTGAGATTAGCAATTGCTTTATATACTTCTTCCTTTGATTCAAAACCGTCTATTTTAACCGTATGTACTTCACCATGCATATAATCATGATATTCACTAGTACTACCTAATTGAATATCATCATCTTTTAAATGCATAATAATGGCTTCTCCTGAATTATTACCTAGAAATTCAATAGCTTCATCAAATACATCTTCTAAATAATATTTCTTTCCTGTATCTCTATTCATACAATCAAATACATCGTGCGAAAGATATATTTCTTTATTTTTGTTTGTTTTAATTCGTATATCAAAATATCTAATTCCATTCATCATTTGTTCAAAAATATTTAATTCTTGAGTTCTACCAAACATTACTCTAGCATCCAAAAAATTAACACCAGTATCTCCTATAGCATATGTTCCACTATCATGTGTCCCAGGAATGTTAAGTTGATTAATTCGTACATAATCATCAGTAATTTTTGTTATCCAGTGAATATCATCATCATTGATTTTAAGTGTACACCATCTATATTCAGTTAATGCACGCTTAGTTGTTAAATCAATGTCATAATAAGGAACTTTATTCATGGTAAGCATCCTATTGTAAGTTTCTCCGCCAGTTTCAGTATTTGTAAAATAACACTTGTTACTATCAATATCAATATAACCTTTGATTGTTATACCATCTAATATTGACCTTGATCTTTTACATCCAACACATTTCTAACTAGTGCAATTGCAATAATAGCTGAAAAAAATAGCATTTTATGTGTCTATAATTTCAAATTTACAAATTATATTATTTGTTGGATTAATATTTATAGTTATCTTTAATAACTTTTTTTATCATAAATTATACTTTCAACAACAATAAATATTATATTGATAACTTTTTAATTTGTAAAAGTTAAAAAGTAATAAATTTTCAATAGGTTACACAAGTAATTAAAAATTTGTTTATAATTTTGGCTGATGTTTAAACATCAACAACTATAAAATCATTTTCTACTAAAATAAACATTAATAAGATTTCTTATTGTTAAACTTAAATAAAAGTTTCATTGCCTTTATCCTTGTTTTATATTTAATTGTTATAATAAATCAAGTAATTTTGTATTTATGAAATTTACACAATTATATATAGCAAACTTTTTTATATTTAAATGAGATTTACACCAATCAAAATTAAAAAAAAATAATAATCTATTAATTTTAAAATTTTATAATTTTCCTGTGTGTAATTTTTTTTTTTTTTTAAATTAATTGAAGAATTGATATTATCAAAGAAAAATGAGTGAAAATAAAAATACATTAACTTTGTTATTTGAATGGTTTGATAAAGTTGGAATTACATACAGTAAAGAATATCTTGATATTGATTATCATGTTCGTGGTACAGGAGATGGTCTTGGTATTCTTGCATTAAAAGATATTCCAGAAGGAACCGTAGGTTAATATTTAAATCATGCAAACAATTTTAATTCAATATTCAATCAAATTCTCATTATAAAGCTGTGGAAATATATAAATAAATAGTTTAATTAAATAAATTATTTCATTATTCTCTCAAAGAAAAATAAAAATTGTTTTCACATTTATTAAAAAATTAAAAAATAGAAAATTTCAAAATCAAAATCGTTTTATAAAGAATAACAAAATAAAATCAAATAGTATTTATAAACTTAATGACAAAATAATAAAAAAATCAACTCTCAGTTTTTAAAATATATATATATATTTTTTTTCTTTCTTTTTTTTTTTTTTTTTTAGTAATTTACAAATTTTAAAATTTCTATAATTCAAAAAAAAAAAAATATATATATATATATATATACAAATAAATTATTTTTAAAATTACTAATTTCAAAATTTGAAATCTAATTATTAAAATCTATCTATATATAATATAATAAGAACAAAGCATTTTAACATTGTAATATCTATATATTGTTATTTATTTTATATTTTAAAAGTATGTAAAATTCCAAAATCTTCTATTTTATCTGTTAAAACAAGTAGCATAGCAAACATTTTAGGTAAATTAAATATAAATATAATTATATATATAGTTATATATTAAATATATAAATATATATTGTTTTATATTAGAAATTATTATAATTAATTCTATATTCAATTATATCAAATAGAGGAACAACTATTAAAGGGTGGAATTGGTCTTGCAGTTGCTGTAATGTATGAAATTGGTATTGGTGAAAAGTCTAAATGGTATGGCTATATTCAATCTATTCCAAAAAAGGAGCCATTACCAATGTTTTGGAATGATGACTCTTTCCGTCATTTGGCTGGTACAGAATTAGAAAAGAGCGCCAGAGAAGATCGTGAACTCTTAGAAGGTGATTTTGAATCAGTTGTTTTACCACTAATTGAAACCTATCCAGACGTTTTCACCAAAGAAATTTGTACTTTAGAAAACTTTTTAAATGCTTCTTCTTTAGTTTCTTCTCGAGCCTTCCAAGTTGATAATTACCACGGTGATGCAATGGTTCCATTGGCTGATATGTAATTATTTTTTTTATAATATTAATATTTATTAATAATAAATGGTTCCAAAAAAAAAAATTTCTAATATATATTCATATAAAAATTTAATATTATAAAAAAAAAAAAAAATACAATATAACTTCTTTTTATATTAATTCATAGCTTTAATCATAAAACCGGTGCTGAAAATGTTCACTTAGAAACTGAAGGTGATTTATGTGAAATTTGTGGTAAAATAGAAGAGCTTTGTAGTTGTGATGGTGATAATAATACTGATAATAATGGCCATGACCATGACCATGACCATGAACACGAACACGAACATGAACATGATGATGAAGATAATAATGAAAATAAAGGAAAAGAAGAAAAATTAAGTCCAGAAGAAGAACAAAAGATTGCTGAAATGATTGATATTCGTATTGTTAGAGCCTGTAAAAAGGGTGATGAAGTATTTAATACATATGGTGAACATGCTAATGCTTCTTTATTAAATAAATATGGTTTTGCTGAATTAAATAATAAATATGATGTTGTTTCAATAGATATTAAAACTATCATGCGTATTATGTGTCCAAATGATCGTAAAAAGCCAAAGATGATTGAAAGAGCTATGTTTTGGTTTGAAAATAGAATGAAATTTCTTCCACCAGAATTCCATGATCCAAATAATACTGAAAATGATGATGAAATTGAAGATATTAACGATTTCTTCTTTAGATTTGAAGCCACTACTGAAATTGATCCAGATTTAAGAGGTCTTCTTTTAGTTCAATTAGTTGATGGTGGTCTTTTCCAAAATTGGAAAAAAGACAAAAAAGCTTTCAACCGTTGGTTAAAATCCCTTCCAACAGAAGAAAAAAAGAGAAAGTTTAATCAACCTTCTTTAAAAGAAAAAATTTGTCAATACGTTTGTCAATTTGCCGAAGCTAGACTTAAAAATAGTCCAACTACTTTAGAAGAAGATTATGAAGAATTAAAACCAATTGTAATATATTTAATTAAAAGTTTTTTTTTTTTTTAAAGTATAGAAATTTTAATAATATAATTTTTTTAAATATATATCTATCAATTTTTAGGATGAAGATAAATATAAATTAAAGGAAAAAGTTCCAGAAGATGTTTTATACCATCGCTTTGCCTTATTATTAAGAATTGGTGAAAAGGAATTATTAAATAAATATATTAATAGATATAAGGACGGAAAGGATTCTGAAGAAGGAAAGACTAATGATACCCAAGAAGAAGAAAGTAATAAAAAGAGAAAACTTTAAATTGATAATAGACCTCTAAAATAGTAAAATCCTTATTTATATAAAAAAAAAATAGAAAATTGCTTTATAGTAATCCAAATCATCCTTTTTTTTTTTTCTCAACTTTTAAATGAGAATAAAACAATTTTAATAAAAACAATATTATTTATCCTACATTATATTATTTATCTTACATTATATTACTTTTTTCTACTTTATAAAAACACATTTAATCATTTTTTTTTTTTTCATTATAAAACAATTAAAATAAAATATACAAAATAATAAACGATATAATATAATATAATATAATATATATAAACATTTTCTAAAATTATTATCAATATATATATATTTCTTTAGTTCTTATTATTATTATTATTGATTACTATATTATATATTATTATAATTTTTTTTTATTCTATATTTCTAGAGATAAATAATAAAGTAATTTATGTATTAAATTTAAATCATATATTATTATTAATATCCCTAGTCTATTAAAGTATATAAATATTAGGTTATAAATTTTAATTGTTAAATATGCTATTATTATTATTATTATTATTATTATTATTATTATTATTATTATTATTATTATTATTATTATTATTATTATTATTATTATTATTATTATTATTATTATTATTATTATTATTATTATTATTATTATTATTTGGTTTTGTTTATTTGTTTTTTGTCTTATTTTTTTTTTTTTGTTGTTGCTGTTTTGTTTATGTTTATTTTGTGCTATTGTTTATTTTTTTTATATTATATTATTTATTATTTTGCTTTGATTTTTTTCTTTTTTTTTTTTTTTATTTATTTATTTATTTATTATTGTTATTTGTTGATATTATTTATATATAATTATATTAAAATTACTTTTTTTTTATACATATATGTTTTAATAAATTAGGTAAAAATATTTTAGTTATAAGTGTTATTTGTTTTTTGTTTTTTGTTTTTTTGGCTATTACTTAATAGTGATTTAGTCTTTTTTTTCATTATCAAAATCAGGTATTTCTAAGTCATCATCGAAATCCCATGAATTTGATTGTTTCATGGTATTATCTTCCATTATATCAATGAGTTTATTATTGCTATCCGGTATATCATTATCAAAATGGAGTAAATCATCTACTTTAACATCATTCTTTACTTCTACGACTGGTGCACTGTCATTAAGATTAAGTAAATCATCTACTTTAACTTCATTCTTTACTTCTATGGTTGGTACACTGCCATTAAGATCGAGTAAATCATCTACTTTAACTTCATTCTTTACTTCTACGGCTGGTGCACTGTCATTAAGATCGAGTAAATCATCTACTTTAACCTCTTCTTTAATGGCAGGTGATTCTTCGCTAGGATTTATTAAATTATTAGTCTCTTCTTTTAAAGTTTCCTCTGTAGTAATTTCTTTTTTAATTCCCTTTTGGTTCTTTTTATTCTTATTCTTATTTTTTTTATTCTTCTTTCCCTTCTTCTTATTTGCCTTAGTACCATTAATCTTTGTTGGTGATTCTGGCTCAATGACTTTTCTGCTAATAGTTTCATATTTGTCACCATCTTTAACTTCAATAAGTTCTTCCACTACTTCAACAGTTTCAATTATATTTGGATTATTTGGGTCAATTTCATCAACTTCTCTTACAATTTCAATGACCTTTTCCTCAATAATTTCAACATCATCCATTAATTCACCGTTTTTATTTTGACCTTTAACTACTTCAACAGCTTTCTCAATAATATCTTGATTTTCACTATCCATCTTTTCTTCGATATTTTCAGATTCCTTTGATGTTTCTTTTCTATCTGTTTCAGGAATATCTAAATTATCCTTTAAATCTAATAAATCTTCTGTTTCAGTATTTTCAGCTTTAGTTTTTTCTTCTTTTGGTTGGTCTTCTATAACCGATTCTTCAACAACTGGTTCTTCAATCTTGATTTCTTCTTCTATTAATGACTTTTCTACTGTTGATTCTTCAATAACTGGTTTGACTGGTTCTTCTGGCTTCTCTTCTTCAGTTTTAGTTTCTTCAATAATTGGTTCTTCTGGTTTACTTTCTTCTTTTATTTCTGGAACATCAAAATCATCATTAAAGTCCCATGAACTTACTGGTTCTTCTGGTTTATTTTCTTCATTTATAATTTCTTCAACAATTGGTTTTTCTGGTTCTTCTGGCTTCTCTTCTTCATTCTTAGTTTCTTCAGCAACAGGTTTTTCTGGTTCTTCTGGTTTCTCTTCTTCATTGTTAATTTCTTCAACAACTGGTTCTTCTGGTTTCTTTTCTTCTTTAACTTCTGGAATATCAAAATCATCATTAAAGTCCCATGAACTTGCTGCTTCATTAACCTTTTCTTCATTTTTAGTTTCTTCAGCAACAGGTTTTTCTGGTTTCTCTTTTTCATTGTTAATTTCTTCAACAACTGGTTCTTCTGGTTTCTTTTCTTCTTTAACTTCTGGAATATCAAAATCATCATTAAAGTCCCATGAACTTGCTGCTTCATTAACCTTTTCTTCATTTTTAGTTTCTTCAGCAACAGGTTTTTCTGGTTCTTCTGGTTTCTCTTCTTCATTGTTAATTTCTTCAACAACTGGTTCTTCTGGTTTCTTTTCTTCTTTAACTTCTGGAATATCGAAATCATCATTAAAGTCCCATGAACTTACTGGTTCTTCTGGTTTATTTTCTTCATTTATAATTTCTTCGATAATTGGTTTTTCTGGTTCTTCTGGCTTCTCTTTTTCAGTTTTAGTTTCTTCAATAATTGATTCTTCTGGTTTCTTTTCTTCTTTTATTTCTGGAATATCGAAATCATCATTAAAGTCCCATGAACTTGCTGCTTCATTAACCTTTTCTTCATTTTTAGTTTCTTCAGCAACAGGTTTTTCTGGTTCTTCTGGTTTCTTTTCTTCTTTAACTTCTGGAATATCGAAATCATCATTAAAGTCCCATGAACTTACTGGTTCTTCTGGTTTATTTTCTTCATTTATAATTTCTTCAACAATTGGTTTTTCTGGTTCTTCTGGCTTCTCTTCTTCATTCTTAGTTTCTTCAGCAACAGGTTTTTCTGGTTCTTCTGGCTTCTCTTTTTCAGTTTTAGTTTCTTCAACAATTGGTTCTTCTGGTTTCTTTTCTTCTTTTATTTCTGGAATATCGAAATCATCATTAAAGTCCCATGAACTGACTGGTTCTTCTGGTTTATTTTCTTCATTTATAATTTCTTCGATAATTGGTTTTTCTGGTTCTTCTGGCTTCTCTTTTTCAGTTTTAGTTTCTTCAATAATTGATTCTTCTGGTTTCTTTTCTTCTTTTATTTCTGGAATATCGAAATCATCATTGAAGTCCCATGAACTTGCTGCTTCATTAGTCTTTTCTTCATTTTTAGTTACTGGTTCTTCTGGCTTCTTTTCTTCTTTTATTTCTGGAATATCGAAATCATCATTAAAGTCCCATGAACTGGCTGGTTCATTAACCTTTTCCTCATTTCTAATTTCTTCAACAACTGGTGCTTCTGGCTTCTTTTCTTCTTTTATTTCTGGAATATCGAAATCATCATTGAATTCCCAAGAGCTGACTTGTTCATTGGTCTTTTCTTCATTTTTAACTTCTTTAATTTCTGGCATCATTGGAATTTCAAAATCATTATTAAAGTCCCAAGAATTATTTGTTTTTTCAATATTCATATTTTTATCAAATACAGCATTATTGTCTGTTTCTTTAATATTTGGGATTTCATTCCAATCATCTTTAATATTAAAATCACCCCATCCATCAGAAATTTGCTTATTAGTGTTTTCTATCTTGGATTCACTTTTTGTGCTATCTACATTCCAATTATTGCTCTCTGCTGGACCTTCGATATCATCTAAATCATCCCAACCACTATTTATTAAATCAGCTTCTTCATTTGCAATGGAATCAAAATCTGATAATACTTTATTCTTTTTACTTGATTCAACATTGCTTGATCTAAGAGGTGAAGTTGATTTGTTAAATTTATTGAGTGATAAAACGGAGTTAGAATTTGATAAAGTATTTGGTGAATCATTACTAATTAAGGACATGATATCTTCAATTTTTTTATTTTTAACATCGTTTTCTTTCTTCTTTTGAGACTTTAATTTTTGCATTTTATTTAAATCTTCTAACTTTTTTTTCAATGATGATTCTTTATTATCCTTCTTTTTACCTAATTTCATTGATTTCATTGATGAACCAGCTGGAGCTTTGTTTACTGAATTAACAGTAGTTGCACCAGTAATAATTGGTTTTTTAACAACAGGTTCAGCAAATTCATCATTTTCTTCTAGATTTGATGCAATATTTTCACCAGAAACATTACTTTCTTTATCTAATTTACTTATATTATTTTCAATTTTATCAAACTCTTGTTTTTCTTTTTCATCACCTTTTTCATTTCTTATATTCATAGAATTATCATTTTCTTCCGAGTCACTCCAATCAAAATTCCATCCATCATTTGCTTTTTCATTTTTATCATTAAAGCTATCCCATGCTGATGATGGTGAAACTGGTTTATTAGTCTCTGATATATTAGAAACAACAGTTTTCAACTTAGGATCATCATTAGCAATATCATTACTTATTAATTTATCATCTGTAAAATCATTAATTTCATTTTTACTTTCCATGTCCCTTATTTTAGTTGGACTTTCTTTATTTGGAATTTGTTGGGCTATTATTTTATTATCATTCTTCTTATCTGGAATATTAAAACTATCCTCTTTTTTATTGACGACATCTTCTTGAAAATCTATTCTTGAATTTGAATTAGAAGATAAATTCAGTGAAGTAGAGGAAATACTGTTTG
Source organism: Piromyces finnis (assembly GCA_002104945.1). NCBI lineage: Eukaryota > Fungi > Neocallimastigomycota > Neocallimastigomycetes > Neocallimastigales > Neocallimastigaceae > Piromyces > Piromyces finnis. Next base: position 68,967 of record MCFH01000011.1, read on the forward strand.
TATTATTTCTAGATAAAGTTTTTTCTGTTTTTCTTACAGGACCTGCCTTTATAAAATGATATTTTTCCAATGTTTGAGATTTATTTGAGTATATATTCTTCAATTTCTTAACATTGGATGATGTATCTTCTCCAATTAAATTATTTTCTGGACAGTTTGATAAATAATCTAATAAATTGTGGAGGATTAAAATTTCTGAATTTCTTACATTTCTAATTGTAAATCATCAAATATATAGATAAAAATATAAATTATATTAATTTTGATTTTATTTATAATAATATCAGCTAGATTTTTATTAAAAAAAAAAAAAAATAGTTACAAAGTAGATCTTGGAAGATGTGCTACAAGTAATGTCATTATATATGATGAAACATAATAAAATCCAAATGCATCTGGTTTATTTAGAATATCTTTTAAAAATATATTATTGAAGAGTGATTGTAATTCATCTTCCTTGAAAAGTTTTATTATAAATTTCATTGTCTTTAATATACTAAGATTTATTGTTTTTGCGGTCTGGCCAACATCAAAGTCATCCTTATAATAATGTTATATATGTTTATATAATTTTATAATTAATTCCTATTTAATATAATCAATATTTATCATATTTATAAAAGATATTAATATTAACTTTTTCAATAGAAATAAAATGCTTCCAAAGTTCAACAACTTGATTTAATGATTCAATTTTTTGATCTTTATTATCAGAAATTTGAATACGAACAAAATGAGGAATAACAAATCTATTTATTAAAGTATTTATATTAAGATAAGAACTATCACTTTTTTCAGGAATTGCCATTATTTTTTCATTTGCGTTTGAATTTTTTCTATTTCCAATAGTAGAAAGAGTTTCATCTATATTCTTATCATAATTTTGATTATTACTTTCATTCTTCAAATTGATTTTCATTAATATTTTAGTTAATGCATTAAATGAATTTAAATATATATCTTGATCCACATCTTCCAAACCTATCAAAACCTTTAATATTATATTATATACATAGTTATATTAATAAATCATTTTGAATAAATATTTTTTTCTTGCTTATTTTTTTTTAAAAAAAAAAAAAAAAAAAAAAAAAAAAAAAAAAAAAAAGCTCACCTCTGTAATAATAAGTTCTCTATTTTTATTTTCCTCATTATCATAGCGAATAAAAGCATCAAAATAATTATCAATTAGCTATCATATAAAATATATATTATTATTTATGAGTATATGTTTACTATCACTTTACAATAATATATGTTTTAAATATTACCTTTAATAACACAATACGTGTTCCCCATTGACGTAATTTAATTGTTTCCATAATATATGGAATTATTTTATTCTTATAATAATCTTCACTAATCATAATGTTTCCTTTAATTGGGTCTTTAAATATTTCTGAAAAAAGAATGTCAGAAAATGAATCATTTATAATTTCTTTCTGTATTATTTCTGGAATAATATTTTTTTCTAATATATCTCTTGACATGAGTTTCATTTTACTTTGTAAGATGCTATTTAGATAATTAATAATAATTAATATAATGAATTGTTTATATAATAATATATATTTGAATTTGATTGTTTTCAAAAAAAAAAAAAAAAGAGTCTAAATATTTTAATAAATACCTTAAGCAATTTCTTCTTTCATTTTCATCTTTAATCTTATAATTCTTAATATACTCCAAAACTTCAATTACAATATTATTGTTGAAAAATGGTTCATTTATAACTTCTGTTACTGATTTTCTATTTTGTGGATTTGGATCTTGCATTTCCAATGAAATTTGCTTTAATTGACTCCAATTGATATTTGATGCTTTTTTATCACCTTTATCACCACCGACATAGAATTCAACTATTTCTTCAATTAATTTTCCAATTAACCAATAATCTCTATGAAAACCATTTTCTTCCTTCTACACAAAAAAAATATAATAATAATAAATAATAAAGTAGATATAGTAAAGGTGTTAATAAAACTAGCCGGAATAGCATAATTTAATAAATATTTTTATTAATTTACATTATTTTTAGCTGGTTGTAATCTTAATGGTATCTTTTCTATAATTTTGTTACTTTCACTTTTTGAAGTACTTATAGGAATAGAGTATTGAAATTCCCCAATCAACCATTTTGTATAATTATCTTTTAATCAACAATGTTTAAAAATAATTAGCTTATTTAAAATTTTTTATCTTTATAATGTTTTTTCTTTTAATATACATACTTCTCGGTACAAAAATAGATTCAAGGCAAATGTTATTATATACTAATTTACAACTTTGATGTAAGAATTCAATTGTTTTCTATATAATAATTTTTATTATATTAATAATGAATATAAGAGATTTTTAATTGGACAATGATATAATATGTTATTAAAAGAAAAAGTACCAATAAATTAAATATTCCTGTACAAAGATTTTCCGGTGTTATATCATTTAATACAGAATTTAATGATACAACACTTTCTGTGATAATTGCTGGTGATTCTGAATATATATCAGCATCTCTAAATCTAATAATTCCAGGATGTCTAATTGTTTTTATTCGCTTTTGTTTTTTTTTTTTTTATTTTGTTTTTTTTTTTACATTTAAAAATTTTACAAATTTAATACAAAAAATAATAATGATAATAACGAAAAATAAGTATTCATTTTACTTTATTACTTTATTATTTATTTTATTGTTTATTGTTTACCTGTATAGCATTTTTAAATAAAATATTTTCTAAATCTTCAGCAGCACCTTTGTCTGATAATTTTAATTTATTTTTATATTTAAATATTGAAACATTATTTGAATTATCCTTTTTCGAAATAGCCTCTAATACTGAAAAATAATCATTCTCGATTAAAGTACGTTTTATGTTATAATTTGAAATTCTACTTTCCTGATTACCCATTTATTTTTAATTGTGTATTACCTTTTATATATATAATTTTTGTTTTGTTTATTTAATTATTTATCTTTTTGTTTTCTTGTTTGCTGTTTATTTATTTATACTATTTTAAAGAATATCATATTAACACAAAAAAAAAAAAAAAAAAAAAATCGAAATTGTATTTTTTAGGAACAAAAATGTAATTCCGAAAAAAGAAAATAATAAGAATTGTTTACTTTCTTTATTAATCTTTATTATAATATTGTTTGTTATTAATTATTATTTCTATTATTATTTTTTTTTTTTTTTTACTTGCTTTTTGTTTTTGTTTTTGTAATATCTATTTTTAAGTTTTATTTATCTATATTATATTTTTTTTGTAATACTCTTTTATTTACAAATAGTATAAAAAGAAAAGAAAAAAATTCAATGTAAAAATGAATTATAAAATTTAATTTACAAAAAAAATATATAATAAAACTTGGTTGGTAAAATAATTTATAAATTTTAATTTATAATATTTTAAATTGTAAATATACAAATGATTTCCTACACACACACACACCATCCCATAACATCCATACAGAAACTTTTTTTATATATAAAGTATTCAACTTTTAATAAAAAATTGATTTTAAATAATAAAAAGAAAAAGAAAAAAAGAAGAGAAAGGATACATATTTTCTTTAAAAGTTTTGCTTCTAAAAGTTTTATTTTTATAAATATAAAAATTGATAATATTATATTAATAAAATGATTTGATGGCTATTTATGATGAGGTGTTATCAAAAAATGATTAAGTATTGACAATATTATTATTTTACTAAAAATAACTGGTTTCTATATTAAAAAATGAAGGAAGGAGATAATAAAAAAAGACTTTTTATATAATTACAATTTTAAAATTATAATTAATATTACAAGTCATCTAAATCAAGATCTAAGAATGATTCTTGTACATCTTCTGGCAATGGGTCCAAACTTAAATGATAACCAATATTGACCTTAGCATCTTCTATCATATTATTATCCGCGTTCTCAACTATTAATAATAATTACATAAAAAAAAGAAAAAGAAGAAAAAAAATTAATATAAAAAAACATAAATACTTCAATCAAAACTATATATTATATAAAATCTATCTTATGGAGAAAAAAAAAAAAAAAGAGAGAAAAATAATAATAATAATAATAATATATATATATATATATATACCATCATTAAGGGTATCCTCAGTAGTAGTTCCATTATTTTGATATAAAGCACTTAATCTAAACATTGATTCTTCAGGAATTGGTGGTCTATTTGGTATATTATAAAAGCCATCAGTATCTTTCCAATTTGGTGGTGCTGAGGTATATGTAGCAATTCTTTGACTATATGATACAAGTTCTTTGTAATCTAATTTATCTAGTTTTTAAAATGTTAATTGTTAATATATATAATACAAGGTTTTTTTTATATTAAATTTGAGAATTATATATTTACTTTGATTGGCATCCTTTAAAGTCTTTAATTTTATTTTAGCATTAGATAATACATTTTCTAATTCTTCTTCAGCCGATTTTAATTTTCGTATTAAAGACAACAATGCAACATTATATATTTCTGAAGTTTTTTGAGCTGATTCGATTTTCTTTTGTAAATATTGGTGTTCCTCCACTTTCATTATCATTTTTGTTGTTTTAATATAAAATTTATTAATGTTACTTAAACTACATATATATGATTTATATATGATTTATAATAAAATAAGAATAATAATGCTTACATCCATTTAATGCAATTTGCAAACATTTATCAATTTCAATAATATCTTGTATAGTTGTTTGTATTGAAGGTTCTGGTTTGTTTCCTTGTGATAAAACTTCCATAGAATCAAACAGTTTTTTTATAAGATCTGTATATTTTTGCAATATATCATTAAAAATACTTTTTTGAGAATAGCTTCTATTAACTTTCATTTCTATTATTATTATTTTTTTTTTCACTTTTTTGGTTATCTATAATATTTGATTTGGTGAAAATTTTAATTTTTTAAAATGTTATTTATATTAACTATGTATTTAATAATTTTATATAAAATATGTTCTTATAATAAATTAGTATTGAATTTTCAATAAATAATTGTTCAAAAAGAATTGCTCTAATCTATTAATTGTTATATTATTATTAATTCTTTAGTTATTTTATTTCTATTATTATTATTAAAATAGCATTTATTAAAAACAGAAAGATGGTTATTCTAAATACAAATATATTTTAATATATGTTTTAATAAAATATTAAATATGAAAGAATAATAATAATTATAATAGCAATAATAAACCTTTTATTTCTTTTAAAACTTTGAATATAAGAACATTTTATAAAAAATAATAAAAATATAATATATATATTAGAATAATATTTTTTAAAATTATTATATATATTAAAATGATTAATTAAAATTTTATATATATATATATATATATTATATTTTATATTTTTGATAATGTAGATTAAAATTGTTCTTTCTCTTCTATTTTATAAATCACACCTGTTTTTTACTTAATTATTAAAAACTATCATTTCAACTATTTGTTATCTAGTATAACTACTATTATATTTTTATTGGAAAATCAAATAATAATACATGTTTCTTCTTTTTATAAAAAATGAATAAATCAGTATCAAAATCAAAAAAACCTCTTTTTGGTACCAGCATTCCTGGTACAAGTTCAATGGATTTTTTCGATTTCCAAAGAAGAAGATACTTTAAAGGTTATAATAAAAGCCAATTATTAATTATATTAAAAGAATTACTTCAAAAGAAAAAATTTGAATTAGCAACCCGAGTTGCGTTAATTATTTTTAAAGATTCAGATACTTCAATTGAAATGCTTTGGAAAATCGGAATGGAAATTTTAAGAAATAAAAAAAATAGTAATAGCTACTGTCAACGTTTTTTTAATCAATTACTTTCATTAAATTCTTCCCATGTATGTATTATATATCAGTAAATATAATAAGTAATATAATACAATACATTAATTATAATCTCTTATTATAATTTGTATTGAAAATAGAACGAAGAAATTTTATTAGAATATATATTTTACTGCATAAAAACTGAACAGTATGAAGAAGGAATTAATAAGTTATCAGAGTAATTGATACAATAGATTTAATTACATTTAATTAATAATATTTATATATATAATTGATTTTATTTTAATTTTTTTTTTTTTTTTTTTTATAATTTTAAATTTAATAATATAGATTCATATTTTTATCACCATATAAAGAAAATTCTATACTAGTTGGATATACAGGAATTTTATATTTTATATTATGGGAAAAAAGTTTACCAGATAATTTAGTAAATAAATTTCAAATGTTTGATTCTAGTAATATGGATAATGATGATAAAGGTTATTATTCATTTATTTATTTATTTTTACTTTCTAAAATGGAGAAACAAAACATAATAAAATGACATTACTTTTTTTTTAAAAAAAAATAATAATAATAATTTATTTTAAAATTTAAATAGATGAATTTGTAAATCAGGAATATTATAAAACAAAAAATTTCAGAAAAAATGCAAAGAAAAATTTTGAGCAATCTCTCAAATTAAATCCATATAACGATTTTATTTTACAATATTATATTAAAGTAAATTTATATAAAATAATATTTACAATAACTTATTTTAAAAAATAGAAAAACAAACTAAGAATAAATTTGTTTAAATAATAATGAAGATTTTAGTATTTGAAAAGAACTTTGAAGAAGCATATGTTAATTTAAAGAATTTTTGCGATATCAATCCAAATAATATAATTAGTCTAAGGTACGTAATTTATGTTATTTAAAATATATATATTTAAATAAGCTATTATGTATTAATACTATGATTATATAATTTATTATTTCTCAACATATAAAGATTGTTTTTAAAATTCATCAAAGCATACTCTCCTGGTGATACAAAATGGATTGAAGTTACAGAAAATATAATAAAAATTGATAACTTTTGTGATAGAGAAACAATATTTCTTCCTTTAATAAACCATTATTTTAAATTATATTGTTAGTGTCCAACGATTGGAATATATATAAAAATTCTTCATATTTAACAATTAAAAATTATATATTATTTATTAATAGTATTTTATCATTTTACCATATATAAAGATAAAGCTGCCCTTAAGGAAGGTTTAAAGTCTTATCCTTCCAAAACTTCATCTCTTCATTATATAAAATTAATAGAAAAGCTATTGGTAGAACGTTTAGATTTTGAAATAGGTAATACCCAACTATGGAAAAAACTTTCAAAAGCTCTCTATATAATAAAGTAAAAATATAATAAATATATCTTTATTATTTATATAGTTATCAAAGAAATTTCTTTTAATAATTCTTTTTATCATTTTTATTAGTGAGAAATACTTGGATGTTGATAACAATATATGGAAAAGTAGAAGAGATTGGTGGAAATCTTTTCATTTTGAAAATAAAGAGATAAAATTTGAATCAACTGAAGATTCAGGTAAATTATTATGGAATAAATAATCTTTAAATTTCAAATATATAAAGTATAAAAGACTAATACGTAAAATTAAATATCTTTTATGTAGAATTTTTCGTATATAGAGCTATTTGTTCGGTTTATATTTACGGGAAAAATGTAGATTTAAAAAGCAATTATGTATACAATATATCTGAGAAATTAGAAACAATTATTAAAGACCATGGATTTACAGAGAAAGAAATATACCCAGAATGCAGTAACAAGGAATTAAAACAATATAAAAATAGTTATAAAAATGAAATAATAAATGGAAATATTAAAGATAAATCCAATAAAGAAAACTATAATAATATCTTAGAAGTAAAAACCATTTTAGGAAGAAAAGTAGTACCATGCTTACGAAATTATATAATACGTAGAAAAACATCAATGACCGAAATTGTAGATGAAAAAATTAAAGCTTATCTAGAAAGAATTTCATATGAAGTAGATTGTCTTAATAAAGTATATTCACCAAATCTCTTAAAAAACCCAGAATATCAAAAAGATATTTATGAATTTAGAGATCTTGTATTATCAAGACTTCCTAAATTAAAATCATTTTATAAAAATTATCGTAATATAAACGTATTCCAAATACTAATCAATTATGGAGTATCAATTTTCCATTTAGAATTTTTAGATTTCGAATATAAACATCCAGATGAAGCCAAATATTTTGAAATTTTGAAAGATAAACTATTAAAACTCGATGAAAACCAATTTAAAAAATTAAACCCAGCTGTTATTTTTGTGAAACAAAATAATAATTCTGGATTTATTACTGAAGATCCATTAATTGAAAATAAAAATAAGAATCAAGAAAATAAGCTTTTCATAATTAACAAAATTAAAAGTAAAAACAAAAAGTTAAATTCTATCGATGAAGAAATTGTAGATAATTATATTGACTTAAATTCTAATCTTTCAAAAAATGACCAAGAAATAGATGATATTAATGATTTGATATCCCAATGTCATGATATATGTATAAAGCATTCCATACCAAATTATATTATTAAATATATTTTCGGAATACAATATTTAACTTTTTAAATTAAATTAAATACAATAGAATAAAAAACTATCTCTTTTTTTTTTTAGTAGTACTTAATTTCTAGTTTTTTTTTTAATTTTTTATATATAATAATAAAGTAATAAAGCATTTTAAATAAAGAAAGTGACAATTAATTGAATATATTTATTTATTTATTTATTTATTTATTTATTTATTTATTTATTTATTTATTTATTTATTTATTTATTTATTTATTTATTTATTTATTTATTTATTTATTTATTTATTTATTTATTTATTTATTTATTTATTTATTTATTTATTTATTTATTTATAAAAAAAGTTCTATTAGCAAAATTATTAGTTTTGATATTAATTATTTATTTTATATTAAATTTTTATTAAGTAAAAGATAATTAAATTAAAATTTATTAATTAATTTTTCTCTTTCTTAACATTATAACTGTTGTATTTCGATTTATTCTATTTGGATATTATTTTAAGGAATTTAAATGACTACAAAGGAAGAAAATTTAAATTTAACAATTTCACCTTTAAAAAGGAAATTTGATCTATATTGTTGTATTAATAATGACAATAATATAGATCAAAATCCTTTTAAACCAAAGGATGAAAAATTTATTGAAAGGTTGGAATCATTTAAATCTTATACTTGGTATCTAAAACCAAAACAATTAAATTCTTTGGAATGCGCTCTTCATGGCTGGTGGAATATTTCAGAAAATAAATTAGAATGTCATGATTGTAAAGCTCGTTTAATAATAAATATCAACTTAAACGACAGAGACATTGGTAAATGTTTATTGCTATTTTATATAGCCATATTTTATAATTATTTATAATTATTTATAAAATAATTTATTTTAAATTAATTTTTAATATATAAAAGATTCTTCTTTCATAAAAAAATATCATGAACAATTAAAACTATCTCATGCAAAAAGCTGTAAAATGCATTGGCAATCATGTAATGGTAAACTTGAAATTATTCATTCTTTTTTCTTTCTTTTTCTCTCTCTTTTCTTTTAATAATATAGTATTAACTGAATTTATTTAAATATTATATATTATATATTAAAAAATGAAGAATCAATATATCGTTTTCCAATTCTCCCATCAATTCGTGCATTCAACTTTTTTAAAAATAGAATAAATTCATTGCTCCAAATTGAAAAATATTTACCAAAAATTAAAAAACCAACAATTTCATTTGTAAGTACTTTAAAAAAAAAAAAAGTAAATAAAAAAAGATTTGATATTAAAATAAAATATAAAAAATTAATTTAATATTTATTATTATTAAATAATTAAAGGATGAAGAAAAACTAGAAAAATTAATTTATATATTAGATTTACCTAAAACTTATTCCAAAGATATAATTGAAACAGTTATATACTTATCTATGTATGGTTGGCAAGGTTATAAAATTAAAGGAAAGGGATACATTCAATGTCTATTTTGTAGGAGATTAGTTCAACTTCAAAATTTCGTTTCTCATAATCTTTCACATAATACTAATAATAATAAAAGCATTACAGAACAACAAGGAAATATATTTGATATAAATAAACCATGGCATAATATAAATTTAAAAAGATTAAACGAAATACTATCAAAGAGAAAAGCATCAGAAAATATAGAAAATAATAATAAAAAATTAAAAACAAAAAATGATGAAAATCAGGATGATGAAAATAATGAGGAAGATACAGCTATAGCTTCTAATGAAACTTCTCAATCTAAAAATAATGAATCTGATTCAGATATCAATAATAATAATGTTAATACTCAAATACAGGATGAATCTTTTTATAATAATGATGAAGCAGGAAATATAACAAAAATTGAAGAAACTATCAATACTCAAAGAAACGAAATAAATAAAATAATGAAAGAACATGATGTTGTATTGGATAGTTCATTTTCGAACCTTTCGGGAGATGTATCAAAAATAAATGATATCGAAACAGACATACTAAATGACCATGATGCAACTGATAATTCGAAATTAGACTCCATAGATAATAATAATGAAACAATGGCCATTGATAATAATGAGAAAATTTTAGATACTAATAAAATAAATAACGAAATAAGTAGTCATTTAAATAACCTCAATGAGAAAAATGGTCTTGTTAAAGAAAGAGAAGTAAATGAAAAAATAAACAAATCTATTATTAATGGCAATATAAATAATCAAGAAAATGAAGATATTGATAATGAGAATGAAAACCTTCGAAAGCAAGATAAACTAAATGAAATTAAGAAAAACTTTATAAATTCCAAAATGGTTTCTGAGTCTGATAAAACAGAATCAGTAAATAAAACACAAATAGAGATGGAAGAAAGTAATTCGGAAAATGGTATTTTAAAGGATTCTAACACAGAGGATGAAAAAGATATAAATGAAAATTCAAAACCAAAAGAATATAAATTAGAAAATGACAATAAAGAAATGGAAGAAGAAATTAAAAAGGATTCAACATCTACTGATTCAGCATCGGAAGAACAAAAGATGAAAACAACAGCAGAAAAAGAAAATAATAATAACGATAAATTTGATATTAAAATGGAATTAAAGAATAAAGATGATAGAATAGAAAATATGGAAACTGAAGAAAATTTAAATAGTCAAATAATAAATGAAAAAAATGAAAATGAAAAGAGTCATGATAAAGAAAATATAATTATTACTAATTATTCTGTAAATAAAAAGTCACAAGATAGTTTTAAACTCAAAATAATTGATTCAAACGAAAACAAAAATGAATTTGAAAATTCAAATAATCATCAATGTAATAATGAAGAAGAAAAGGAGAGTACGATAAAGCAAAAGAATGAAGAAAATAAAAAAGATGATACTAAAAAAGACGAAAAGAATAATATAAGCTCTGGTAATATAAATGAAAATGAAAATGAAAAAAATAAATTATCAAATAAGGATGAAAGAGAAAAAAATGAAATTAAAGAAGCTAATATTACCCAAACTATTACATCACATATCAAGAGTAGTAATGTTGATAGTAATGATGCTAATTTAAATAAAAACGAAAGTAGCAATTTAGATGAAAGTAAAAATAAGAATGTTGAAAATAAGAACACTGACAATAACAAAGATAATTCAATTAAAAATGAAAGTGGAAGTATTGATAGTAACAACGATGATAACTTTGATGAAAATAAAGATGAAAATATTGTTAATAACAATAATAATTCAGACCAACATAAAAATGAAACTATTGACAGTAACAAAGATAATTTAGATAAAGATGAAAGTGAAAATGTTGATAGTAATAATGATGATTTAGATGAAAATGAAAGTGAAAATATTGATAGTGATGACAATAATTTAAATAAAAATGAAAGTGATGATAATGATAATGATAATTTAAGCGGAAGTGAAAATGACAATGAAAATGAAAATGATAATAATGATAATAATAATAATAATAATTTAAGCGGAAGTGAAAATGACAATGAAAATGAAAGTGATGATAATGATAATAATAATTTAAGCGGAAGTGAAAATGACAATGAAAATGAAAGTGATAATAATGATAATAATAATTTAAGCGGAAGTGAAGATGACAATGAAAATGAAATTGATTTTAAAAAACATAATAATATCAATATTAAAAAAGCAAGTGATGAAGAAAGTGAAAATGAAATTGAAAGTGATGAAGATGACCAAGAAAATATAATTGAAAATCATGAAGTTACTGTAATTGAAAATGATAATGAAGATACAACTGAAGATCGCGAAGTAACTGAAACTGAAAGTAGTGAAGGTGATATGGAGATTGAAGATAGTGAAATTAAAAACAATAGCGAAAATGAAAGTGAAGCTGAAAGTAATATTGAAGGTGATATGGAAATTGAAGATAGTGAAATTAAAAGCAATAGTGAAAATGAGTGTGAAACTGAAAGTAATGGTGAATTTGATAGTGAAAGTGAAGATGAGAATATAGAAAAATCAAAAGAATATTCTTCAGAAGCTGAAAGTAAAGATGAATTTGAAAATTATCAAAATGATTTATACAATGGAAATCATTCTGATAATGAAAGTGATAGCAAATTTTCTAATGAAGAAGATGAGATGGATCAAAAGAATTATAATATGTACCAACACAACAATTTATCTGATAGTGTTATCTGCCTTGATACCGATGAAAATAGTCAAAATTCATCAGAAGAAGAAACAAACTCTAGTAGTGAAAGTGAATTAGAAAAAACAGAAGATGAACAAATAGATATAGATACGGAAATGGTATACAATCATTCTGAAATGAATAATAACTCACACCCATCAGATAGTTTGAATGAAAATAAAAAAGCTATATATGGCAACTCCCATAATAAAGATATATCACAAGATTTTACTGATGAGACTGATGAAGAAGAAGGAGTAATTGATATGACTATTGAAACTCCTGGATTTTCAACAATTTCAAATAGCCTAAATAATGATGATAATAGTGATAGTAGCAATAATAGTAATACATCAATGAACATAGATTCAGATCTAAATAATAACTCACCAAAACATCAAATTGTTAAAGAACATAAAATAGAAGATAGAAATAGTAAGGATGAAAATATCGTTGAAGATAGTGATGATGATGATAGTGATGAAGAAAAAGTTGATAGTTCTGATAACAATGATAAAAGTAATAGTGAGGAAGATGATGATGATGACGAAGTTGAAGAAGAAGAAGAAGAAAATGGTGTTACTAATGATGCTGAAAATAAAAAGGAAAAAATAGATAAAGTAGAGGAAGAAGAAAAGCATACTGATGATAAGGATAAAAGTAATGATGAAACAAATAAAGAAGTCAACAATAAGAATGATGGTGATAGTAGTATAAATACAACTACAGAATTAAATAGTAACAATGAAAATCATTTTGTTTCATTAATAGAGAATTCAGAATCAACATCAGATTCTAGTAGTTCAGATCATGATAATAAAGTACAAATATTGCCTGCACCAAAAGAAAAAATAAAGAATACAAATAATAAAAACGAAAAGTTAATTGATTCTACAAAATTAAATGAAATCAAAAAAGATATGGAAAATACATCATTATTATTAAATATCGAAAAAGAGCATAAATCATACTGTCCTTGGATTTGTAAGAACGATAATGAATTATCTGGATGGCAAATGACAATGAACGTAATTATTGCACAATTAGAACCAAAACCAATTATTACAGATGAACAAAAAAGATTCTCGTTAAAGGATACCCATAACTTATTAAAACATATAAAATCAACACTTTCATCATCGATTCATAAACCTCAAAATAAAAAACAAAAAATCTAAAATAAATAAAAAAAAAAAAAAAAGTTTAGCTCAATAATATTTATAGAATCTAGATTAAATTTAATAATAAAAATAAAAAAATAAAAAATGCAATTATTTTTGTATTCTATAATTTTGTTTTATTCTTTTTTTTTATTTTATTTTTATTTATTATTTATTACTATTAATAAATAATATAAATGAAACTTAAATATAGAGAATTTCATAATATTTCTGAAACTATTTTTTTTTAACAATCGTGCATATAAAAACAAAAATTTTATCTTTTTAATATGAATATTATGTACAAAAAAAAAAATAATAATAATAATAATAATAATAAATATATATATAATTATAACTATATAATTATAATAATATAATTATAATAAATAACTTTTTTTTTATCATCTAATAAAACATAATTAAATTTAATAAAATTAATGATTTCTTTTTATATATATATATATATATATAATATTGCTTCAATTATTTTATTCATAAGCAAGCAAATATAAATAGTACGTTAAATGAAAAAAATATTTAAAATTATATATAATAAAAAAAAAAAAAAAGCATTATAATAAAGTAAATGACTTAAATAATAATACATAGACTAATTTAATATCTACATTTTTACAAAATAAATTTTAAAAAAAAATTAAAGAATTTAAAAAAGAATTTCGTCCAATAACTATTACTATAAGCAGAATTAGTCACTTACTCAAGCCAGCTATCTCAATCACCGTATCAAGCGAGTGGTTTTCGCTGCTCTGTTACCAGCCTCACGCATTACCCACTTCGTTAATAACCTTGTCAAGGAACCTACATCCCTTAACCAATGTTAACTCAATACTTGAATAAGACCGACTCTCTACATAAGTAGATCCTAAATCAGAATCTCATAGCTCATATTGTTCTACATTCAGTTGCTCAGAAGTTTAGCTTACAGGTCAACACCACTCAACCCAACTGTTTTATTTATTCTTTTTCTTTTCCTTATAAACCACTTTTTTCTAATATTCTCAAATTTTGGTGAGTCTTTTAACTTTTACTATGATTGGTTTATATTGTTATTAAATATTAATTATTACTACACTACATTAATGTATAAACCACACAAATGTATTATAGGATTATTGTAATTAAATTTAATAAGTACAATAATTAATTAACTGTTTACTATTATAATATATTGAAAAAAAAAAAAAAAAAAAAAAAAAAAAAGATCATTATTTTTTTTTCAATATTGCAGTTATCATTATATAATTATATTTTCTTTTTTTAATAAATTATATAGAAATGTCTGACGAATTTTATGTAAGATACTAGTAAGTTATCAATCTCATTAAAGACAGTATATAAACAATTGATGGAATTGTAAAATTTAATAAAATTTAAACAATCAAGATTTTAAAATTCAACCTGTATTCTATTAAATTACAATTAAACAGTTATAAATAAAGGCGAAAAACATTTCAATTGAAAATTAATCAATTAATTATGAATAAATTTCACATTCGAACACAAATTAAATTTGCATAATTTTATTAATAAAAACAATTGATTAAAATGAGCACTTTTTTAATGGGAAAAAAATAAAAATGATAAATAATATTAATGTATTAATAATATAAAGTCATTGAATTTTGATTGTTAAATAAAGCATTGCATATATAAATTATAATTTAAATATATATTATTAACCATACTATTTTATTTAATTTAATAATTAATTATAAGTGTTGGTCATATGGGAAGATTTGGCCATGAATTTTTAGAATTTGAATTCAGACCAGATGGTAAACTCAGATATGCTAATAATTCTAATTACAAAAATGATTCAATGATTAGAAAAGAAGGTTAGAATAAACAATATTATAGCTTTTATATCAAATTCTAAGTAAAGTTATTATTAATGCAATACTAAATTGTTCCCAATAAAATATTATTATTAATTTATAGTTTATGTCTCAAAGACTGTAATGAATGAATTAAAAAGAATTGTAGAAGAAAGTGAAATTATGAAGTAATTATACAACAATAACAACAATGATAATATTAATAAATAATAAACAATATATATTAAATATGTTTAATTCTTTTAATATATAAAATAGAGAAGATGATAAATTATGGCCATTAGCAGATAAAGTTGGTAGACAAGAATTAGAAATTGTATATGGTGATGAACATATTTCTTTTACTGTAAGTATTTTTTGTATTAATTATTATAAGTAATTAATAGAATAGGAATGTTAATATATAATGTTACTATATTTAGACTTCAAAATTAGGTTCCTTAATTGATGTTCAAGAAAGTGAAGATCCAGAAGGAATGAGAGTTTTCTATTATTTAATTCAAGATTTAAAATGTTTTGTATTCTCTTTAATTTCTAGTCATTTCAAGGTACAAAAAACAATTAAATTATAATTTAATTATAATTATATAGTAATAGTAATATGAAAGATTGAAAATAATGATTAATTTCTATTATATATACTATTTATATTTATAGATTAAGCCAATCTAAGAAAATTACTATGTAAAACTGACAAATATAAGATTAATTAAATCATTATTAAACCAAAAATCCAAAAAAAAAAAAATATTAATAATAACCATTATAATTCATCATGTAATAATAATTTAACACATTAATTATCATAAAGATATTTCGTTCAAATCAAACATTTAAATATTTAATCTATTAATTAAAAATATATAAAAAAAAACATATAATATATATAATAAAATAACAGATAAAATATAAAAAAAAAAAATAAAATAACTGTGTACTAGTGTTTATAAATAATGACTGTTTATTGTTGTTGGTGGTGGTGGTGGTGTTAATATATCATTAATATTACTGATTAGTAATATTATTTATTAATATATTGATCAATGTTTAAAATAAGATTTTCAAAAACATGTAACATTAATCATATTCAATGTTTAATTATTAAATTATTAAATGAATAAATGTTTACTTTGTTATTATTTTATCATGTATTGATAAAAACTAAATGATTATGGTCAATTGTTTTTAATAAACTAGTTAAGTATATACTTTTTTTATTTTTATTTTATATATATTTTTTAGTATTGATTGACATGAATTGTTATAATATAGTGTTAAACAACAACAACAACAACAAATAAACGTATATTTATTATGAAATAATAAAAAAGGTATATGTATATTATAATAAAAGTATACTAATTAAATTGAATATTCGTTAAAATCTAGGAGTGCTTTGTATAAGATTTTTATGTATTTAGTATTATTTTTAAAAAGACAAACTCTAACCATTATTAAATTACATGGATTAGGTTATTAATATATTATATTTTACATTATTGTAATTTGTACATAAAAAAATATTTTATTAATAAATAAATAAATAAATAAATAAATAAATAAATAAATAAATAAATAAATTTTATTTTAAATTTTTTATTATCAAAAATTTAAATAATATTAATTGTATAAATATCATTCGACAATAAAAAAGATTAATTTCATAGAGAATATTTAAGCAGAAAAAAAATTATTAATCCCATTTTTTTACTAAAATATTTTTACTATTAAATATTAAATCAAAATGTCTGGAAACGGTAATTTTTATTATTTTTAATCTAAAATTATTATTATTATTATTATATATGTAAAGTAGTAGAAAGAATAAAATGAAAATAAATTGATAATTGAAAAATTGTGATTTAATATTTTTAAAATTAAAGATTATAAAATAAAACAAAAAATAATAAAAACAAAACATAGTAAAAATTAATATACTATTAATAAAATATAAATGCTAATTATTTATATATTATATATATTTAAATTTGTTAATGATGTTTATATAAAATATAGATAAATTCGATACTGCCGCTGTTGAAGTTAAACAACTTACTTACAGACCAAGCGATTCTGAACTTTTAGAATTATATGCTTACTACAAGCAAGGTACTGTTGGTGACAATGAAACCGAAAAGCCAGGAATTTTTGATCTTAAGGGTTCTGTAAGTAGATAAATAAATTTTAAAATTAAAATAAATATGAACAATGGCAAAATTCATTAATTGTATTTATTTTTTTTATTAATGTATAAATAAATATA
Source organism: Piromyces finnis (assembly GCA_002104945.1). Taxonomy (NCBI): domain Eukaryota; kingdom Fungi; phylum Neocallimastigomycota; class Neocallimastigomycetes; order Neocallimastigales; family Neocallimastigaceae; genus Piromyces; species Piromyces finnis. The sequence continues at coordinate 86,881 of MCFH01000011.1, forward strand.
TATATATTTTTTTAAAATAGGCTAAGTGGAAGTCCTGGAATAAACTTAAGGGTATGAGCAAGGAAGAAGCTCAAGCTAAGTACATTGAACTTGTTGAAACTTTAAAGGCTAGAAACTAAGAACAAAAGAAATTTTTATAATTGTAAAATACTAATCAATTAAATTCAATTGTGAAAATATCAGCTTTTTAACTATACATAAATGATAAATTTCATTTATATATTGTAAAATTAATTAAATCCATATAAATAGAAGCTATTTTTATAGAATAGTAAAATAGTAACAAAAAAAAAAAAAAAAAAGTAATAAAAAATAAACAACAACAACAACAACAAAAATCAAATTAAAATTTTAATTTAATAATGTAATGAATGGTTTATTGTATATTAATGCTTCCTTTTCTTATTATGTAAAAGTTAAAAAAGAAAAAGTGTTATAAAGTTAAAGTTTTTTTTTTTTATTTTTTAATTTGAATTATATAATTTTTAAATCTTGAAGAAATAAATATAATATTAAGTATACTGTTATTAAATTTACCATTTTATCTATATTAGTATAATTATACTTTTTTTTTTTTTTAAAAGAAAAGAAAAAGTTTATTTATATTATGAAATATAAATGAAAAAAGTATAAACAAACAAACAAAAAAAAAAAGATAAAATAAAGGAATATAATCAATGTATAGAGACATTATTTGATAGAATAATACTAGTATTTTTAATAACAAAGGTTATATATGTATAAATTATCACATATATAGGTGAATTTGTATTCTTTTACTTTTCCTTTTTCTAAAATGCCATATATTTACAAAATTAGATGATTAAATTTCTTTTATTATTATGACAAAAATTGGAGGTCACCTTCAGCTTATTTTATCTATATTTAATTAGGTTCGTTGGTTTATACTAAATCACCTTATTAAACTAATTTTATTAATATAATTATTAATTAATAACAATTTTTTTATTGATAATATTTAGGTTCCACAAAATTATATTAATTAGATAAATAATTAATAATTAATAATAGTAATATAAACCAATCATAGTAAAAGTTAAAAGACTCACCAAAATTTGAGAATATTAGAAAAAAGTGGTTTATAAGGAAAAGAAAAAGAATAAATAAAACAGTTGGGTTGAGTGGTGTTGACCTGTAAGCTAAACTTCTGAGCAACTGAATGTAGAACAATATGAGCTATGAGATTCTGATTTAGGATCTACTTATGTAGAGAGTCGGTCTTATTCAAGTATTGAGTTAACATTGGTTAAGGGATGTAGGTTCCTTGACAAGGTTATTAACGAAGTGGGTAATGCGTGAGGCTGGTAACAGAGCAGCGAAAACCACTCGCTTGATACGGTGATTGAGATAGCTGGCTTGAGTAAGTGACTAATTCTGCTTATAGTAATAGTTATTGGACGAAATTCTTTTTTAAATTCTTTAATTTTTTTTTAAAATTTATTTTGTAAAATTGTAGATATTAAATTAGTCTATGTATTATTATTTAAGTCATTTACTTTATTATAATGCTTTTTTTTTCTTTTATTTATTTTTAATTATTAATGATATACATTAATATACCATTTACATCATAGTATTGAATATAAAACGTTAGCAATAAGTGTAATTTATTGAAAAACAAACAATTTTTAATGTATTATAAATAATAATTATTATCTAATCTTTAAAGAAGCATTCTTATTTTTTTTTAAAAAAAGAAACATATATATTAATAAATAAATATTGAATTTTAAAATTCAGAGTTTTATAAAAGTATGAAAAGTGCTATTGCATGAATAAAATTTTTAAATATATGATATATAGTTGTTATTGTAATCTACCTATAGAATTTGTTTTTACAAAACTAAAATATGTATTATAAAATATTTAAAAGTATACATAAAAATAAAATTTACTATTATGAAATATCATTTTATTTAAAAATATAATCAATATTGTTTATTATCATTGTTATATTTATTTTTCAAGTATGAATTTAAAAGCAATAGTTTCAATATTTTTCATAAATCATTTTTAAAATAATTAGTTATATATATAATTTTTTAAATGAAAATATATTCTCATTAAAATAAAAATCTTCATTATACAAGTTAAATAATACTTATGGATAAATTATATATTATTATTACTAATCTTAATTTTAATATTTTTTTTTTTAAAATAATAAAATTCACACTTTTATAACTTTTAAATTATTATAATAGTAATCACTGGTAAACTATTACATTAGCCAAGTTTTTCTTTTTATTACTTTTTTTAATTGTAAGCACAACAGCTGTAATGTATTTAATATGAATGATATCAATTAATTTTAATACTACTTTTCAAAAGAATAAAAAACAAAAAACAAAAACAAAAAAACCTTAATTCGATTATAGTTTAAGATTCATTTCTAATAAAAATATTAAAAAAAAAAAAAAAATTAAACAAAATAATTCATTTTTAAATAATAAAGTAATAATCTAAATTTAATATATATATATTTTACATTTGATAAATCTACAACTTTTTACTAATAGTTGAATTATTAAGAAATATCTTTTTAAAGCGAATATAGAATATATATATATATTTGCTATTAGTTATGTTGAATAATATGGTTAATAATATTTATTTCTTTTAAATATTTTTTAATATAATACTTTATTTTTAAATAAAGTTTTTTAAGTTTAATTTTTTATAATAAAAAAAAAGAATAATTAATAATTATGTTTTGATTATTTTAGTGAAAATATTAAAAAACAAGATAAACAAACAAATATTAATAAAATAAAACAAAACAAAATGAAAAAAAAAGTATAAAATAACCTAATTTATTTGTTATTTTTTTAACTTTTCTGATTAAATTATTCGTTTTTGAAGTCTCCAAATTCATTTTAATAAAAACATTTTTTTTAACTCCGACATTAATTTTATTTTTTTTATTAAATTTCCTTTATAGTATTTTATAAACAATAGAAATATTATAAACAATTATTATTATTATTATTTTTTTTCATAATAACATATATATATAAAATTTCTTTATACAGTATATTAAATTTTAAGAAAACTAATTTATTATAAAATGGATTTTTAAAACAGACGCTTTAAATAAAAGAAATTGTTTATTAAAGATTAATAAATACTAAGAAAAAATTATATAATTTGAAAAGTTTTGTTTATATATTTAATGCTGTCGTACTATTTTCCTATTTTATTTATGAATATTTTTGAAAATATATATATATATTAAATAACAAAAAAATTAAATTGTTTAACTTTTGAAGTAATTAAAAAAAAAAAAACAAAAAAAAAAAAAAAAACATAATCTTTCTCCAATATTTATTTTCCTTTTATATTGTTAATGTAAATGATCTAGTCAAATGAAGCATCATGATACTACTATATTTATAAAATTATTATGGTTTCCTTTTAATACTATTCAATATTTAAAATCATATCCATAAATATATAATGAATGACCTTTTTAATTAAAGTATCATTTTTAACAATAATATATATAAATAATAAATAATTATTTACAGGATTAATTAAATTTAAAATGAAAGATAATAAATTAAGAGTGTATATAACTTAAAAATGTTTAAAATTCTATATTTAAACAATTTTATATTGTAATAATAATGAATGAATAAATGATATATATTGTTTAAATAGATCCAAGTATTAATATGCATATTATATACATAAACTAATGAAATATATATCTTGTAATATAATATTACAAGTAAATGTAATAAATGTTAAGTATAGTTTATTGATAACAATTATTAATATTAGTTAAAGTTTATAGAGTTTAAGAATAATTGAATATTATTATTCAGTAATATTGTAATATTATCAAAAGTATTATTAAATACATTATCAAATAATCATTGGTTTTGAATTGTAAAAGTTTTAAACATATAAAATATTATTTAATAACCTTTTTTTTATCGATTATGTATTTTATTAATATACATTTTAACCCAAATGGTTTTTTATTAAAATTATATAGTAAAAATTATAATAATTAAATAAATTTATTATTTAATATTACATTATATATATATAAAACCTTTTTTTCCTTTTTTTACTTTTTTTTTTTCTTCTTTTCTTTTTTTTTTAAAATTTTTTTTTTAAAAAACCTTTATACATAGATTGATCAAAATATGTATAAATATTGTTGTATATAGTTATATATATATATATATATATTTTTTTTTTTTTTTTTTTTTTTTTTTAGATATTTATAAACCATTAAAAAAATATAAAGCATCAATCTATGATTTAATATTTAATTAAATAAAAAAATATATATATAAAAAAAAACAATTATAATATATATAAATATATAAATAATCGATTAATTCATTTTTAATTGCGTATTATCATTTCCTCAATATTTCCATGTAGCTATTATGATATAGAAGATAGTAAAAAAAAATTAGAATTCGTATTTTTGTTAATAGCAATTTAATATACCGAATAATATCATCACAATTTAAGCTTAATTTATTAATAAAAATATTGATTTATTTATCATTACTTATTACATGATATAAAAAACTATTCTTATTTTAACAAAAAAATAAAATTTCTTAATTAATAGAATAAAACAAGAAAATCATATATAACTTTCTTATATTAATTTAATCATAATAAATTTATACTTTATAAAAATTTAAAAAAAAGTACATTAAATTTTACTATCAAACGTAATAAAAATTAAATTTCTTGTTTAATAATATTAATTATCAAATATATATATTTATAAAAGATTATTTAATAATAGATTATAAAATTATATAATAAAAATGTCATATCAAATGTATAATACTAATCAAATGAAAAGAATGAAAACAAATATTATTGATCCTCGAATGATGCAAACCCATCAAAAACCAGCAACGATGACTTTAAATTCAAACATGCCACCAAATATGCAACCAACAATGCAACCTAATATACCACCAAATATTTCGAATATGCAAAATATGAATATGACTAATATGATTAATATACCAAATATATCATCTAATATACCACCATCATTATTATATAAATATAGAAGAAATACTATGCAAGGAGGAGGTAATATTCCACCACAATCTCATAATCATATGAATTATCCAATGGTACGAGATATGCAATTAAAACATCAAAGTCAAAACACAGTAAAACATACGGATATGCATCCAATGCAACAAAATTCAATGAATGCTAATAATAAAATATATATAGATAATTTAAATTCACAAGTTACAATGTCTCAGCCTTCCAATTATCAAATGCCATCTTCAATGGCAACAGAAATTAACTCTAATCCTGCTATTCAAGTTAATGCTTCAAATACTGGTTATATGTCAACTCCAGTTAATTCTTCAGCAAGTCCAGAGATAGTTAATTCAATGCCAGCAACAACACCAACAGCAACTCATCAAAATCCAAATATTCATTCATCTAATGAAATGGTGAATCAAGGCATTGAAATACAAATGAATAATTCATATAATAATTTCACTTATCCTATATCTCAAGTTTATAACGATGAATATTATCAACAACAAAAAAACCTTCAATGGATTAAAAATCAGAATAAACTCTATGAAATGAATCAAGTTGGCAATCCAACATCCAGTCATCAAATTAGTGTAATGAATGGTATGAATGGAAATATGTATAATATGAATGAAATAAATAATATAAATATGATGAATCAGATGAATAATATGAATAATGGTCAGATTAATCAAATGAGTCCAGTTCATCATCCAGCTACAGTAAATTCAATGAATGAAATGAATAATCAAACCTATTATCAAAATATGGGTAATCCAAACCAAATGTATTTATACCAAAATATGAATAAGCCTTTTAATAGTATGGAAAGAATGAGTATGTATCAAGTAAATAATATCAATCAAGGTGAAAATGTTACTGTTGACAATAATGAAAATTTAAATAAAGAAAATTCATCTGAAAAAGAGAATAAATCAGAAGAGAAATCTAAAACACAATGTAGTAATACTTCCGGCAAATCGGAAAATAAAGATGATAAAATTATAGAGAATGCAAATGAACAAAAAAAGAAATTATCTTCTGAAAAGGAAAATAATAAAGATGAAGAAGAAAATATTGAAATAAAAAATGAAAAACTAGAAATTAAAAACGAGGGAACATTACCCATGGAAATTGATGATCATAAGGATAATGATGATAAAAAAAAGAAACAAAAAGATAAAAAAGAAGAAACATCAGATAAAACGATGAATGAAAAATCTATGACGAAAATTGAAAAAATAAATAAAGATACATATGAGAATAAATTAAATAGCAAATGTACGGATAAAGAAAAGATTGATAATTTAAAAGAAAAAAGGAATGGAAAAGGAGACGAATTAAATAATCCAGTTGATAATAGTAAAACAACTGAAAATATAGAGGGAATAACAGAATCAAAAACAGAATCAGTTGATACAGAAAATAAGGTAACAGAAAGTAATGATACAATCAAAACTGAATCTATAATAGAAACAACGAAAAATACACAAGATAAAATAGAAGAAAATAATTTGGCAAATGAAAAAAATAGCAATATGGAAAAATTAGAGCTTAAAGATGTTAAAATGAAGGATGTTGAAGAAGAAAATAAAAATTCAGAAAAAATGGATATTGATGAAAAACAAACTAGTGATGTTAGAGAAATTAAAGAAAATGATAAAAAAAGTAATATCAATTCAGATCTTGATAACTCGAATAAAAAAGATGAAAAAGATAATAAAGAAGAAAACAATATACTAAAGAAAGATAGTTTAAGTGAAGAAAAAGAGTTGTTGGCAAAGAATATTAATCAGAAAACATCTTCGCTTCTAATTAAAAGTGAAAATGAAAAGGCTAATAATAAAAATACTGAAAAAAGAGAGGATTCCAAGGAAAATACAAATGATGAAATGAACATTGACAAGAAAGAGGAAGAAGAACAAAAAGAAATTAATAAAAATAATAAATCAAATACATTAGATTCCGAAGAAAATTTAGATAGTTCAAATAAACCAAACAAGCCTTCTGATCCTTCTAATACTGATAATTTAGTAAAAATGTCTGAAAAAAATTCAAATGAAATTAATAAGTCAAATATTTTATCAGGTCCAAAAAAAGTTGAGACTTCACACGCAAATGAAAAAGGCAACTATTCTATTAATGAAGATGTACAACAACAACAACAACAACAACAACAACAACAACCACAACCACAACCACAACAACAACCACAACCACAACAACAACCACAACCACAACAACCACAACCACAACCACAACAACCACAACCACAACCACAACAACCACAACCACAACCACAACCACAACCACAACCACAACCACAACCACAACCACAACCACAACCACAACCACAACCACAACCACAACCACAACCACAACCACAACCACAACCACAACAACAACCACAACAACAACAACAACCACAACAACAACCACAACCACAACAACAACAACAACAACAAATTTCTGTATCCTCTCAAAATCCAAATATGAATTATGGAATTCAAAATCCTTCCATGATAAATGAAGGATTTCCACAACAACCCTTACCGATGAATAGACCAATGTATAAAGATAGAAACGGAAATTATGTATATATGAATAGTCCAAATCCAATAATGAGACCACATTATAATTATAATTATCCACCAAATTATTCCAGTTATCATATAAATAATATGAGTAATAATGGAAAGATGCCTTATCCATATGGTGAACAACAAATATCATATCATTCACAACAGTTACAACCACCACCATCCCAACTACCACCATCATATATACAATCCCAAACGCAACAACATCCCTCCCAATCTCAATCCCAAGCTCAACTACCAGCATCACAATTACAACAACAAACTCAACAAATCCAATCACAAACATCATCACAATCACCCTCTCATCCACCTTCTCAACCACCATTACAATCTCCTGCACAACCATCATCATCTCAGAAAGTTTCACAAACTCAGGTACCATCTCAGTCATCCCCTCAACAAACGCAAGTTACCTATTCTACACCTCAACCACCTCAACCACAACAACAACACCAATTACAACAATCTTCATACATTAATCAACAATTTCAACTTCAAGGTCAAGGACAAAATCCACAACAACAACAACGAGTTTATTCGAATTCATATAATACTTTTGGAAATATGCCAATGAATAATGGTAATCCTAACTACCAATATAATTATTATAATAATGCTCCAAATTTTATGCAATCTCAAGTCATAAATCCAAATCAAATGTATATTAATAGTGCTTATCCAGGATCTAATGAAATGAATTATCAAAACTACATGTATCATAATAATATGAACGGTGGTTATACCAATGACCCAAGATATAAATACTATATGAATAATCAAAACAATGGTACCATGCTTCATTTATCTCAGGTTCAAAATAATAATGGAATGATGAAAGGTAATATGAATACCATGATAAGCAATGGTATAACTCCATCAAATATTACAAATAGTAATCCTACAATGAATAATAATCCAAATAATAATAAAATGATAAATAATACTACTGTGCAAAACCCACAAACAAATTCACCTATAAATAACAATAATGGAAATTCATCAAACCTTCAATCTTCTGTAAATAATTCTAATAATGGTAATAATACAAGTGTAAATCCAATAAACAATTCCACAAATACTACTAGTGATAAAACAAATAATAATACATCATCTAATAATCCAGCAGAAGTAAATTCCTCTACAGTACCAACATCCGCTGTTTCTACAGCGTCATTAACAGCAAATACCACCGTAGCTACTACTGTGGGTAGCAGTGGATTAACAGAAGTAAATCCTAATAACAACAACAACAATAATAATAATAATGATAATAATAATAATAATAATAATAATAATAATAATAATGATAATAATAATAATAATGATAATAATAATAATAATAATAATAATAATAATAATAATAATAATAATAATAATAATAATAATAATAATAATAATAATAATAATAATAATAATAATAATAATAATAATAATAATAATAATAATAATAATAATAATAATAATAATAATAATGATAATAATAACAACAATAATAATAACAGTATTAATACCAATAGCAACAATATTAATATTAATAATAATAATAATAATAATAATAATAGCAATATTAATACTAATAGCAACAATATTAATAATAATAACAAAGACAATAACAATAATAGTATTAATACCAACAATAACAACAATGACAACAACAACACCATCAACAATAATAATAATAACAATGACGCCGAAAACAACAATATCAGCAATAGTAACAACAACAACAACAACAACGACAACAACAACAACAATAACATTAACAATAACATTAACAATAACATTAACAATAATAATAATAATAATGGAATGCTACCTAATAATGGAAATACCAATGTCAATAACAATTCTATACAAACTAATATCAATGGTATAATGATGAGTAATAATAATTCTATGATGAATATGAGTAGAATGGCGTATCCTTCTTCCGATAATGTTATCAATGGCAATATTATGTATGATAATAATGTCATAAATAATAATATGAATAATATTGAAAATAATCATATCTATGATGCAAATGTAAATTCAATCACCATGTCTATGTCAGATTCACAAAACATTGGTATGAATGAAATGAATATGAATACAAATATTTCTATGAATAATTCCTATTCTGCATATGATTCTAATATGAGTAGTAATCATCTCATGAATTCAAGCATGATGTATGAAAATCAAAAAGAGATTTATTATATGAACAATATGGAAGCTAAAAATGATCCAAGAATGAAAATGTGTAATGAAGGTATGATGGGTGAACATAATACTATGCCATCGAATGGAATGTATCAACATCCAAATTATAATGGTGGTATAAAGCAGCCTTTTATGTATGGCAACAGATATCCTATGAATGAAATGCAGATGATAAGAAGTCAACCACCAAATTATTATCAACCAAATGATCCAAGAATGAATATGAATATGAATATGAATATGAATATGTATTATCATTCTATAGATATGAATCATAGAGCTTCAAGTATTGAACAAAGTTTTGAATATTATTCTAATTTATTGTATGGTGTCTACGATTTTAGTGGTAGTAAAATAAATAATTTTTCTCAATATGAACTAGATTATAATGATGATCGTTATTTCTATGATTATGATTCTTCACTTCACTCTTCAATCCAAAGAAGCCATTCCTATTCTAATGACAAAGAAAAAAATTATGATACGGATAGTTCATCAATGCTTCATAAAGCAAAACATCAAGACATTTCTTTAGATTCTAAATTAAATAATTTATGTAGTAGTACAGGATTAGATGAGCCAAGTTCATCCATGACTCTTATTAATCCTAAAAATTCTAGTATGAGTAGTATTGATAATATGAGTAGTACTATGACCGGTGGAAAAATGAAGAACTCAAAAAGCATAATTAGTAATTATAATAATTCGCTTTCTTCTGCCACCACTATATTACCGTCAAGTTGTAATACCACATGTAAATTGCCAAATTCTGTAATATTAAGAATTCTTTTATTCTTATATTGTGATAATCAAGAAGTCTATGATAAGGAGTCCTATCAAAGCACATTAATAAACATGAATCCTAATCATGATATATACTCTTCATTATTAGTTTGTAAGAATTGGTATTCATTAGCAAAGAATATTCTTTGGATTAAACCAAAATTCCCTACTATTAAATCTTATAAGAAATTTATTAAAATTTTAATGGATACTTCAAATGATAATAGGAATACTAATTCTAAAGAAAATTCTATTTTACAAAATAAAAAAGAAGAAGAAAATGAAAAAAGTAAGTTTAGTACTACCCTTCAAAAATTAGAAGAAAAAGATGTTAAGGATAAAAAAGAAGAGAGCAAAATTAATGATTCAGAAAGTAACTTTTATTTTTTATTTATAATTATTGATATTTATTTCATATAAATTTTTTAATTTTATTAATATTTAATATATATATATATATATATTTTTTTTTTCTAATGAAAACAGATTCTAGAAAAAGATCAGCATATGAAACTGATAATATTTTGTCAGATATGCCGGAAAATAAAAAAATTAAATTAGAACAAGAAGAGACAATTAAATTAGATAAAATGAAAATTGATGGGCAAGTGTGTGAGACCGAAAGTATTATTAAGAGATCAGGATCATTAATTCAATATCTTTATATTGGTGATAATCGTTGTGAAATTAGTGGCTCTGAAGATATTGTTGAAATGATCATACCGTATAATCATGAAGAATCAAAAGAACAAACATTAAAATTTAAATATATTAATGATAATAGAAATAGTAGGGAATGTCACCAATTTATAAAATCAAAGTTAACAGATGATCATGTTATTACCATTGCTAATAATTGTCCAAATCTTAAACATATTAATTTATCTCAATGTCAAAGAGTAACTGACGAATCTTTAGAAGTTTTAATATCAAAATGTCAAAAACTTGAACATATTACACTTGCTGGTTGTAATGTAAGTTTAATATATTTACTTTTTTATATTATAATTTTTATAATGGGTATATATATTTTAAATGTTTATTTATTAATAAAAAAAATTTTTTTTTTCTTTTTTTTCTTTTTGTTATTATAGATTACGGATAAAACAATTATTAATTTATCTAAACTTTCCAATTTAACCAAAATAAATATTCAAAAATGTAATGTTAGTGAGTCAGCACTTCAAGTATTAGTACGTTGTTGTCCAAAATTAGAAAGTATTAATTTATCAGAATGTTACAATGTTTCTGATATTTTAATTAGTGATATATGTCATTATTGTTCTGGAATTCGTTACCTTGGATTATCAAAGTGTTATAAAATTACTGAGGTAGCCTTATACGAAATAAAAAATAAATTAAAAAATATTATTGCATTAGATTTTCTATATTGTTAAAATAGATAAAGAAACAATTTATAACAAATACAATCCCTTTATATCGAATAAAATGTTGAAATAAAGCATAAGAACCAATTGCCAAAAAAATATATATATATATAAACTATGTAAAATTATCATTCTGAATGGAATAAAAAATTAATTTCTAACCAACTAACAAATAAATCATAATAACAAACATTATTAATAATAATAATAACAACAATAACAATAATTCAAAATCAAAAACCGTAAAAAAAAAAAAAAAAGTAAAATAACAAGATATATTATCATTAATATAAACAATCTCTATTTGCTATTTATTATAGAGGATTATTTTTTTCTTAATTATTATTAATATTACAAATTACATTTCGTATTTTTTCTTCTTTTTCTTTTTTTCTTTTTTTAATTATTTTTAAATATATTTTAAATAGTTATTTAAAAAAAAAAGATATTATAATTATATTAAAATATTGTTACTTTAAAAAAATGATACCCTTTTTTAATTATTTTACTCTATATATTTAATATTTAATATTACTTATTTAAATCATAGTATTATTATTTACGTATATTAATATGTATTATACCCAAGAACATACTTAAATATATTTAAAAATATATATAATTTCACTAATTAATATTCATTATTATTAATTTTTTTGATATGTAAGCATAATATTTATTTACTTTTTTACTAATTATTTAATTCTTTCTTTTTTTATCAATTAAAATGTAAAAACATTAAGCAAAAAAAAAAAAAAAAATTAAAAAATAAAAAAATATTAAATACACATTTTTGTTGTTAATATTATATATATAATTAAGATGTTTAATGCATTTTTTTTTTTTTTTTTTTTTCATTTTTTATTATAATATTCATTTTAATTATTAAATTATATATCATCATTATTAAAAGCTTCTAATGCACATGCATTAATGTGATCATTTATTTTATCATTTGAAATGCCTAAAAGAGCGATACCACATAATGGACATTTTTTAATTTCAGATAAAAAATTTAATGAACCAGTTTTATTCCCTTTTGAAGAAGTGGAAGATTTATTTGTTTGCACTGAATTTTCATTCACTTCATTAAACCTATGATGGCTTTTATAAAGACTAGTAGCTTTATTAGAATTTTTAGAAAAAGCGTTGGTTTTAATCTTTTTAGATGAATTATTACTAATTGATTTTGCCTTTCTTTTATTATTTATGATAAATATATCATCATCATCATCATCATCTTGAATAATTGAATAGTCTTTTTTACCATCATCATCATCATTATCATCGTTATTATTATTATTATTATTATTATTATTATTATTATTATTATTATTATTATTATTATTATTATTATTATTATTATTATTATTATTATTATTATTATTATTATTATTATTATTATTATTATTATTATTATTATTATTATTATTATTATTATTATTATTATTATTATTATTATTATTATTATTATTATTATTATTATTATTATTATTATTATTATTATTATTATTATTATTATTTATATTGCTTCTTTTTAATTTTAACATTGAGTTTGGCCTTACATAATTCTTACTATTTGTTGATTTTATATTATACAACCTATTTAGGTTACTGGTGGAAGAAAAATTATTTACAAGGGGAGGATTTGGATTTATTGCGTTGTTTGACTTTTTATTTAGCTGCACTTGAAATGGAATTTCTGATACTGGAATATGATTATCATTTTTATTTTGATTAGGTTTACTTAAATTGATTAAGGAATTAATTTCGGTAACATTATATTTATTAGCATTATTTGAGTTGAGTTGAACTTTATTCATGCTATTCGCTTGATTTTGATTTTTGCCATTTTTATTGGCATGACTATTTAGGGACAGAGACCTTGTAAAATTCTTATTTAATGAGGTTGTTGCTTTATTTAAATAATTAGGAATAAACGGTGGTGGTGTTTGTATAATATCTTGTGAATCGTATTTTTCTTTTCCTTTATTCTTATTTTTAAATTCTCTAACTTCTTCTTGAAACAATAAATCTTCATCTTCCGAAGTTATAATAGTATCTTTCGATATAAAATGAAAATCCTTTGAATTATCATAGGTAGACTCAATAATATTATCACTAATATTTTCATTTATTGGTTTAAATATATCTTTTAATATACTTTCTCCCATATAATTTTCTTTTCCCTTATTTTCATTTTTTGTAATCGCAAATGGATTCTTATTAGATTTCTCCTTTTTTTTATTCATCTTTTTAGTATGCTCATCAACCGCCTTATTGATAAAACTATCAATATTGAAATTTAAATCAAAATCAAAATCTAAATCATCTATTTCTTCATTTTCTGTTGTATTATCCTTTTTTGTGTTATTTTCATCTGGATGATTGTCTGAAAGTTTTTCATCTGAATTTTTATTATGGTCTTTCTCATTAATAATATTATTATTATTTTCAAAGTCATCATCAATAATAATATAATTGTTGTTTTGTGAACGAGTATCCGAAGCTAGTATATTATTGTTGCTATTATCCACTGATTTATTGGAATTATTGGAATGAGTATTGTTATTATTATTCTTATCATCATCACTATAATTATTTTTATTATTATTTCTATCCGTTGTGCTATGATCATTTTCTGTTTCATTACTTTTAAGAATATCCGATGTTAGCATATTATTATTGTTGTTATTATTCGCTGATTTATCGGAATTATTGGAATGATTGTTATTCTTATCATCACTACAATTATTTTTATTATTATTTCTATCCGTTGTGCTATGATCATTTTCTGTTTCATTACTTTTAAGAATATCCGAAGTTAGCATATTATTATTGTTGTTATTATTCGCTGATTTATCGGAATTATTGGAATGACTATTATTTTTATCATTACTACAATTATTTTTATTATTTTCATCCATTGTGCTATGACCATTTTTAATTTCACTACTTGTGTTATTAATATTTTTTAAAATATTTTTTAAAGGATTTTCACTGGTATTACTTTTATTTAAAGTACTATCAAAAAAACTTTTTTCGGGTTTATCATCTATAGTGAATGGCATTGTTATTGAATCCTTCAAAAGATATGTGATATTATCAATATTTTTAGAATAGTCTTCATTTTTGTTGTCATTTAAATTTGTACTAATATCCATAATAGAAGAATCTATGATATCATCTATAATGATAAAGTTATCATCATCAGTGGCGATTTTGGATGAATTATGATTCTTTTTCTTTTTTAATTTTTCTTTATTTTTTAAATTTTTATCTGCTTCATTAATTTCATTAATATATTCATTTTCTAAATTTAATAATTCTTCCTCAAATTCATCAAAAAGAGTAATACTTTTATTAAGCGTTTTTTCTTTTTCTTCCGGTACTTCTTTTTCAAATGTATCTTTATTATTATTATTATTATTGTCATTATTATTACTTAGTATATTACTATTTTTTGAATTATTATTAGGATCATTATTTTGATTGGTATAATAATTGTAGCTAGTAAGAGACATATGAGAATTAACCAAACTTTTATCTTTTGTTAATTTTAAATTTGAATCTGTTAATCCATTTGAGTTATTAATTTCGGAGCTATCATATAAAATTTCCTTCCCTTTATCCTTTTCTCCATTTTTATTTATTGTATTTTTATTTTCGTCAATTTTTATTTCAAACAAGTTTTTTTTAACAAATTTTATTTCCATTTGCTATTGAATTTTTTGATAATAAATAAATAAATAAATTAAAAAAAAGAAATATTATTAAATTTAATTTTATTAATATTTTCTTTTTTTTTTCTTTTTGAATTTACAATAATAATAAAAAAAAAATATAGGTTTTAAATAGAGTACATTTATTTTTGATAAAAACTTATCTATTTTGAGAGTTTGTTGCTTTAAGATACGATCTAATTTTTCACTTTTAGGTAATTTAAATTGACTTTGTTGAGAAGATTGAAAAATACTCAAATTTGGCATTTTTTTATGTCCTTGAATAGCCTTTTTAAAAGAAGGAAGTGGAGTAAAAAAATCATTTTCAAACAAGCTACTATATATATTGGCGATTTCATTTCTACAAGGATCATTTGATTTTCTTAAAAGAGGGTCATTCGATTCTGTTGATTGCCTTTCCATTATCAATTTTTAATATATATATATAAATATTTATTATATTTTTTTTTTTTTAAATAATTTCAATTTTATTTTTTAAAAATTAACCAGGTTTATATTTATTATTGATATATTTTATTTCTTTTATTGATTTAACGTAGTACATAATTACTCAATTATTAAAAAAATATTAAAATTTCGAAGCGATAAATTTAGCTGAATTTATGAAAGACTCTTTTATATATTTTCTAATGGTTATCCCATAAAAAAAATTTAATTCTATTTTTATTAATAAAAAAAAAAAATTTTTTTTTTAAAAATCCAATTTTATTTTTGAAGAAACAATAATATATTTCATAGGATAAAACATAGATATAAGTATTAATATGCTTATTTTTTTTTTATTTAAAAAAAGACAATTATATAAAAACCAACAAGTATAGATATATAGCGTTAATATTTAGTTTATTCTTTATTTTATTCTTACTTTTTTATTTATATTTTTACATGATATATCTTTTTTAATAAAACTAGAAATAAAGAAACCAATAGTATCATCTTTGAAACATATACTATCCCCAGGATCAAATCTTAGAGTATATTGATTAATTTTCTGAACAATAGATGGTGATACTGCAATTGATTTTTGCTCATCTATATCATCTATATTTTTAAAATTAATATTTTTTATTATAATTTTCTCTTTTGCAAATGAGGATCGTTCTCTTAGATTTTCTAATTTCATATCTTTAAAATTTTCTAAAATCCATGCAACTTGCTCTTCATTTTCTTTTGGATTAAATGTACTTTTTTTTTTTTTTAGAAAAAAGAAAATAAAACAATTAAAATAAATATAATATTATTCTTAATAATAATAAATAAATAAATAGAAAAAAAAGGTTAATTACCATGTAGAAAAAACCATTCTACCACCAGGTTTTAATAATCGATGGGCAACTTTTATTAATGGTCTTTGATAGGAATGGAATGTTAACAAATTCTCAATTGTCATGTCACATAAAAACATTGGTCGTTGCCCTATACAATATATAATTTACAGTATATATATAACGATTTATAAATTGATTATTATTATTATTATTATTATTATTATTATTATTATTATTATTATTATTCTTATTCTTATTCTTATTCTTATTCTTATTCTTATTATTCTTATTCTTATTATTATTATTATTATTCTTATTATTCTTATTATTCTTATTATTAAATTATTATTATTATTATTATTATTATTATTATTATTATTATTATTATTATTATTATTATTATTATTATATATAAATTACTTAAAAATAGTATTACCTAATGCTGAACATGGTGGATCTAATAATATGGCATCAAAAGATTCATCAGGGAAAATTGAACAACGAACATTTTGCAAATGATTAATTTTTTTATTTAAAATCATGTAGTCATCGTCTTTATGTTTTATTTTATATATATATATATATTAAAAAAGAGTGTGTTATTGTTTAGATAGTTTAAATTAAAATGTGAAAAAAAAATAATAAATGCAAATTATATTAATAGAGCAATATACCATCTATTATATTTTTAATAGTCGATTTTTTTATTTGATTTATAGGTATTTTGTTTTTATCAGTAGGAAGATATTGCATCACTGTATCATATGAAAATTGATTATTAGTTATATTTAACATTTCCATAATTAATTCTGGTTTTTTTAATGATAAACAATCCTCTTTTGTTAATTGAGAAGCAAGTTTTGTTGCATCAACATTATATGCTTTTATTGATGTAAAATCATGTTTTTTCAATATTTTATTTAATGATACAATTTTTGGAAATGATTTATCGAAAGCTATGATTTTAGCCTAAAATCAATAGTTAACATTTATGATATAAATATAAAATAATAATATATAATATTATTAAATGAAGTAAAAGATACCAATTATATTTCTTTTTTATATACCTTATTTTTTGTTATGTTAGCTATATGCATAGTTTTTCCACCAGGTGCTGAACACATATCTAATATAAGTTGATTTTGCTTTGGATTTAATATTTCTGAACACAAAAGAGACGGAAGGTTTTGAAGAAATACTCTATCATCAATAGTTTTGTCAGATCCAAATGATGGTGATCTATATATTGTATCGATCATTTTAACACCCATACCTTGTAATTCTTGTGGCGTTTTTGAAAATATATCATTTCTATTCTTTTTTTTTTTATTGTTGTTTATTATTAATACAATAATAATACAAATTAATTAAAAGTCAATGTTTATAATTATCAAGTCATTAATAACAAATAAACATGTAATAATAATAATAATAATAATAATATATATATATATATTTAAATAAATTTATAGTTTAATTTTTTAAATAACATACGACTAAAATCTGACCATTTCCAACGTAAATAAGGTTCGTTTCATAAGGTTCACATGATCCTCTTAAAACCTTACTGTCAATATCAATATATATTGAGACATAGTCATACATTTCAACTTTATATTAAACAAATAGTTGGTTTAATATTATATTTTTAATAAAATAATTTGTTATTGCTTATACTCATTTAAATATATCTATCTATAGAAGTTTTTAAAAATTTTATGTTATATATTACCATTTTGAGACATAGCTAATAATCCTGGCTTTATTAATATATTAAATGAATGGATTTAAAATTTAAAAAAAAATACAAATTATATATGTAATGTAATACTAATTCCTTATTAATTATACCTACAGCATAGATATCTGAACCACGTAATACAGACTTTCCACAAGAAACATCAATGATTACCTCTATAATTATATTTTATAGATTTAAAAAATAAAATTCGTGAATTACTAAAAAACATTTACATAAAATAACTTTACATATATATAACATTTCCATATAAAGTTGAATGATTAATTTTACTTTTTTCATATCTTTTATAACTTTCAAAAGTATCCTTATCTATGTTTTCTACAGGGAAGCATAATACTTGATTGGATAATTTATCAAATGGGCATTTCTGAATTTTCATTTTTTTCCATTGCTTTTCTTCATATTGCTAATATATATATTTTTTTAAAAAAATAAAAATAAAAATCATTATTAATATTAAATTATTAGTTTTTTTTTATGGTCTAATTAATTATTATATATTTTTTTTGAAATTATTATTATTTTTAGGTCTATTATTTTATATAAATGTTTCGAAAAGTGAAATTTTATCAATTTTAGATTTCAATAGATTTTAGAATTAAATTTCTTGAAAACTAATAAGAAATTTAAAATTACCAATATATATATATATAAATAAAAACAAAAATTTTAAAAAAGAAAAAAAAAAAGGTAAATACTTTATCTATGAATTGTTGAATATCTTCTTTGAAACTATCAATATCAGCAATATCAGCGGTCTCGTTATTTTCACAATTGTTAGATTTTGCTTGACGAAAATAGGTTGTTAATGGAGGTGTTGCTAATGCCTTACAAATATTTTCATAATGAGATTCTGTAAAATATTTCTTAAAATGTTGTTCAACCTCTTCTCTAAATTTTATGGGTTTAAAATACTCCATTTTAAATTTTTTAAATGAGAATGGTTTATATAAAATTATAGTTTTTTTTTTTTATATAAAAAATTAAAATGTCACCAAATTGTTTATGATTCTTATTATTTATTGATGGAAAAATGTAAAGTTAAATTTTTGGAAAGTTAAGGTTCAAGTGTGGGTAGGTGTGCATATTTTTTTTTTTTTTATTATATTTTTTATTATGTTTTTTTTTTTTTTTTAATAATAGAAATAAAAAATGGTTGTAAATGTTATGGTAATATGTTATCAAAGGAATTTAAAGTATTATTTTATGACTAATAAAAGAGGTATCTACTTAATTATTTATATTAATAAATGCGCTAACATTCAAGTTAATTCTAGTTGATAATTAATGTAAATTTTATATAGAAAGATGAATTATTAGTATAACTCATTCTTTATATTATAAATCCCATTATATCATAAACATACAAGTTTAAATATAAAGTATTATTAATACCTTTTAATATATCATGCATTTTTTTTTGAACCATTATTATTATTTGTGAACCTTATCACTACTGAAACCACCACTACTATTAATGATAATAATAGAAATAGTAATACTACTATTAACAAATTCATTTTTAGATATTCTTTAGTTTTAAGATAATTATGAATTCTAGGATTAAACCTTTAAAATCGTAAATACTTTTTAAAAAGGATTAAAGAAAAAAAAAAACTTTATACTTTATATGTACATATTTTTTCAATAACACTATAACTTTTAAATATTAAAAATGGTTTGGTTATACTTTTTTTTTTTTTATTTCTTAAATATCTATTTTTATTTACTATATATTTTTTTTTTCTTTTGACTATTTATGAAAATATTACTAATACGATTTTTTTTTTTTCTTACTTTCTATTTACTTAATTATTTACATTTATTTTATAAAAAATTAAGATATCTATTGTTCTTTAACGGGTACCCTAATATTTTTATATATATATATATTTCTATAAAACTTTCTTTTTTAAATTTTGTTATTTATTTTTATATTATTCGAACTCTATAGCCTTCTTATGATTCTTCAACATAGTCGACATACCATTCACAGAATTCTATTTTTTTTTCCGAAAAATAATTATTAATAAAAAAACAAAACAAGAATGTTATTATTATTATTATTAATAATGGTAAAATATAATAAATTAATAATTTATTGTTCGAGTTTCTATTAATTTCTAAAATAATTACCTCTTTCAGAAATTTGGCCATTACCGTTATCATCGATTTCAAGGAAAAGTTTTCTAATTTCTTTTAAAGACATTTCAACACCTAAGTTGTCATTGACAACAGCACTAAGTTCTTTTTTTTTTTTTTATATTAAAAAAATATTAATTTATATAATTATATAATTAATACTTTGATATTTTATTTATCTTTTTACTTTTATTTTTAAAACTATATTGTTTTACCTTTGTATTGAAGGGTTCCATTTCCATTTCTATCTTGTTGTCTAAAGAAGCGACTAGCTCTTAACATTTTTGGGATTAAATCTTCTGGAAGATTATTTGGTAATACATATGGTTCATTCTTTTTGTATGGACAGCTGTAAGTGTAGTGTGACTTTATAATAATAATAATAATAAAGATATAAATAACAATTCATTAATAATAATAATAATAATAATAATAATAATAATAATAATAATAATAATAATAATAATAATAACTGTTGTAATAAATAATAAATATAAAAAATATATTAATTATATTTATAAATTTATATAAAAATTTAGTATGATTTCATTGAAACTTTATTCTTTATTTTTATTATAGTTTTCATATACTTTAATAGTTATTTCATTATTATTTCGTTATTATTATAGTACAAATAGTCTAGTCTAGTCTAGTCTAGTCTAGTCTAGTTTTTTTTCTCCTTGTTGTTATATGAATAACATTCTTTTTATTTAGGTTTTTTTTTTGTAATATCATTGCCTAGTATTTAAATGAAAGAAACTTTATTGAATCTTTATATTCCTTTTTTTCATAAGATTTTTTATTAATATAAAAGGTTTAACTATTGAAATTAGAAACTTACCATCTTTATTATTGTTGAATAACTTTTTAAATTTCAAAGTTGAATTATTGAAAAATAATAAAAATAAGTGAAAGTAAATAAAATCTTTTTTGATTATATACACCTCAAAAAATAAATGAATAATATTATAATGATTTAAATAAATAATTAATTTATTAAAATAAGTAAATAAATATATATTAATTATTTAAATAAACAGCAATATATTATAAGTGTACTATATTTATATATTATATTATATCATATTATCTATTAATAATA
The DNA here is from genome assembly GCA_002104945.1 of Piromyces finnis. Lineage (NCBI taxonomy): Eukaryota > Fungi > Neocallimastigomycota > Neocallimastigomycetes > Neocallimastigales > Neocallimastigaceae > Piromyces > Piromyces finnis. The sequence continues at coordinate 108,938 of MCFH01000011.1, forward strand.
AAATTTTATTTTTAAAAACTGTAATATAATAGAATATATTCTAATATATATTATAATTATTATATCATATGAAAATGACAGAAAAGTATAATTAAGAATTATTCATTATTTTTTTATAAAATGATAATACTAATAATAATAATAATAATAATCAAAAAAAAAAAAAGAAATGTAGGTAATTAAAGCTATAATAAACTAATTATTTAGTTTCTAAAGCGATAAATGTAGCATTAATCCAAAGTTGACTGTTGAATAATAATGCTTTTTTTTATATTTTCTTTTTAGGTGCATTCTATTTTTAGATTTATTAAACAAGTTAAAGTAATATTGAATTAAATTATTTATATATTCACTTATTTATGATTTAAATATTTATTTAGTTAATATTTATATATCCATTTACTTTTATAATAATAATTAAAATTAATTAAATTTGGAAATGTATTATCAATATATTAATTTATATTTTAATATATATTTAATTGAAATGTCAATAATACTATAAATTAAAAGTGTAGGTAGACTAAATTGAAAAATAATAAAATAATAGTAATAATAATAAAAAAACCTTGTATATATATAACTAAATGTAAATAAGAAATATTACTTGTCTTTTATATTTTTATTGAGAAATTATTATTCTTTTGAACTAAATTCCATTGTAATCCATCCACTTTTTTATTTTTTTAAAAAATTAAAATAAAATTATTTCCAAGTAATTTCTAAAATTAAAAAAGTTTATTCTTAAAGTAATTAAAACTTTATTTATAATGATAGGATAATGACATACAAATAACAACAATCGCACAATAGGCACTAAATGTGAGGATTATAAAGATGATGAATAATAAATAACAATGACAATAACGATAGTAATAATAACAATACCAATGATGAGAATAATAAAACTAATAATGAAGATAATAATGCTAATGATGAGAATAATAATAATAATAATAATAATAATAATAATAATAATAATAATAATAGTAGAAGAAGTAAAACTAATGATGAGGATAATGATAATGGATATTAATATTATTAATAATAATAATTAATGGTTATACAATTAGTGATAATATTTTTGATAGTGTTTTTTAATTATTTTAAAAAAAAAGTGGTGTATCTACAACTATAAACTATATTTTTTTTAGTAAATAATTAGACAAATATTAATAATAATAAAAAGAGATATTTGTTTCTTCATATTCTATATATTCTATATTCTATATACATTATACTCATAGAATAAATTATCTCAAACAATTTTTATTCATTTACATTATTTCACCTATTCCAATTGATCCGACCTATTATACTATAGAAGTTATTTACCTACAATTTATTCATATGCTTTATTATCCAATTTTATATATTTATTATTATTCTACCTTTTGATTCTATTTTTAAAAATAAAAGGTTTCTTTCTTTCTTTTTTTTTTTTTTAATAAAATATATAATAAACGTTTTTTTTCTTGGTTAAAAAACGACCTCTTTCAATCCACTTTTAGTGGTGACGTTTATTTCTGTTTAATTTTTTTATTCTAATCCACACAAAAATAAATATAAATTTGTGTAACCCTTTTTAATTAATATTTTCTAAGCAAATAAAATTCCCTCAAACTTGTTTTAAACAAATAGAAATAATATATTTAATATATGAATAAAATATAATTTTAATTGAATAAATATAAAGCATACCAATAAATTATATATATTATATATATTCTACAATTGAATATAATATATGTTACAATATTATTACTTTTAAATCATCCATTTAATTATTGATAAAAAGAGAAGTAAAGAGAGAATAATCATAGCATAAAGTAATAATACATAATAATAATAATAATAATAGCATCACAAGATACAGGATAGTAGAGATGGTAATAGCAAGATGAGATATTACTATAAGTAATACGTAATACTATTCCATTTATAACTATGGCAATAATGATGAATACAATCATGAATACCACCACCATTACTACCACCACCATTACTAATAACAGAATATTCTTAATATTAATAATACTATAATTATCTATATAATTACTATTGCTATAATTACCTCTTTTTATCTTTCCATCCTTCTATCCAACTCTACAATGTCACTCTTTACTACTGAATTATAACATTCAGCCTTTTTAGTAATGCACTTCTCATGGTATAATACATTCAGAAGCACCACCACCATCAACCATGATAAATTCAAAGTTATCCTAGATTTACCACTCACGTGATCACATCAGAATTAGTCATAATAGGAAGGTGTCAAGGCAAGGTGTTTACCTACAAAAGATAAAAGATACACCGCTAATTGAGAAGATGGTAGTAATAAAATAAGAATAAGAAAATATACATCATTTTTATTTTTTAAAAAAAAAATGAATTGTAATTATTGATATTCATTAGTTTAAATTTATTTAGAAAATAGGTTCAACGGACAAATCCATGGCATGACATAGTGAATTATAATTTCATATTCTTTTTGCCATATTGATAAATAACATTCCTATTGATTTTTTTTTATTTCAATCAAATTTTATATTATTTAAATATAATTAAAAGGATTATTTGAAATTTGAAATAGTAAAGTTAAAAAAAAAAAACAAACTTCTTCTTCCTACCTTTACAAGTTTTTTTTTTTTAATTAAATAATAAGAAAAAAAAAAAGTCCAAAAAAAATTTTTTTTATTAGGATTGATGAAACTTTATAATTAAAAAATATTATTTATTAAAGTTTTGATTTTAATATAATTTTTTTTTATTAATAATCTTAAATTCTAAGGAAGAAATAAAAAAAGTTTAGGGAGGGAATGAACCAGAAAAATGACTTTTTTCTTTCTTTATTTTCTACCTCTAAAAATAATAAATATTTTTTTTTTTTATTTTTCTATCTTTAAAGTAACATTCCTTTAGAGACAGACACCATTTAAAAAAAAAAAAAAAAGAAAAGGAAAGGAAAGGAATGAAAAAGGAAACATAATAATTAAAATAAAATTAAATAAAATAAAACCTTTTTTATAAATAGACATTAAAGAAAGAAGAAAGTAAAAAAAAAAAAAAATTTGTTTTATCATTAGAATAATAAATAAATAATAAAAAAAAGGCAAATAGAAGAGAAACAAAATAAAACTGATTAACAACAATACTAGTTATATATATTTATAATAAGTAAACTATATAATAGTAAATATTCTTAATTATAAAATATATATTGTTGTTGATTTATTTTTTAATATTAATTAATTTCATAACTATTGGGTGTAAGAAACAATATTTATTAACAAAATATTATAATCCAAATAAATCAAAAACTTGTAATACTTGTGATAGTATATAATAAGGACTAATTACTTGGATTCTTGGATAATATTTAAATATTTATTGTATATGGTAATTAAAAAATAAAATTATTATTATAGTATATGGTAGTAGAAACAGCTGCAGTAGATTTTTTTTATATTTAGTAAATAAATTTGTAGTAAAACCTACTTTAATAAATACTGGCAAATCAAAAAGTAATAGCAATAAATGTGAAATAATGTAAAGTTAAAGCGACAGCAGTAATAACAATACTGGCAACAATAACAACAACATATATAATTACTATTACATTTGCCACAAAAACAATGATAAAAAAGCTTTTTTTTTTTACTATTCTTCAAAGATATAAATCAATTATTAAATAATTAATTAATGGAATGAAAAAATTGAAAAAGTGATTAGAAAAAAGAAAACAAACAAATTTAATCAAAAATCATATACTGTTTATCCCACTCTATCTAATTATAAATATCTTTAGTTATTCGATAGTTACATTCTATTATAAATATTCTAGTTATTCAATAGTTACACTCTATTATAAATATCTTTGGTTATTCAATAGTTACATTCTATTATAAATATCTTTGGTTATTCAATAGTTACATTCTATTATAAATATCTTTAGTTATTCAATAGTTACATTCTATTATAAATATTCTAGTTATTCAATAGTTACACTCTATTATAAATATCTTTGGTTATTCAATAGTTACATTCTATTATAAATATCTTTAGTTATTCAATAGTTACGCTCTATTTTAAATATCTTTAGTTATTCAATAGTTACGCTCTATTTTAAATATCTTTAGTTATTCAATAGTTACACTCTATTATATTAAATATCTTTAGTTTCTAACATATATATATTATATATTTTTTAAAAAAATTATATATACATTTATAAAGTACCATACCTTTATTCATATGGTTGATATTCCAAAATATTTTTATTAATAATAATTTAAGAAAAATAGCTCAATATTTAATGAATATTTAACCAAAACGTATAAACAAAATAAAATATAATTTTTTTTATAGAAATATACTTACTACTACAATAAATTAAAATGTTAAATATAAATCATGAAAATCTTTTTAAAGAATTAAAAACCATTGAAAGCCAATTGGATATGGTATATATTGAAATTTAGAAATTATTTAATTTTATACATTATTACTAATATATATATACTTTGTTTTTGTAATAAGGCTTCTTTGGAAAATTGTGTATCTATGATACAACTTTTATCAAATTCTTTAAAAATAGTTGATATCAAGAAAAAAAGTATGTATTTTTTTATTTATATTTATAAAAAAAAAAAGAGACAAGATATTTAATACCATTTAAACTATTTTTTTTTTTCATAGCAAATGATGTAACAGAAGAAGAATGGGAAAATTACATTAACAAAACATATGAGTTAGCAAGTTTTATGTTAAAATTAATCCAATGCTATAGTAGTCGTCTTAATGGTTTTCTTATGAGAAAAATTAATAGACAAAATTCAAATTTGATGGCATCATCTTCAAATCTTATAAATGATGAAGAAATTATTAAAACAAATTCTGTTAAAACGGATTATATTCAAAGATCTTTAACATCTAATTCAAAAGGTATTTTTAAATATATATATATATATATTAATAGTTATCAAAATTTTAAGATTTAAAGTTAAATTCAATAATCTAAATAATAGATTAAAAAAAAAAAAAAGAGGAAAAAATAGTAATTAAATGAAATTTATTTTAATTTATTAATATACATCATTTATAGATAGCAATGCTACTGTAGTAAATAGAAATAATACTTCCAAAATTACTCCGGTTCGTCAACAAAGCGTTTCTCAATCTATAGTTAAACAAAAGACATTAAATAAGGGAAAAGGAATTGATGACTCTTTTGTCTCAGATAAAGCTAGTATAAAAAAAGGTTCAACTCTTAGAAAATCAACTAATATTGATGGTACTGAAATAAATTATGATGACAGTGAAGAATCAAAGTATGTACAATCAAATATATATAGCGAAGATGAAGCAAGTAGTATGAGTGAAAATAAAGAAACCCTAAATATTCCATTGACACCAAATTCAGAATCAGGTTTATCAAGACCTCGTATTAATAGTTTTAATAGTGTAAATAAAGTAAATAGTATTCGCTCTTCTCCATCCTACACAAGCAAAAGCAAATATTATAATAATAATCGTTTAAGCCTTTCCAATGCAATAAAGAGAAATTCATTAGATACAATAAATCATACAATTAATAATGAAGGAGTAATGAATTCGGCTGCTTCATCGAATGCATTATCTTCAAGTTTCAATAGTAATTATATGACTCAAATGCAAGATCAAGCAAATAGCAATTATAGTAATAACAGCAACAGTAATTTGATAAATAATAGCAATATTAATATCAATAATAATATTGATAACAGCAGCAACAACAACAACAACAACAATAACAATAATAACAACAACAACAATAACAACAACAACAACAACAACAACAATAATAATAATTACTATTTCATGACTCAAGGTCAACAATTCCAGAATCAAAATTATATGGACTATAACCAAAATTTCATGGATTCAAACCAAAACTTTATGCTTCAAAATCAAAACTACATGGATCAAAACCAAAACTACATGGATCAAGGTCAAAATTACATGAATCAAGGTCAAAATTATATGGATAATCAAACTTATATGGATCAAACTTATATGGATCAAAATTATATGGATCAAAACCTTCAATTCCAAAATCAAAACTTTATGAATCAAAACCAAAACTTTATGAATCAAAATATGAATTACTATTTCGATTCAAATGGAGATTTTCAGTTTAATCCATCTCAACAACAAAATTTCCTTCAAGAAAAATTTAATATGCTTTCTGAAGGTTGTTTCGGATCATTTAACAATAACTTTACTACCAGTACCAGCAACGGTAACATAACCAATGATATAAATAATATGAATGCTATGAGTATGGGAAGTACTAGTATACCAACCAGTATGTGTAATATTCCTAGAATAGAAGATCCAGAGCATTATCAATCTAGTGAAGGTTCTGTCGATGAAACAACCGAAACTAGTAAAGACAACTTTATTGGTAATTATATTTGCATTAAAAACTATAAAGCTGAAATGGATGCTTATATTGATTTGGAAGCTGGTGATATTGTTTCAATTTCAGAATTTTCTGGTGAATATGCTCTTGGTTTAAATTGTAGAACTGATCGCTATGGTTTATTCCCAATTTATGACATTGATTCATTGAACGGTTTTGCAATTTTCTATAGAGTCATTGCTGACAATGGTCCTGATGCTTCTAAAAATGATGCCATCTTTATTATATCTGAAGCTGATAATGATCTTTTAGTAGGTTATAACATCACCAAGGGAGATACATGTTTATTTAATATGGATCAATTGGAAGTGTTACAATTTGATAATGATAATAATCCAATCTTTGATGAAAATGTTCTTAATAATCAACAAATGATGCAATCCATGAATACCATGATCACTAATGGTCCTCTTTTAATGACCTATGATGCTCTTGGTCAATCAGGATTGCCATATAATAATAATGTTTATCCAAATAGTAGTTTTGACATGGGCTATTCCAACTACTATAATAACAATGGATTGATCAATTATCCATTAACAGAAGATAACAACAATCAAAGTAGTAATAACGATGTTAATGAATGTTCCAATATATTAGATGAATTAACAATTGGAGAAAATGTTCAAAGCACTGAACCCAAGAAACCTAGAGTTAAAAAGGTTCAATCCACAAATCATCCAAAGATTAAATATACTATTCAGCACTATATTGAGAAGGAAACCGAATTTAATGATAAGATGAAGGCGACCATCAACATTCTTAAGGATAGTCTTGAAAAATACGTCAATACTAATGAAGAAATTTTGAACAAGGTTGAAATTGGTATTCTCTTTAAGTACTTCCCTAAGCTCTATTCATTCAGTAATGAATTATTAAGAAATTTAAATGATTGTTTATCAAGGTACGATACCGAAGGTTTAACAACCATTTGTAAAATATTTGACAAGAATACCTTTAACTGTTCTGCATTTATCAAGTATTCCGAAAACTATGAATACTCCTTGGATGCCTTTGACCGTATAAAGAAGGATATTATTAAGTTTGATAAGGTAGAAAAGATTCTCAAAGCCAATAAGGATGCTTTCCACAAACAAGAATTTAAAGATCTTCTCTTAACCCCAATTAACCATTTTGTTACGTACAAGTTAATTTTGAATGATATTAAGAAGGAAGTTTTTGAAGATGACATCTACGACAAATTAGATGAAGAAATTGAATACATTAAAAAGATTGGTGATCAAATGAACATCAAAGTTGGGGAATCGATTCAAATTCGTAAATTCTTTGCATTAAAGAAAATGGTTATGGGTTTCCCAGCAGATTTCATATCCTACACCACCAGAAAACTTATTACCGATTTTGAAATTATGGGTAATGTCAGAGGTACCTTTAAGAAACATGTCTATTTATTCAATGATTGTGTTGTTGTTGTCAGTACAAATAAGGATGCCAAAAAGAAGGGCTTTGACTATGTTCTTGAAAATATTATTTACTACAAGGATTATGACTTTGAAAAGGTAGAACAAGGCAATAAGATTTGTATCAAGTGTGTATGTAAAAATAAAGATATTATTAACGGACAATACGATTCTCGTTTAAAGAATAAAAGAAATGGTATATTTAAGACGTCCAAGGGTAGAAAACCAACGTATGATGAAGACAATTCTATGTACTTGTACTTTAACGATATCAATTCCTATAATGTATTTTATGAGGAATGTAAAACTCAAAAAAGTAATTTAGAAGGAAGTCAGTAGGATTCTTCCTCCTCCTCCATCGCCACCCCTTCTTCCTCCTCTTTACATTAAATAGAAATAAATTCCGGCCGGCGAAGAGGCCCTTCCCCCTAAATCTCTTTTTTTTTTTTTTTTTTTTTTTTTTTAAAAAAAAAAAAAATTCCACCACTAACACAACAAAAATAAAAAAAAAAAAAATCTCAACCACCAAATTAATAAATTAAGGATAAAAATTTTTTTTTAAATAAATTAATCTATCATATCATTTTAGTATTTTTTTTTTTTTTTAAAAAAAAAAAAAAGTAATAATAAATATTAATTCCTATTCATTTATATCAAAGAAAATTTAATTTGTATGCATGCATTACACTTGTTTATGTATTTATCATTTATTATCTCATAGTTTAAAAAAAAAAAAAATCCCTCAAGGATAAAAAATATATTTTAAAATTAAAAAAAAAAAAAAGATATATTACAATTTTAAGTAAAAATGTATAAAAACAAAGTAAAACAAACCAACCAACAAACGAAAAAAAAAAAAAAAAAAAAAAAAATCAAATAATTATTATAATGTAAAAAAAAAAAAAATTGAATAAAATAAACCAATTCTTTTATAATTATTATTTATAAAAATAAATAAAAGCAAAAAAAAAAAAAAAAAACTATTTTTTTTTTATATCAAATGTTTATTACTATTTATTTTATTTTTTTATTAAAAAAAAAAAAAAAGTCCAAGTCTAAATAAGCCATTAAAAAAAAAAAAAAAGTTTTTACAGAATATTATTATATCTTTTCGAACCATCATTCTTTTTTTTTTTTTATTCATTTCATTATCAAAAAATAAAAAAAAAATCAATATTTGAATTACTTTTTCATCGGTATAAACGCCTTTTTTTTTTTTTTTTAATTTATTTTTTTAATTTTCTATTTCCCTTTTATTCTTATCATTTGTTGTTACTATTTAATTTATTCTTTTGGAAAAGAAATAAAGAATACACTTTTTTTTTTTTTAAGTGAGGTGAACCATCGGAAATGCGGAATTTGTGATTGGAGTAAAAAGTCAAAAAATTTTTTCTTTAATTTTTTTTATATAATTAATTAATTAAAAATGTTGTATAAATATATAAATAAATAAAATAGAACCTTTTTTTTTTATTTTAAAAAAATAAAAAGTATAGAATTATTTTTATTTACACAAACAATACTTATAATTAAAAGAAAAAATAAACAATAACACAACACCAACACCTATAGTAGTATAAAAAAAAATGACTATATCAAGTGAAAAATATAAACAATTATCTATTAAAGAATTTAATAAAGCTGCTGAAAAATATGAAAGTGACGAAGCTGGCATATACAAATTGTGTAAAGAGGATTATCTACCTATTTTAGATGAAATAAAAAAAATTGAATTTGAAACCTTATTAGATGCTGGTTGTGGTACAGCACCTATGGCTTCTTTATTAAAAGAAGCCTATCCCAACAAAAAGTATACGGGTATTGATTTATCAGAAAAGATGATTGAAAAAGCCAAAGAAAAAAATTTAGAAAATACTGAATTTATGGTTGGTGATTGTGAAAATTTACCTTTTGAAGAGGGTAGTTTTGATGTTGTTATTAATAGTCAAAGTTTTCATCATTATCCAAATCCTCAAAACTTTTTCAATAGTGTTTATAAAGTTTTAAAACCAGGAGGTCGACTTATCCTAAGAGATAATACTAGTAATGGAGTTCTTCGATGGATTATAAATTATATTGAAATACCATTATTTAATCTTACCGGTCATGGGGATGTTAAAATTTATTCCATTGAACAAGTCAAAGAATTCTGTAAAAATGCCAATTTGGAAGTTGAAACTATACAGAAACAAAAACATTTTAGACTTCATTTAGTCGCCGTTAAAAAAGATAAAAATTAAAAAAAAAAAAAAAATTATAAAAAGACCTTAGGTCTACTATTATTTTCGCTCAATCAATATATATATATATATATATATATATATATATAATTAATATAATTATATATGAATAATCATTCATAATAAATATATAAAGTTATAATAGTATTTTATAACAATTAATTTCATCATCATTATTAATATCAATATTATCAATATCAATATCAATATTCTTTTTTTTAAAAAAACAACAACATATATATAGTAATAACGAACAATAATAATAAAAAAATAATAGTATATATTAATTTATAATAATAATAATAATAGTAATATTAATATTATTGTAAAAAAAAAAAAATTAAAAATATCTCTATAAATACGCATAAATATACTATCTTTTAAAAAATAAAAAACTTTTGTTAAAAAAATATTAAATATATATATATATAGCGATACTATTAAAAAATAAAAACAAATACTATAAATAATTTAAATAAAGGTTATTAATAAAAATAATATAAATAAAACAATAACTATTTTAATTTTATATAATTTTAATGGTTTTTATGTGGAGAGGGTGTTGTTGGTGGGATGAATTCTATTTTCAGTTTGGTTAATTTTTTTTAATATAATTCAAAAAAGTGGTGGTGAAATTGATGGTAATAAAATGATAATGGCAACAGCATTAAAACATCTTTTTATGTAAAATGAAATTATTAGGGGGAGGGGGGAATGTCTAGTATTTTTGATCTGATTTTATGATTTCAAAAAAAAAAAGAAAAAAAGAAAAAAACTAAAGAATTAAAAGTTTTAAGGATCAAAATGGGTATGAAATTTTATAATGGTGATAATGATAATCGTTGATTTTTTTTTTTAAAAAAAAAAAAGATTATAAAATTATATATATATATTATTATTATTATAATATTAAGTTTTCTTTTTTTTTTTTTAATAATACCTAATCAAAATAAACCATTTCAAAACCCTCTTGGGAACGTGCCTTCATTTATTTAATAAATGTAGTTTCTCAAGGGGGTCTACTCATGCTCATGGTACTGAGAGAGTAGAAAGAATTAAATCCAAGTATTGCGCAATGGATGCTTGGTGCCCTCTTAGGAACGTGCCTTCATTTATTTAATAATGGAGTTTATCAAGGGGGTCTACTCATGCTCATGGTACTGAGAGAGTAGAAAGAATTAAATCCAAGCATTGCGCAATGGATGCTTGGTTAGTCTTTAAGGGAAAATTATTAGGACTAAGCTCATGGTACTGAGCGATTAAAAAACATTTTATTCATCGAATTAAGTATTTGATGAATAAGTTGAATGTTTGATATTCAGGTAAGTTTGTATAGTATTTAATTAGAAGAGTAATACATTTTGTTGCTGTTTTTTTTCTTTTATTCATGTATTCATGTAGTACTACTCTTCTCTTGTAAGAATCCAATGTAGTCAACTTTAGCATTTGCATTGTATTTTTATATTCACGTAGCTATTGTTGTATTGTTTCTTGTAAGAGACTGATTCACTCTACATCATGTAAAAATACTATTCACAAGCTTTCTGGTGTCGACATTCTTGATTCAAATTTTTTACCAATTTAAATATTTAATGAAAAGTAAGTCAAACAAGTTTAGTGTCAAAAAGCGATTCGAATTTACTAACAACAAACCAAAACTAGAATTTTTAAAGAAAATTTACAACTAGAATTCAAAAAAAGAAACTTTAAACAAAGCATCGTAACAATTTTTGTACTATCCAGTACTTTTAAGAAGAGAGAGAGAGACAGATTTTTTTTTTCCATATACGTTATATTTATAATTTTTATTAGTATTTATTTTATATTCAATATTTTTAATTAGAATTTATTATCATGTCAGTCCTTTATATTAAAGACAAGAATTATATCAGACGTGGTACCCGGTCTTATGGTATCCCCTTAGATGATATTCGCTCCTTCTTTATCCGTGGTATTCGATCATGGTCAGTAAATATGCTATGGGAAAAACTCGAGGTTATTCTAGAAGATAAATTTAATTCAGTTATTAGTGTTAAATATTTTCAGACTTTCAATGATCACTTTTTCTTAGTCAAGGTTCATGGTTCATCGAAAGATTGTATTAAAATCTTACACATGTTAAAGAAGAAACTTTCAGTTACCTCAATTTCCTTTTCAGCTCGTAGTAGAAGGAATCACAAATACACTTTTTCCACTCTCAAACGTAAAATTTTAGTTTCTAATAAACATCAACATTCTATTCAACAATCATTTCAACAATCAGTTCAACAATCTCATCAACAATCCGATCCTCAACTAGATCTTCAACAAGATCTTCAACAAGTTTCCAATCATGAAAATATTCCAGATCTACAGCAAACACAATTTCAATCTCAACATTCAACAATTAATTCTAATAGCTCTATCAACTCTGATAACAGTTCAATAGTTGATAGTTCTTCAGTTTCACAGCCATCTAGTAATAGTTCTACTTATTCCTCTGATGCATCATCCATTAATAACGATGACTTTAATAATAATAATAATAATAGCAACGATTCTTCCTCATCCAACAAGCCTGATAACTTTTCTTTTTGTCTTAGTTGGAACACCAATGGGTGGAATCACGAAAAGAGAGATAGTATTAGCTATTTCACAGCTATTTTCAAACCATTATTTTTATGTTTCCAAGAAACTGGTAATGGTTCTGGATCGAATACAGATTATCCTTGTCGTGTTACTTTGCGAAACTATAGACACTTTTTCAAGAAAGCTGACGAATCAGTTCCGGGAATGAGAGGTTTATATTTAGGTTTTCACAATTCATGTCAAGCCTCACTTGAAAACTTCTCTGGAAAGTATATTATTTCTATTTATACTTTTAGTCTCTGGAATAGATTCAAATGCTCGATTGGTAATGTTTATATGCCTCATAGTCATCACAACATCTATGTTGATCATGCAAAGTTAGAAGTTCGCTTGTGGTTACAAACTCATTCATCCCATCCATCGATTCTTGTTGGTGATTATAATATGTCTAAAGTAAAATTATCCAACTGGTTATCAACTAATGGATTAGGAGATTGGGAAATTCTTCCGCTTAGAGGGTCGACTATCTCTTGGACTCGAGGTGATCAATCTTCCGACATTGACCATGCTCTTATCAATTCGAAGATGAAAGATCTTATTCACTCAGGATCATTTATAAATAATTTTTATCCTGTATCAGACCATAAGCCACTTCTTATTAATGGTAAAATTATTCCTATGGAAGATTTTTCTAATGACTTTAATGTTCCTAAGAAAATTCTGAAATGGAATAGATTAAAATGTATTGAGGAAAAGGAATCTATTATCAGTCATAATAAATTCCAAATACTTTCAGCAAAATCCAACGATCCTAATGTTTCTACAGATGAACTTTCCAAAGAGTTTACTTCAACTGCTTTTTCAATTGCAGACGAGCTCAGTATTACCTCAGCAAATAATGTTATAAAGTCTTCATTTCATATTTCACAACAAATTTTTAATCTTCAAAAAATCAAAATGAAGTTGTATAAGAGATTTAAAAAAGAAAGAATTTATGATATAGATGAATTTATTAAAAGAATTAAAATCTACCGTAAGCTCATTGATTACATCCACAAAAGATGTAATGAATTTAGGAAGCAAGAATATCTTCATTGGATTAAAACAGGATGTGAGTATATGAAGAGTCATAATCCTAAGAAGGCCTGGAAATGGATCAAGAAAACTGCAAAAATTGGAAAAGATTCTTTCTTTATTGCTCAACCAATTAAAAATAAAAATGGAGAATTAGTTGTTGCTACGGAAGAACAACTAGATGTGTGGCATGATCATTTCGAAAATCTTGCATCAGATCCAAGTGGTGTAAGTCTTGATTTGGAGCATTGGTATGAAGAACCAATGAATAAACGTTTTTCACTTCCTATGCTTGATGAGTGGGATATCAACCAAGATATTAGTATTGATGAAGTCAAGTCAGCTATCCTCTCTACTCCAAATTATAAAGCATCAGGTCCGGATGGTATTCCAATTGAATTTTACAAAGCATTAGTTCCATCAAGTAATGATTCTAATAATGCTACAGATAATAATTCTTCTGGTAATACTACTTCAGATAATGATGCTCATGGTTTAAATTTTATTCTTAAATTATTTAACCGTATTTGGGATGGAGATTTCCCCAACTCATGGAATGAATCCAGTATTGTTTCTATTCCTAAGAAGGGAGATTTGACAGATTGTGATAACTATCGAGGTATATCACTTATCAATAATGGTATTAAGTTGATTTCCAAAATTGTCACCACTAGAATCTCAGAATATGGTTTAAAGAATAATTTCATTAGACCTGAACAATTTGGTTTTCGAAAAAAGGAAGAAAGTATTAGTCTTTTCATTTCAATCCAAGAAATATGCCGTAGACGTCAATTAGATAATAAAGAGACATATTTGGCCTTTTTAGATCTCAGGAAAGCATACGATTCAGTCCCAATCGGTAATATTCTCCATAAATTAGATTGTTTAGGAATCCGAGGTAAGAGTTTACAATTCATCAAAAATTTATATTTAACATCTAAGGCTAATGTCAAATTAGATGGACAATTCTCGAAATCTTTTGATGTGAAGAAAGGAGTCCGTCAAGGTTGCCCTCTTTCTCCTATTCTCTTTAATCTCTTTATTAATGATATATTTAGAGAGTGCGAAGATCTAGGAGTCAGTTTAGGTGACACTCGATGCTGTGGTGGACTTTTTGCAGATGATATAGTTATTTGTGCTCCAACAAGAGGATGCTTAAAAAAGATGCTTAGAAGAGTTAATGAATGGGCATTGTATAATGAAATGGAATTTGGTATCCAGAAATGTTCAACGATGGTGATTCGTCCTGAATCAATAGAAAATCAGAACAAGAGAGATCCAACATTTTACTTAGCAGGACAACCCATTCCAACTACTGACTGCTACACTTATCTTGGTGTTCCATTTGATAAGAATCTGTCCCTTAAACCAGTAATTAAAGCTCTTAATAACAAGGTTTTGAAAGGACTTTTCTCAGTCAGTAAATTCTTAAGAAATCCTAATATTCCTATTCCTTTCAAAAAACTAGTACTTAACTCACAAGTGATTAGCAGAGTTTCATACTTTGCACCATTACTTGGATCCAACAAAGCTAGGTCTAGGATTGCTCAGAAGCATGTTAACAAAGGATTACGATGGGTTGCCGGAGTTCATAAAGCTGTATCGTTTATATCTTTATACTCTATTTCAAAAGATTTGAATATTCCTCCATTGTCAGCCAAATGTGCGTTAGCTCAGGTTAGATGTTTTAACAAATGGAAAAACTCAAATTGTATTATCTCACACCTTGTCAATTACATTCCTAAATTTAGAAAATACACGTGGTGCAAATCAAGTAGGACACTTGATAAAAAATTAAAGAAACATGGAGATGTTAAAGCAGTTAAAAACTTTTATTGGAAAGATCTCAAAGGGAATTCAATCAAAGCGCAATATTATGATGATAATAAATTTATTGAAACTAAAGATTTTATTAAATTATGTTATGAGTACCCAGAGTTTGCCTATGGCTTCTACTGGCTATTGAAAGCAAGAAGCGGATACAAGTTGGATGCTAGAGTTGCCAAAGCTGCCAAATTTGTTGATCCAGTTTGTCCTAACTACTGTCCATGTTGCAAGTGTGGAGATCAAAGTATTAAACATTGGTTATTAGATTGTCCAACATTTAGAGATATCCGTATTAAACATTATGATTCCATAGTCCAGCTATTAAATTTTTTCAGTCAACGTAATTCCAATAGTCCTATCAATAATAATGAAATTGATAATATCAGTAGAGATAGTAATAACATTAATAGTAATAGTAACAATAGTAGTAATAACAATAGTAATAGTAACAATAGTAATAGTAACAATAGTAATAATAACAATAATAGAAATAATAATATTAGTAATGATAGCAATAGTGAAGATAATAATTCTAATTTAGATAGTAATTTAGTTAATGATAGTAATAGTTCTAATAATCCGGTGAATATTAATGTGTATGATTATTCTAGTGTGTGCAGTAAAATATTTAAATTCCTTCTTGGGGGAAGAAGTTTTAACAATATTAATTACAATTCAAGGGAATGGAAAGAACTTTGTAAGCGTCAGATTCAATCTGGTACTAATGAAGGAGCACCATTCTTGACGGTAACCGCGGAACTTCTAACCAAAATCATGCCTTTTGCTATTGGCCAGCAATGGTCAATGTTCAAAAGGTTTGAAGCAACATCCAAGAGCGTCAATGCTGAAGAAACAGTAAGACAGGCCAGGAGGGCCAGCGCAACCAATGGAGATCATAATTTTGTTCCATGACAAAATTTTGATCTTTGGCTCGGTGTCCCATTGGAAGTCAAATACAATTATTATACTTTAGTATGATAGTGGCTTTCTTACTTTAATTAAAATTACTAGAATACATTATACCCAAATTTTATTCATTTGTGTTTAATTAAACATATTTTTTTTTATTTTTATTTTTATTTTTAATTTTTTTATTACATGTATTATAATTTTAATTAAATTAATAATAAAGTTTAAAATATTTGATGCCGTTAAAAAAAAAAAAAAAAAAAAAAAAAAAAAAAAAAAAAAAAAAAAAAAAAAACCATTTCAAATGGTATAAATAGGATTTAAGAATTTAATTCTCTTGATGTTTTATTATTATTATTTTTTTTTAATCTTTAATTTTTATAAAAATTATCCTATGGTAATATAGTAATTCAATTCGTTGTTGTTGATAGTAAAATTATTTGTTGATAGTAAATCTTTTTTTTTTATGTTATGAATGTATAAATGTATTTTTTTTTGTTTGGTTTTGTTTTGCTTACCTATTCTATTTAAATTTATGTTTTTACGCTTTGTATAATTTATAATTTATGGAAATAAATAAATAAATATATATATATATAAATAAATAAATAATTATGATTTAATATCAATATCAATATCAATATCAATATCAATATCAATAATATCTTGTTCCGCATTATTATTGCTGTTATTGCTATTGTTATTATTGTTGGTGCTGCTATTGATATTCTCTTGTTCATCTTTAGTATTAATGTCTTTCTTTACTTGATGTGGGGTTGCCTTTTCCATATCCTTTTTAATTGGTTTAGGTTGAAAAACATTTTTCCATATCAGAGAACTTCCTACCCAAATACTAATACCAAGAAAGACATCAAGGGTATAAATAGCAACAAAATGCTCTGGAA
This sequence comes from Piromyces finnis, assembly GCA_002104945.1. Taxonomy (NCBI): domain Eukaryota; kingdom Fungi; phylum Neocallimastigomycota; class Neocallimastigomycetes; order Neocallimastigales; family Neocallimastigaceae; genus Piromyces; species Piromyces finnis. The sequence continues at coordinate 126,348 of MCFH01000011.1, forward strand.
TTAGCATCGAAAGAACGCCCATCGCGGCAGCAGGTGGAATGAATATTTTTATACTTTTCATAAGAAGAATGACGCCTATGCCAATTACTATGGAAGAAATAGTCAATGGTAGATTACTTTTTATGGATAGAACATATCTTGTCACAGCGCCAATTGCTGCGCATCCTGTAAAAAGAATAATAGTCATGATCGGTTTTTTAAGGGCTGGAACATTCTTTTTTGTGGTCATTTCTGTGAAGGCCACTAAAAGTGGAGGGGCCATACAAAATTTTATTTTTTCGTAGGTATTTAATCCACCACAAGCAACTAGGGTGACGATGACAGAACGAAAGATAAAACTTTTTAAGAATTCCTTTCCCGGTATCTGAACCTTTACCGTTTCCTTTTTTTCTTTTAATACGAATTTTTGATAGAAAAAGGTTAGGATCATAACTAAAAGAGTTAATAAAATGGCTGATAGGATGTAGATAGGACTTTCAGTTTGAATTAAAATGGGAAGGGCCATTGCTGATATCATTGGAGCAAAACCAGTTTTTGAAAAAAAGAAAATCACTTGAGCGATCATAAATCCAATAGAAAATCGTATCCATTGCGGGATAGGAAGAAACTTTACCACGCCTACTCCAAGTATGGCACATATCGTAACAGAGATAACAATTTTTATAAAACTAGACTTCCATACCACATGTGGTGCAATAAAACTACCTACACAAATAGCAGCAACTTCCGGGAATATAATTTCCTTTTCTTTTAATATTTCTGATGCAAATATCATTAGGGTAATGACTAATATCATGAGTATTGAACCAGTACCCGTCTTTATTATTTTTTGTTTTTCTAGAGATTTCATTTTTAACCTATTTTTTTTTTTTAACATATATATAATAAAATTATTATATAATTATATTATTAATAAATGATATTAGTTAATTTCACATTTGAAATGTATTGACTTTTCTTATAATAGGCATTATAAAAATTTATAAAGAAAAGTAAGTATAATAAAAAAAAAAAAAATAAAATAAAGGATGAAACTTTATAACTTTTGTTAATTTCAAAATGTAAATTTTCACTATCACTTTTTCTTTAATGAAATTTCTTTTTTTTTTTAATTAAAAAATTATATAATTTCTACAAAATATCTATTAAAATCATTTCAATTTTTTATTTTATTAAATACCTTTCTCTTTTTGTATATAGTTACTATTAGTTACTATTTTATTTTGGTAATTTCTTTGTTTTGAATTATTTCATATATTCTTAATGCTCCCTTTTTTTTTTTTTTTTTTTAAAAAAAAAGTGCTTTTTTTTAATGATCAAAAATAATCAATATAATTTAATATATTGTCAATTCATTTATTGACCAATAAAATTCTAGTATTTTATTTTTTTTAAATTTTTAGTAAAAATCTTATGGAGACTTTTAGCCAGATAACCAACATCCCTTACTAGACTTCTAGGCAACATTTTTTCAAGAAAGGAAACAATAAAGAAATTGATAAAAGATTAATATGGAATGTATTTAATAATAATAATAATAATAATAATAATAATAATAATAATAATATCTATAATAATAATAATTAGAGTAATAATAATAATAATAATAATAATAATAATAATAATAATATCTATAATAATAATAATAAATAAAATAATAATAATAATAAATAAAATAATAATAATAATAATAATAATAATAATAATAATAATAATAATAATAATAATAATAATAATAATAATAATATCTATAATAATAATTTTAACTTTAGTGTATCTGAATTAAAAGAGAATTTATAATATATTATTAGTATGTTTTTTTTTTAATTACCAAGAAATAAGCTAAAATATCAAATAATGGTGGTGTGTACTTTAGTTATCTTTATAAAAATCTAATAACTTTAAAATAATATAATACTACCACTACGACATTATTTACAGCAGTCCAATAGTTCTATATCAACCCTTGTATTAATAATTCATGTCACCTTTGAGACTTTTGTTTAATCAAAACTACTTTTTTTATTTCTAAATTTAAAGAATAGATGGACATGAAGTATCTGACTTTCACGCATTCTCCACATGATAATTCACATGCTTAAATAGATTTATATAATTAAAGCATAAACTAGTTTATGTGATACATTTAATGTTAAATTAAAATTTCTATTAATTATTTATTCCATTAATATTAATTTTCCACCAATAATATTGTTTTTATTATTTCTTTTAATTACATTTTATAATGATGTTAATGTACAAAAGTATAGAGGGTTTTTTTTTTTTAATATAAAATAAAAAAGGTAAGGAATGAATTTTACCATTGAGATTATAATTTCTTCTTTTTCCCATGTTATTGAAATACATTGAGTGCTACCATTGATTAAATAAAGGATAAAGATAAAATCCTTTTTTTTTTATGTTTTACAATTTTTTTTTTAATATTTGCCTATGTCAAAATTTTTAATTAAATGTATCTTAATATATTATTAATTATAAAATATATTATTATATATATAAAATGTATTTCAATATAAAATGGAATTTTAATTAATTAAAAGTTGACATGGCGTAAAAAAAAAAAGTGAACATAAAAATGAAGAAAGGGAATTCCATATTTAAAATGGGAATGATGGAATGAATATACAAAAAAAAACTTATAATGAAAGGGATGATGTTTATAAAAAATAAAGGTGGGTGGTGGGTGATAACATCTTTTTAATAAAAAAAAAAAAATCATTAGTTTTTAATTTGATTCTTGATTTTGTGGTGTACAAATTTATTGTTTCAAGAAAAGTCTCTTTTTTTTTTTTGTAATGCATTCTTTCACTCCAAATTATTTTGAAAAAAAAAGAAAAGAATGGATCAAACAATGCCTTTTTTTTTATAATAAATTAATTGTAGGTTTTATAGAATGAACAAAAAAAGTGTTTTTTTTTAAATTTTTATTACTATTCCCACCTTTCTACCTTTCCATTTTATTATGATTAATAATAAGGTTTGCCTTGCATTTTAATATAAAAAATTTTTTTTATTATTCCAAATGGGATATTATAATGAAAAGTTATACTTTGTATAAATGAATAATAATTAATAGGATTCAACATTTTATTCTAATCATCATCTTTTAAATAACGATCTTGTTCATTCCATTCTACTGCTTTCATTCTACTGCTTTCATTTTATATTTTTTATTAAAAAAAAAAAAAAGTTTTTTTATGGTGGATTTGATGGTGTATCATCAAACTTTTAATTAATTAAAAAAAATTTTTTTTTTGGTATAAAAAGAGGGAAAAAGTTTTTTTTTTTTTTTTTTTAATTTTGTCTTTATCCACTTGAAAAAAAAAAAAAACGAATTTTTTGTACATGGAAAAGGTGAAAGTTGCTTTAAACAACCACAACCTAAAACTTTTTATTTTATAATATTTCTATTATTATTTTGTATTTCATTTATTAATAATAAATTATTGTGTAAAAATAAATAAATAAAAAAAAAAAAATCCATACTACTATTACTACTCTTTTATAAAAAATAAAAATGATGCAACATCAAATCAAGGATACTTCTTACTTATCTTCATACCCAAATACCTCACCAGAAAAAAAAGGAGTCAAGGATTTTTCAATTGCTAGTTTAATTGGGGATGAAAGACAAACGGTGAAAGAATCAAAAATTGCTTATGATACCAACTTGTCAGCCTTTCAAAAAATTGTAAATTATATTCTTTGTTTTAATTTGGAAAATTTAAAAAAAATAGATAGTAATATTGATAAGAGAATATTTTTTCAAAGCATGGTTTTAGACAAATCTTTAAATACTAATAACTTGTCAATACTAGATAAATTTTGTAATGTAAATAATAATCCATTATTACCGTTTAGTGATGGTGTCACTACTTTAAAAGGAAAAAAAATAAAAAATAACCTCATGAAATATATCCAAAATAAAAATAATAATATTCGTAGTCGTCATAAAGATGAAAATACCAATGTGCCTATTCAAAACACTATCAATAGTAGCAATAGCAACAACAACAACAACGATAATACCATTAAGACTGTTTGTTATAATGATACTATTAGTAATGACAACAGCAACAATAGCAACAACAACAACAACAATGATAATACCATTAATACTGTTTGTTATAATGATACTATTAGTAATGACAACAACAGCAATAGCAACAACAACAATAGCATCAGTACTATTAACAATAATAATAATGAAAATGAAATATTTAGTAGTAATGATAATAAAGTCATACATACTAAACTTAAAAGAAATAGACCAACAAAATTTTCAACAGAAAATATAAAAATGCCATTTAAAATTGATTGTTATTGCTTTATTTGTAATAAAGTTTTTAATAGAAAATATGACCTTCGTCGTCATGCTCGTTTACATACCAATTTAACACCCTATAAATGTAAAGCTTGCGGAAAAAAGTTTTGCCGTAGTGACTATTTAAAAAATCATATTCGCAGTCATCCTTTATGTTGTTTTTCCAAACATTACCGTATGAATTATTAAAAAAAAAAACATAGTCTTTTTTTAACTCTACTTTTCATATTAAATTATCAGCTCATTCAATAAATATGTATATTTTATTTTACTTTTTTTTTTTTTGTATATACCATTTCATTATATAGTTATTAGAAAAGCAACAACAACAACAACAATCTTTTCTTTTTCAATATCATCATCATCATTCTAAATCATACTTTCTTCTTCTTCTTCTTTATTATCATCATTCTTTTAAAAAAATTGAATTTTTTCACAAAATTTCAAATTTGTAACTTGATACATTTTAATTTATTTTTAATGTAATTCAAATTAAAATTTTTTTTTTTTTTTTTTTTAAAAAAAACATCATTCAAATGGTGAGTTTCTTTCTTTTAAAAAAATAAAAAAAGCAAAGTTTACCTCTTTAGAAAAGGGAAAAAAAGGAATTTTAAGAATTTTTTGATGCTTTTTTTTTATTTCATTTTATTTTAAAAAAAAAAAAAGTTTGTAAAATAATTTAAAAAAAAAATAAAAATTAATGAAAAAAAAAAAATTTTTTTTTAATTTATTAAATGAAATTAAAATTTTTTGGTAAAAAAAAAAAAAAAGGAAAATCATTTTTTATTATTTTTATAATTTATTATTTTTAAAAAAAGAATAAAAAAAAAAAGATGATTTTTCTTTTTTTTTATATATTCATTTTTTATAAATAATTATAAAAATATAAAGTGAAGCCTTTTTTTCTTTTTTTTTTTTTATTTCATTTTTTTAAAATTTAAAAATAAATTTTAAATTTTTTTATAGAAAAAAATGAATATTCTTTTTTTTAATTTAAATTTTTTTTAATTTTTTTTGTGAAACCTTCAAATTTGAAATTAAATTTTGTTATAAATAAAAAAAAAAATAAAATTTAAAAGTGTGGTTGTGCTTATGCTTGAGTGTGTTTGAATGTAAAAAAAAAAAAAAAAAAAAAAAAAAGGAAGGGAGGAAAGAGGTGAAAGTGGAGATAGAAAAAAGAATTAAAACAAGGTTATGCCTTGATTACCTAGCTGTTGTTATTATTTAATTGTTATTATGCATTTTATATCGATACACTATTTTAATAATATAAAAACTATTATTGGATACATGACAGTATACTTTAAATTTATTTATAAACCATACCATGAATAAACTTTAAATTTTATTAAAAATCATTGACCTTTCATTTCATTCCAAAAAAAGTATTTACTATTTAACCGATTTAATTATAGAAATTTTGATAGATTAAATTATTAAAATATATTCAATGTCTTATATATATATATATAAATGCATATTTTTATCATGGTAAATATAAATATAGAAAGTATTCTTTTTTTTAAAAAAATGAATTTGATTTTAAATTGATAAAACTATTAAAAGCTGGATTTAAGTACGATTCTATTTTTTTTTTGTATATATAATTCTTATCTTGTTTTCGATCAAAAAAAAAAAAAAACTTTTATAATATATACACGTAAAATTTCCTTTATTAAAAAATTGTATAAAGTCATCCTTTATTAGAAATATTATTTTTATAAATAAATAAAATTATAAAAGATGAATGAAAAAGAAGATTGTATTAATGTTGGTAATATGAATGACAATATTCAAATTAAACCTTTTAAGCCAAGTTTAGTAACAAGTATCCTCGACTGTATTTCCTGTCCATGTAAAGAAAAAAAAAAAAAAAGATTTAAAATTTAAAAAAAAGTGTAAATAGAAAAATGTATTAATTTTGGTTATATTCTATTTTATATCTAAAAAAAAGGTTCCTTTCTATGTTGTTGTTGTGGTTTCTTCCTGTAGGTTTTATATATATAATCAGAAATGTTTTTTTTAATATGTAATATTATGTGATAATATATTTATTGGATTTTTATTTATACTGTTATAACGAAATTATAGGGTTAATGAGGTAATGGAAATAATTATATATTTTTTTTTTATTTATATCTATCAATTCATGTAGAAATAAAAAATATAATAATTCATAAAGTATATCATAGCATTAAAAAAAGGAATCTTTATATTAAATAATAAAAATTAAATAATTTCTTTTATTTTTTTAAACCTCCTCAATATAGAGAGAAGAAAAACTTATTTTCCGTTATGGTAAATATGCTAAAACTGTAAAAGAACCAGGTATTCATTTTGTATATCCAACAATGAGAAATATTTATGATTATGATCGAAAAATTATTACGGTTGATTTACCAAATACAAAAATTAATGATTCTAATGGTAGTCCATTAGAAGTTTCTGCTGTGTTAAATTATCGTATTGTAGATTCAATGAAAGCTCATCTCAATGTGGTAAAATAAAAAATAGAATATATTGTTTTTTTTTTCTTTTCATTTATCATAAAGTATAAAAATATAAAATTAAACAATTATTGTTGTTGTTGTTTTAAATTTTTATATTGTTAAAAATAGACAAATTATTCAAACTTTGTTATTAATCAAGCATTAACTGTCGTTAAAAGAATTGTTGGGTAGGGTGATATATAACTATTAGAGACAAATAAAATAAATTTAAATATTTATTAATTTTTATAATTTATTTTATAATTATCCTATTCTATATGGCTATATGTCTATATATATATTTTATTTTTTTTTTACATTAATAAACTTTTTTTTTTTTTTTTTTAGTCGTTATCCATATGGTAAGTTCATGTTACAATTTTAAACATTACGGTTTATTAAATTTTTAAATATATTAAATAATTTTTTTTCTATATACATCCATAGAAAGTGGGCAAGAAAATGGTATATCATTAAAAAATGGAAGTAATGAAATTCAAAATGAAATGGTTTCTGATTTACAAAAAATGGTTGAAATCGCTGGTATTGAAATTATTTCAATTTTATTAAATGAATTAAGTTATTCTGTAGAAGTTGCTTCTATTATGTTAAAGAAACAACAAGCAAAAGCTATGGTTGAGTAAGAATCTTTTTTTTTTTATAGGTTATATTAAATAGAATGTATTATAGGATGTATATTAAAAAAGAAAAAACATTGAATTACTTTTATTTATTTATTCATTCATTCCTTTTTTTATTTATTCCTTTATTTATTCATACAAAATTTATATATGTATATCCTTTATTTTTACTGTATTATAATATTAAATAGGGCTAAACAAATTATTATGGAAGGCTCCATAGGATTAGCCGTAGATACTGTTAATGAAATTGAAACCCGTGGTATTACTATGTCAGATAATGATAAATCAAAATTAATTACAAATATATTGACTGTTTCTGTGGTAATTAATTTAATGACATTCTCTTTTAAATTCTTATTTATTTATTAATTTTTTTTTATTATATAATCTATAGGGTAATAATGAAGCTCAACCAACTATTAATCTTTAAAAAAAAAAAACAGGATAACAACTTTTTTTTTTTTTAAATAATTATCTTTTTATAATTAGTGATAAAAATTATCATATCTCATCATCATCTATTTTGTATATAATGTATATATATTTTAAAAGGAAAGTTTACTCTTTTTAATTATTATCATCATCCATTTATAAATAGTTTTGTTTTGTTTTTTTCCTAGTTTTTTTTTTTTTTTTAAAAAAAAAAAAAAAGTTTAATATTTTTATTTAAAAATTCAATTGAAGCATCCTTTAAAAAAAAAAAATCTATAAATAAATAATAAATAAATAAAAAAAAAAAAAAAGACTTTGACTTTTTTTAAAAAAAAATAATTATTACTTTATATTTTATTTTTAATTATTATGTTTATTATTATTATGTTTAATATTATTATGTTTATGTTTATTATTATGTTTATTATTATTAATCTATATACATTTATACATTTATTAAAAAGAATATAAAAAATATAATTTCTTTTTCTTTTTTTTTTTAAACAAATGAGTTTGTATTGTTTTTTAAATTGCTTTTTTTTTTTTTTTTTTTTTTTATTTATAATAATGATATTATTATTATTATTTTATTATAAATGGATTTATATATAATGGTCTATGATCTTGTAATTTATTTTTTCTTTTTTCATTATTTAATATTATATATATTATATATATATCGATTCATTTTCTTTTTTTAAAGGAAAGGATTTTCAATACTTTCTAATAAATTGGTGGTATTTTGTGGAATGGTAGGGTTATGGCTTGTATTATAATTATTAGTTTGATTATAATTCATATTTACATTTTGATTTGACATCGACATCGACATTTCTTTTTCCAATTGTTTGGCAAATGGATTATTTGAAGAAAATCTATTAAAGAAGAAAAAAATAAATTAAAATATAGAATTAAAATATTAGAAAAAAAATTCAATATATTATTTTGTATGTTTTATACTATGCTATAGAAAAGGGAAAAGGATAAATAAAAATAAATAAATATTATATATATTATATATCTATATCTATATATCTATATTTTTATAAAAATATGATAAACAACCATTTTTTATAGGACATGGTTGTTGTTGTCGTTGTCATCGTCATTATCAATAATGGTAAAAAAAAAAAAAAAAAAATAAAAACTTACATTTTACTATTACTACCACTTGTGTTATTGGTCATTCCATTTGAACTGGTAATATAATTAGAATTTTCTGGAATAGTAGTGGTGCTATTGTTCGATTGGAACATTCTCATTCTATTATCGGCATTATTGGAATAATAGGCAGCAGCAGAAGGAGTACTTATTGTTGAACTATAGCCTAGACTATTATTATTGCTCATGGTATTGGTGTTGGTATTGCCATAGATTTGAGTTCCAGAATGGAAAACTTGACTATTATTTTGACTGGTATTGCCAAACGTTTGACTATTATTCATATTACCACCACCACCGCCACCACCATACATCATAGGATAATTCGTGGCATTAGGATTATTTACATTATAATTGTGTATAAGTGAATCTTTTAAAATGTCATTGTTGGTATTATGGGATGGTCTATTCATAGAATTACTAACAATCATCATATTATTTTTATTTGTTGGAACTAATGCTGTAGAATGGTTATTTATAAAATCATTATTATTACTATGATTATTACTACTATTATTAAATGGATCAAAACTATCATTGACCGATTTAATATAGTTATTATTATTATTATTGCTATTATTGGAAATGGTGGAGGTGGCAATGGTATTCGCTTTGTTAATACTATTGGTTGTAAAAGAATTATTTGGCATCATCGGTGCTGGTAATATATTCTGTTGTTGTTGTTGTTGTTGCATGAATTGCATCTGTTGTTGTTGTTGTTGTTGTTGCATAGAGGATAGAGGGTAATTTTGATTATTATTTCTATTCAAGGAAGAATATTGTGGGGAGGAAAGTTGAGGAGATGAACTTGAATTATTAGAAAATTGTGGTGATACTATAGATGAATTCATAAATGAATTTTGTTGTGAATTCATTTGTCCTGGACTAGAAAGTTGTGGTGATAAAGGGTTATTATTCATCGAATATGAATTTTGTTGGGTTGGTGAACTTTGAAATTGGTTAGAGGAAGTTCCCATACCTGAAGGAGATCCCATCCTATCCATACCATAATTCATAGCATTAGTATTGTTAGAAGAATAGGTGAAATTAGAACTTTTTGGAGAAAATGAATTAAAATTGCCTTGACTATTCATAGATAGTGGTGACTGTAAATTAGCTGAAAAGATAGAAGATATATCATCATTATTCATAACGATACTACTATTACGTTTTTGATTTGGATTGGTTGGTGGTGGTTTAATAATAGGATTAGATGGTTGGGTCGTTGAACTAGTATCAATAGAATTAAAGAAATCATAATTATCGTTGTTGCCATTACTACTATCATTATTTTGAACCATTGGATATGGTGGATGAGAAGAGGAAGAAGCACCACTAGTAATTGTTAATTCATCCACTAGATTATTTTTTTTTATTTATTTATTATTAATAATATATAAAATTAAATTTTGAAATTATAATGAATAAAGTTTTTTAATAATTACTTTTTTTATTTTTCTTTAAAAAAAAAAAAAAAAAAAAAAATTGAAAAACTATTCAAAATAAAGAAAAAGAAAAATTATAAATTGTAAATAATAATAATAAATAAATAATGAAATTCCATACTTTCATTGGTAATAACTTCTGATTCATTAATGGAGGTTTCTGATGGATTCGATGAAGAATAAGACGATAATGAGGTAACTGAACGTGAAGATTTGAGATGCTTATCATCATTCTTATTTAAAAGATATTCAATAATTTTTTCTACATTATTATCATACTAATAAAAAAAAAAAATAGTTTTTATATCCATAATATAAAAAATATTAGTTTAATCATTCGTATTAATGATAAATTATAATACACATTTATACAAAAAAAAAAAAAAAGAGTTTACCTTTCTAATTAATAGTAAAGTTTTAGTATTTGATTTAATATTAAAACCCATATTTTCAATTTGTTCTATGGTTTCACTTTCTTGTGATGTTGGGTTATATTCCATAGTTGAATATAAAGTTTTCTTTTCTTGATGTTTTGCTTGAGCATTAATAATTAAATCTGTAGCTTTTTGAACATTACCTTTAGTAAGAATTAGAGCTTTTAAATTATACTTTTTCTTTGTAAAACCCATTGAAATTAATTGTTCCATTTCATTTAAATATTTTGTTTCATAGTCAACATCACTAGATGATGCTTGACTTTGGTTATAATTTCCAAAAAATGTTTTACGTTTATTTATTAATGAATTCTATTTTGTTGGTTAAAATATGATAAAAAGAAAACATATATATTATAATTTTGTTCTATTTTTTTTTAAAAAAAAAAAATACATGTATGAAATTTAATATAAATATATAAATTATTACTCTTTTATTTTCTTCTTGAACAAAACTCAAAGAATCATATTTTTGTCTTAAATAATCTAAAGTACTGTATACATGATAAAAAATAAAATAAAATAAAATGCATTATTATCTATTTCTTTTATTTCTTTTACGTTTTGTTTTATTATATATATAATTTATTAAATATTTACACTGGACGATTTCTAACAACAGCTCCATAAATCTGTTTAGCATTGGCATTTCCCATTATTAAGAAATTCTGTAATAATTTAAAATAATAAATTATGTTATATATTGTTAAATACTTTCTATTAATTTCTTTCCTATTTTTTTTTTTTTTTTTTTTTTTTCATTTGACATATCAAAATTGATAAATTATTTATTTATAAAAATTAAAAATTTTTTTTTTTTTTTTTTTTAAATAACCTGCATTTCTTCCGCAGTCCAAATATCAGTTTCTATTGATTTAACAACAGAAACTTGTGGTCCTAATAATTGATGTAAATGACTACATTTACTACAAATAAAAACACCTAAATTTACTGAAGCATATTTTGGTTCTTTGGCACCACAATCAGCACAATACATATTTTCCGGTGTATTATGTCTAAAATTCTTTAAAATTTTATAGTTACTTTTTTGTTGTTTAGGAACTTTCTTTATTTTTAATCCCATTTTTTGATGAATATTTATAGAATAAATTGAGTAAAATAAGAAAAGTGACTTTGAATTTGTCTATCAAATCCAAATATAATGAATATAAACTTTTGTAATTTTCTTTTTTTTTTTTTTTATTAATGGATATTAATAAATATTGTATTCTTTGTATTTATCTATTTGATAGTAGTATGAATATAATTTATTAATAAAAATGAATAATCAACATTAAAATGCCTTCTTTTTTTTTTTTTTTTTTTTTTTTTGAAAAATAAAATAATAAAAATATAATTTATATATATTATATATATTAATAAATGAAACTATTAATTAATATAATTTAATTATAATTAAACTTTAATTTCTTTTTTTTCACTTTTAAAATTTAAAAAAATCATTCTAAATTTTAAAAATTAATTTTTATTATTATTTAAAGAAAAAAAAAAAAAAAAAAAAAAAGAAATAGGTATAAAGATAAAATAAAAAAAAAAAGTCGAGATTAAAATGTTAGTAAAAGAAAAGTTGTTTTTTTTTTCTTTTTCTACTTTATTTTTAAATTAAATCTCGAAATTTTTTATTTTTTATTATACATAATCTTTACATTAGAATAAATTATAAAATTGAGAATCATTACCTACCTTCTTTTTTGTAATGGAATAAAATAAGCTTTTAGCATCGGTGGTATATGGAAAGATTATATATAGAAAAATAAAAAAAATATTTATTTATATCTACCTTTTGCATATACAAAAGAAATTAAAGTTTTTATTTTTAGGTTCGAAAATAATGATAAAATGATATCATACACCAAAAAATCGTTTATTCCTATATAATTTATGATTTATTGTCAAATTTTGTTAATTTGTTGTTAATACTAATGAAATGAAAATGAATACAAAAAAAAAAAAAGGATAAATAACGATTTTAGAATATTGCTGACACGGATAATAATAAATTTATTTTATTATTATTATTATAATTATTATTATTATTATTATTATTTTATTTTATCATTTTTTTATTTTTATATTTTCATAATGATATATTTAATGTTATTATATATTATATACAATTACATAATTTTTTTTATTACTTTATTTTTTTTTTATGTTACTTGTTTTGATTTTATTTCTATTTATTTTTAGTTATAATAAAAAAAATAAAAATAAAACCCTTTTTTTAATTTTATAGGCAATTATATAATATATTATTATCATTATTATTATTATAAAATATATATAAAAAATTACAAGATAATAGTTCAAATTAAAACTTATTTAAAATTTATTATTAAAAAAAAAAAGAATGATATATGTGATTAATAAAAGGAAATATATACATATATATATAATATTTCTTTTTTTTAGATTATTTATGAAATACATTTTCTAAATATTCGTTATTGATTAAATTTATATAGTTTTAATCTTCTGTAATCCAATCTATATCTTTTCCTTCTTTTAATGCTTTCAAAGCTAATACAAATTTACGATATTGTTTATCTGCATCATATTGAATAAATTGGAAGCAATAAAGGGTATATTCAGAATCAGGTACATCATGAGATGTAAATGTTGTTCCTGAAGGAATTGGGAAATTATTGTTACCATTATTTGAAGATGTCATTAAATCTTTATTCATATTATTGTAAAAGTTATTTGTATATCTATCTTTTTTGAAATTTAGAATTAATCTTACAATATTCTTTTGACCTAATGAAAATTAAAAATATTTATAATAATAGTCAATTTTAAAAGAAAATTATATAATTTTTTTTTTTGTATTTGTATGCCTGATTTTTTTTTATATATTATTATTTTTAAACCAAAAAAAAAAAAAAAAAGAATTAATATATTGATTAAATTTTATTGGAAATACTTACGATATTGATCATCTTCTTCAATACTAATATCTCGATAATCTATACATCTAATATATCTATAAATTTGTTTAGAATGACTTCTCAATGCTCGAATTAATGGATGGGATATAATGTTGTTGGTGGTGGTGTTATTAACATTTCTAGTGTTTTTAGTTAACATAAATAAATCAGAAAAAAGGAAAATATGCATGGGTCGATGATTTTTATTTAGAACGTCTAAAACATCAATTTGATAAATAAGTCTACGCTTATGAGTAATAATGGTTGGTGGACAATTTTCGGTTTGTTCAAATGCTGTAAACATAGAAGTTGTTTCTTCTTCTCTTCTTTTAACTTCATTGACTTTTGTTGCTAATAATGTCATTTCTTTCAACGCTAAACTTAAATCTTCATAATCTGGATGGGTTTGATCAATAAATTTAATTAAATCTAATATCAATAGTCATATTAAAATATATTATATATATATAATATATATTAGTAATTATTATTAGTATTATTATTAGCATTATTAGTAGTAGTCGTCGTCGTCGTCGTCGTTGGCGTAGTAAAAAATAAATTAATCTTTTCATAAATATTTTATTTTATCATGTTTTGACTATTTATATTTACCTTTAATTATTAAAGAATATCTAGTTGTACGTTGAACAGGGAACATTAAATATTCTTTTAAACTTTTTCTATTTGTTTCTGTACTTGTTAAACAATCCTACATAAATATATTCAAAAAAATTATATATTTATTATTAATACACTTTTCAATAAAATTTTTTAGTATTATAATTTTTTTTTATATTATTATTTACTTTCATAAATTGTCTAAATTGTGGATTTGTTTCTTCTTCTCTTCTAATTGCATCTAATGATCTTGCATAGTTATCAATAAAATTTTGATAAATTTGCCAGTCATTTCTCTAAAGAAATGATATGTTAATTAAAAGGGTATTTTTAAATAAAGATTTTAAATGTATATAATAATAAAATCCATAATTAATTAAAATATTAAAAAATTTATAAAAAATAAAAAAAAATTATTATACATACATATTCAATAAATAGTTTTCCAACTAATGAATTTTTATTCCAATTACATACAACTTTATGTAATGATTTATAAAATCTTTTATGTAACTCTAATAAATCATCTATATTCAAATTCATATTATATAAAAAATATATAAATAAATGAATAAATCATATATAAAAGAAATACTGAGAATAAAATTATTTTCAAAAAAAAACTTACCAACACCTTCAAAAATACTATTTAATGTAATAGGACTAATAATATTCTTTAATTTTTCTTTAAAGAACTAAAAAAAAAATATTTATATTGAAATAATAGTATATAAAAAATAATGTTAAATTATCTAATAAAAATTTTCAATTTAACTTTGATTATGAAAAAATTGAAAAAAAAAAAAAATAATAATAATAATTACATTATTTAATGTATATAGATCTGATAAATAATTTTTTTCGGTTTCATAAAGATTAGCTACAACATAACCTAGAAAATTAATATATATATATATAATTTTTAGTGAAAAGGAATAATAATTTTAACCCCAATATATATATATATACAAGAAATATTTATAATGATATTTTTTTACCTCTTGGTTCACTGTGTAATCCTTCTGTTGGGTCAAAATCTTCATCTGATTCTAGACATAGAGGTGTTGGTGGCTCATCTTCATCTTCATCATCTGAAAAGTCATAGGCATCAATTGGAATAGAAGTTGATATCGCATCAATTAAATTTGGACACATAACAAATATTGGATTAGAAGATAGTAATGGATTTTCGGTTAATTGAATGTCAGAATCATCAATTTTTTTAAATAGATCTTTATCATTTATTTCAAATTCACTAGTCACAACTTTTCTGGCAGCTTCAATATCTTCGGTTAATGGATTATTACGCTTGTAGAGCTGTTCATATATTTTTTTATTACTATCAGAATTTTTGGTGTTTAAATACATTTTACTATCAATGGTATTATTTCTTTCGGGAATTTGATGATTTTTATTCAATAAATTACTACTAACTGAATTGCATCTATTAATTCTATCGGTAAATCTATCATTTATAGTATTATATCTAGTAGGTATCTTAGTAGTATTTGTTAAGTAATTTTGATTTTTATTGGTTTCATTTAAAGAAGAGGATGATTTCTTAGTAACTAATTTATGTACAACACCATTTTCATCCGGAACATCTGTTAGTGTTAATCCATTAAACATTTTATTAGCGTGTAATGAATGGCTTCTGACAGGATGAAATATTTTTCCTGTTCCACTCTCATCCTCTCCCACAATTCTATTAACAATAGATTTATTCAAACTATCTAATGAACCTTTCTTTGTGAGGCCATTAGGTATAATTTTTTGAATATCAATATCGCATTGTTCACCCTTCAAATTATTATATAAAATAGGTTCTGATCCTATCTTTTTAGTAAGCATTTCTTTATTATTAATATTATTAAATGTCGTGGATTTATTATTATGAAGATAGTCACTAGGAACAATGATTGTATTTCTATGAGTATTTTTTAATTTTAATAATTTATTATTAGGCGCTACGGAAAATGAATTATCGTTTAGTTGATCATTACGATTTATGTTATTAAAATTGTTAAACTCCATGTCCTCACCAATATCATCATCCATAACTTGAGGTTCTAGATACCTTGTACTACCAATATTACTGTCCAAATTGTTTATTGATGAATTTGAAAAGGATTTAGGTATTCCTATATGCTTATTCATAGCACTATCTGATCTTTGAGTCTTTAATGAATTTGCTCTATATCTATTTTTTAAATTCCTTGAAATATTACTACTGTCATTTTCTTCTAATTTTTCTTCGGAACCGAATGAGGAAGATTTTACATGAACATTATCATAACTAGTTAAACTTTTTTGGGAATTTAATAAAGAAGTTGGAGGAAGCGGAAAAGATATATCATTTTTATTGGTAGTTTGTGATATGGAATTGCTATCGGATACATTAATTATATTTTTGGGACTATCCATTTTTATCGGGTTAAATGGTAGTTCAGGTTGATAATTTAAAGGGGTAACATAGTTAGAAGATGGTTCACTTTCATCAACAATATTGGTTGATATATCATAAAGACCATCTTTTCTTTTATCAGATTGTACACGATCCGTACTACTGCTATTTTTTCTACTCTCTTGACTATATTTATTATAGGTATCAATTGGATTATTTAATTCACCTCTAAAATGATTAAATCCTTGTGATGGTCGGATAGGACTTGATATTTTACGTAATTTAGCACTACTTTTAGGTTTTTGAAGTTTTATACCATCTCCATTACTTTTACTTTTCTTATGGCTTACGCCGTGTGGAATACCAATTTCCATTACCATATCACTTCTTAATATTTTTCCATCATTTACACTACTATCTGTACCATTTTCCATAATATTACTACTATTCATTGGGTTATTGCTATTGCCGCTATTTAATCTTCTAACTCTAGTATCACCTCTATCATATCCCTTTTTCAGGGTAATTTCACTTTTACTACTATTATCTCTACAAAGTCTTGTTTCATTACTTTCTATTCTTCCTTTGTATATGGCTTCACTTTCACTATTGTTTCTTTTCATTTTTGATACATCATCAATAACTCGAGACAATTCGTCTGCACCACTATAGTTTTTCATGCTTTGTATTTCATAATCATAATTATTATTATAAGATGATGATACTGAATTATCTCTTGATTTACTTTTGGGTTGAGAATAATCACCTCCTTTTGAATTATAATATATATCTTTATTTCTTACTTTTTCTCCTCTATTACTATTTTCTCTTACTCTACAATACGCCCCAGTATCACTTTTTACTGTATTCACACTATCATCTCTTGGTCGACCTTTTTCATTGCTATTTATTATATCACCATCAATTAAATTTGGAAATTGATATAATATTTCATTTGTGGTTTTTGAAGAATTTAAATGGATATCATAATCTTTTTTTATATCACTCTCGTTTAAATTTAATGGATTAATATTTATATGTTTATTCTGATTATTATTATTACTCATGGTATTCAATTAAATTTGATTTTGATTTTATACTATTTGTTCACTATAATAAAAAAAATGTTTTTTTTTTTTAACTTTAATTTTTATTTCCAATATATATATATTTATTCCTAATAATACAACATTTAAATAAAATTTTTTAATTAAAAACCAAAAAAAAAAAAAAAAAACTCATATAATGAACAAATCTTTGGATGACATAATAATGCAGACAGATTCTTTAAAAAAAGGAAAAGAGTAATATATGTTTATGTATATTAGCCTTTATTAAATATATGTTTATGTTTATATTAATTGACTGGTACCACTATATTATACTATGATTTTATTTTTTTTTTTTTTATAAATAAGGTTTATTAACTTTATAGCTTTTTTTAAATAGTGTATTTCTATATTTCTATAAAAAAAAATAGAAATATATGAAGAAAAAAAAAAAAAAAAAAAAAAAAAAAAAAAAACTATAATATTTAGTGTTTTTTTTTTTTTAATATGGAAATTAAAATACTAAATATTATAAAAAAAAATAATACAAATTATAATTATATAGTAATTCTAATTATAATAATATTTATTATAAATCATAATCTAAATATATATATAAATTTTTTAATAATTATTTATATATAAAAATATTTTTTTCTTTTTTTTTTTATTTTTTTTTTTTTTTGAAATTATAATATATATGTTGTGAACAAAACTATTTCTTTTTAGTATATAAGCACTTGATATTGACGGATACATGTAATTTTTATCAATAATTTATACATAAATAACTAATTTTCAGAATTAAATATACATTCTCAATGTAATCTTTAAACTTTAAATGTGGATAATTCATTTAATTTTTTTGTTGTTGATTTTAATTTATTTAATAATAATGTTTCCTTTTTATCTAAAAAAGGAAAAGTGTCATTAATTGATAACATAATCAATATAAAATATTTAAATAAAAAAAATAATAAATTACATCCTTATACCTTAAAAATTATTAAAAGTTTGATTATAGATCACTTATTTCCTTTTATTGTTATTGTTATTATTATTATTATTATTATTATTATTATGTTTATTATTATTATGTTTATTATTATTATGTTTATTATTATTATTATTATTATTATTATTATTATTATGATGATGATGATGATGATGATGATGATGATCTATAGTGTTTGTCTATTGACTATACTTTATTTAAAACTATTTCATTTTTATTATCCTTGATATAATCACTATTACTACTAAATTTAGTATTGTCCGTCTAAATTAACAGGCATTAATAATATTTCCATTTATTATTTTTATTACTAAACATTTATTATATCAATTTTATTAAAAAAAAATATAAAGATTAAAATTTTTATTTTCTAATATTAAAAATTCTTTAAACTTTTTTAACTACTATTATAAGTTTATATATATCTATATTACTCCAAAATTTTATATAAAAAAAAAACCTTTCCTATCAAAATCTTTCTATTTATATTCTTTTATTTTAATATTCATGCATACATATTAACATTTCAATGTTAATTAAACATTAACTATACCTATACCTTTTCTTAATTACTGACTCTGTAGTAATTATTATTCTACTCTTCTAATAAATATAATTATAAATTATACAGAAGTTTATAATTACATTAATTAAAAAAAAATGATATATATTAAATGAAATATTATAAATTTGTTTATTCATTTGATATTATTCTATGGTAAAAGAAAATGAAAAATGTAACCCAAAGATATTATGACATTTTAATTAAAAAAATAATAATTAAACTTTTATGATGTAAGTGGTACAAATTATTTTTAATTTATTAATTTATTAAAAATCTTCTTTTTTTGTTTTAAATAATTTCAATTATAAAAATTATGAATCACTCACCACTTTTTCTACTATAAAAACATTCTTTTTTGTTTTTTTTGTTTGACCTTTTTTTTTTACTTTAATCATGTGTTTTGATAATTTATTTACTACAATAAATATTGATACTTTTTCTATTATATTTAATAATAAATTGTTTATACTATTAGAAACATTTTAACACTAAAAAAAATAATAAAGATATGTATTAATTAAAAGAAAACTAGTATAAAATTAATCACCTTTTTACATATACCTTTAAATTTATTATATAAAGCATACTATTTTCTTAATAATAAAATATTTAATTTCATGATATTATAAATTAACACTATAAAGATATCCGTATTATTAATTAAATTGCTATTGCTATTTAAATGGCGGTGATGGAGTATAGATATATGTACATATCAATTATTGTAACAAATGTATTGGATAAGAAGATACATTATATTTACATTAGAAATAACTATTTAATGAGGGAAGTTGTATTTCTGTGAAAAAAAAAATTAAAGAAAAAAAAATATAGTAATTACTTAAGTAACTATTACTTAAAAATAACGATAGTAAATATAATGATTATTTATTATTTTCAATATAACAATATAAAATTCAATAAATAAAACTTTTATCTTTTTTATATAAAAAAAAAACTAATAAAAGAATAAAAATAGTAATTACTAAATATAATAATTCCTAGAATCTAACTTTTAAAAAATGGAATCATCAATTCAATATGTTATGTACTGGATTATATTCAGTATATTACTTATATTAATTTCAACAATCAATTTTTCAATATTTTATTATTTTGATTATTACAGTATATTCTTTTTTATTTTGTATTATCCAATAATTAAGGAAATTGATAAATTTACTATTAAACCATATACCAGCAAATATGTAAAAAGTGGCGAAAATGATTCAAAAACTAAAGAAAATGTAGAAAAAAGTGTATTAAAGAAAAAATATATTATAAAAATTTGGATTAATTCAATGATCAATTCTGGTGTTTATTATATATTTTTATCAATCTTATTAAGTTGCTTTAATTCACTAAAAATAACTACAAAAGAATCGTTTTTATTACAATTTGAATATTTCATGATTTTAATTGATAATGGTACTTCCCTCATTTTCCTTTCATTACTTATAACTTTAATCAATGGTTATTATGAATCTAAAGAATATACATTATTAGAAGCTGTTACTAACATATTTTTCATAACGTCTGGAATAAAATACCCATATTCTACAATACATATGAATTCGTATTGCAAATTATATTTGGAAAATGTAGATAAACTTAGTTTCTTTGAATTTTGTTATTTACATATTCGAGGTATTCGTCGTAAAACAGAGCCATTCACATTCAAAAAAGATGTTGTATACATATCTCCAGATAATCAAAAGTATATGACAATTGGTTCAGAAATATCACCACGTTGGACTCAATATATTGTATATAATTATAAAGGTAGTATTATATCTGCATCTCCTAACCTTCCAAGTAATCAAATGTATGAAGAAAAGTTTAACCTTTTATCCCTTCAATAATGTAGTAAATAAACAATTATATATTTTATAAAATAAATTCATAACAATAATATTTATATCATTTACAATCATATAACCAAATAATATAAAATGCATAAAGGAAGGTTCAATACTGCAACTGTTTAATAAATAATATTGAGTAATAAAAAAATATAGTATTTACTTTATCAAGAAAATATTTTATTATATAAAAAAATAAATCATAACATAAAGTCTATTATTGTTGTTGTTTTTATTGTTGTTTATGAATGCCTATATTTTTATTCCTTTCTATTTCATTTTATATATCATAATTTGAGTACACTCGTAATTTTTTTGCAATATGTAAACCTAAATTTAAGTTTGTTAAGATTATAAAATCATCAAGAAACTTTATTTCTACAATAACATCAACATCATTTGCTACATAAATAATATTTATTTAATAATAAAAATGGATAAAATAAATAATTATTATTCTTTTTATAATTTAATATTTAATTATTTTTATCATTTCATAAAAAAATGTTTCTACTCGTTAGTAATATCAACTATTTATATTGCTATTAAAATATGTAAAAATGGTTTTATAAAAATTATAAAATTATAATACAAATATTAATATATATATATATAAAAATTAATATAAAACTTTAAAAAGGTTTTTTTATTATTATTATTATTAATATCATTTCAAAACAAACAAACATAGTATTAATAATAAATTATAATTAAAAACTTATACTCAATAAAAAAAAAGTTTTTTATTATTTATTTTAGTTTTTGTATTAAAGAAATCCACTACTACATGATTAATATTATAGTTATTTCTTTTTTTTCATTTTATTCTCTTATCTAAAAAATCAAAAATAATATATTATTACAATATATAAAAGTATATTAAGTATTAAGAGAAAGCTTAAATAAATAAATTTAAAGAAAAAAAAACATTTTTTGAATTTTAATTTTCAACTACGCAGACTTTTTTTGTTAGAAATAAAATAAAATAGTATTTTTTATGTAATATCATTACTTTTCAAAAAGAATTTTATTTTTTAGATTGGTAATTGTAATCAATTTTTTTATATGAATTTCATTTAAATACCATAATAATTTTCTGGTAACATATGCTTTAAGGAATTTCTCTCTACCTGCATTAATTACTAATGTTACACAAATACCAAAGAGGAAAAAAAAAAACCGCAGTAATACAAAAAATCATATATAAAAAAAAGTATAAATTACTATATCTATATGCATGCATAAAATATATATATACTATAAGTAAAAAAGTAAAAAATCATACACCATATTCACTATATTATTAATTTAATAATTATATAGTTTTTATGTATTATATAATTAAACTTTTTAATTATTTATTAAAACATCACTTCTGAGTTTTAATAAGTTTCTTTTATTATTTATATATTTTTTAAAGTTATTCATTTAATATTAAATTAGTCTTTTGATATTAAATACTTTATTCAAAATTTCGATAAAAAGTATATATCATTCATATTATAAAGTTAACATTAGTTTTTAAAGTTTATGTTAACTTTTTCAGAAATGAAACATATAAATTTAAAATTTATCATCATATCCTATATTTTAAAAATTAAATAAAAAAAATATTTTGTTGTAAAATATATTCACACAATAAAATAGAAAGAGAAATCATTATAATTATAATATAGTAATAATAAAAAGTAAATGATATTAATTAATAAAGAATAACAAAATAATAATATTATATGCATATAAAATGATAAATTCAAATTTCATAAAAAAATATTTATTACTCATTTCTATCAATGTAATACTCATTAAAAATGTTTACTGTGAATATTACAGTTCTGACAATAAAGTTGTAACCATTGAAAATATATATACAAATCTTTGCATAGCTTTTAAATCAAAGGATTATACAGCTAGACTTACTAATTGTAATAAAAGTGATTTAAAACAACAATGGATTGTACCAAAAAAAGGTAGTGGATATTATGTAAATAGATATAATACAAATATCTGTATTTACATAAAGGAAAATAAAGCAATTATTACTAGTTTATGTTCAGAGTATAAAACTAATATGGGAGATATTTTAGTCTCAAAAAGTACAGAATCTCTTTGGACTCCTTCTGATTCTACTTTTTGTATGAGTATATTTGAAGATGATTTATCATTAATCAATGATGCTAGTGTTAGAAAAAATCCAACTATAAAGGTAAAAATGTATACTTGTAACGGTTCAAATTTGTATCAACATTGGAAAATGAATACTATTTCTACTAATTATCCAGCAGTTACTACAAATACAAAAGTGTCAACAACAACGGTTACTCCATCTTCAACCCAAAGTGCTCGTTATACTCCATTATCAATGAATGAATCTGATAAACCATTAGATAATCCATACAGAGGATGGTTCCGTGGTGCTGTTACAGTTGATTTAAATGACTATCCTGAACTTGACTGTAACTACATTAACAGATTCCATTCTGTTCGAAATTACAGAAATGGATTACAATATCTTGGTGTTAGATTAGCAGAATTTAAAGATAGAAAAATTTCAAAGAAAGCTCTCGCTGCTTTAGACAATTTATTAAATGAATATAAAAAAAGAAAGGAAACCGTAGATCCAACAACTCAAATTATATTAAGATTTTATTATGATGGTGCAAATAATTGTAAAACAAAACCAAATTCTTTTGACCCTGTCATATCATTTATTGATGATGACAATGATTCAGATACCGACTCATACAGTAAATTTAGTCAAATGGATGATGGATATTTATATGTTAATCATGAAGACCTTGAATACTTACAAGATAGATACAATCCAAATATTCTTTATTCAAATGAATCCTCTAAAAGTTCAATAAAAGCAAAGTCTAATACACAAGATAATGAAGCTACCGATAATGAAACTGAGAATACTCAAGTAATCGGATATCTTAATGATGAAAATGATCTTGTTGTTCTTAATTTAAATAACGGAATGGGAAATACTAAACAAATTCAATTGAGTGAAGAAATGCAACAAAAATTAAGTTATAAAAGAAAACATTTCGGTAAACGTTTCCATAACAAAAATTATAAGAATGGTATTAAGGGTAAAGAATTAGAGGACTATCTTGAACATTCTGTTTTTATAAATGACAAATTAAACAAAACTAAATTATTTGAAAACAATAAAAAATTGGGTAGGGCTGATGATAGTGAAGAATACATAATTAAAAATGCAACTATAAGTGATTTAAATAAATCTTATATTAATGTAGCCAAAGAACTTCAAGAAGTTGGATATTATCAATGTTTAGAATATTCACCAGATGATCCAAAAAAGTGTATTAGAAGTAAAAAAGTTAATACTTATTGTATATATCAAGTCAGTACTTATACTGGTTGTGAAATATATTCCACTTATGATATGGAACCAGAAAATGTAAATACAATCTTAATTCATATAACTCAATTATCAGACATTGTAAATAAATATAAGGACTTAGTATACATATATCAAGGTTCATTTGTCGGAACTTATGGTGAAATGCATCATTCAAATTATCTTGATATTGATAATTTAACTCGTATTATGGATACTATTGAAAAAACGTTTGATCCATCGATATTTTTAAGTGTAAGAACACCTCGTTTTTACAGAGGTATTAAAAATTCATTTAATGTGATGCCAGGAGTTAATTATACATCTATCATAAATAGAATGGGATTATACAATGACGGTATGTTTTATAGTGAATCTGACTATGGTACCTATGGTAATTCAGATATTAGTGTTAACAATGGCTTTGTATCTGCCTATCGATCTCAGGAAGTTCAATTTCAAAACACTATATGTTTAAATGTTCCAAATGGTGGTGAAGGTGTATTTAACAGAAATGTAAATGATGCCTATACAAATGTTTCTGATATCTCAAAAATTAATTCGCTATTAACATCCCCAGAAACATACATTAACTTTTATGTTTCTGAGGCCCATGCAAGAAATATTCATTTATCTTATTTAAACGATGAATATGACAAGGGATTATTTGATCATTGGAACAAAACTTTAGCCAAGAATATTATTGGAACAAGTTGGAATGTTAATGGTGCTGATTATATTGCTAATCATTTAGGATATAGATATGTTATAAGAAGTAGTAAATTACTTTCTACTAATGTTTTAGATATTGTTATTGAAAATGTTGGTTACGCACCTGCCTATGTCTCCTTTAATACCAAGGTTTCATTAGTTTCAACATCACCTTCTCAAAATATAGAAATTAATATAAATTCTGATAATAAAAAATGGGGATTTATCAAGCAAGGAAATGAATATATTAAAACTGTTACTCTTTCCATTAATTTAACTAATTATTACTCAAATTTTAAAAGTAACAGTTATAATGTTTACTTTAACGTTCATGATCCAAGAACCGATGTTGATATTCAATTAGGTAATACAAACACTTACTATGATGGTTTGGGCTATAGAGTTGGTATTCTTACTATTAGTTAAATAATAAATAACATCATTTATTAAATAAATGATTTATTATAATTCAACTGTATATATATGTATATTATATTTTAAACAATAAAGTATACGATAACAAGAAAATAGATAATAAAAATTATAAAAATAATTGTATATTAATAGTAAATAATAAATAGTATCAATAAATAATAAAAATAAATAAAAAAAAGTTTAAAAAAAGCTGATTTTCATATAAGCATTAATTTTATCTTCTTATAATATCGTTCACAAATTATCATTTTAATTGAAAAACAGTTGATCTAGTATTTAATATACTATAATATAAAATATTTACATTTAATAATGTAATGTTTAAATATTTTTATTATTAATAAGGTTGTTGTTGTTATTATTATTATTATTATTATTATTATTATTATTATTATTATTATTATTATTATTATTATTATTATTATTATTATTATTATTATTATTATTATTATTATTATTATTATTATTATTATTGATAGAACTATTCAAATGTCTTTTGCTAAGATAATTTAACATTTTGACACTCTTAGTTATTGTTTAAATCTTTTGAATATTGACCATTGTTGGCTAATAACATAAGTCATTATTATGGTTAAAGGTTTCCTGTCAATCTCTTTAAATATATCATTAATAAAGAGATTAAAAAGAATAGGCGAAAGTGGGCAACCTTGACGGACTCCTTTCTTCACATCAAAAGATTTCGAGAATTGTCCATCTAATTTGACATTAGCCTTAGATGTTAAATATAAATTTTTGATGAATTGTAAACTCTTACCTCGGATTCCTAAACAATCTAATTTATGGAGAATATTACCGATTGGGACTGAATCGTATGCTTTCCTGAGATCTAAAAAGGCCAAATATGTCTCTTTATTATCTAATTGACGTCTACGGCATATTTCTTGGATTGAAATGAAAAGACTGATACTTTCTTCCTTTTTCCGAAAACCAAATTGTTCAGGTCTAATGAAATTATTCTTTAAACCATATTCTGAGATTCTAGTGGTGACAATTTTGGAGATCAACTTAATACCATTATTGATAAGTGATATACCTCGATAGTTATCACAATCTGTCAAATCTCCCTTCTTAGGAATAGAAACAATACTGGATTCATTCCATGAGTTGGGGAAATCTCCATCCCAAATACGGTTGAATAATTTAAGAATAAAATTTAAACCATGAGCATCATTATCTGAAATAGTATTACCGGAAGAATTATTATCTGTAGCATTATTAGAATCATTACTTGATGGAACTAATGCTTTGTAAAATTCAATTGGAATACCATCCGGACCTGATGCTTTATAATTTGGAGTAGTGAGGATAGCTGACTTGACTTCATCAATACTAATATCTTGGTTGATATCCCACTCATCAAGCATAGGAAGTGAAAAACGTTTATTCGTTGGTTCTTCATACCAATGCTCCAAATCAAGACTTACACCACTTGGGTCTGATGCAAGATTTTCGAAATGATCATGCCACACATCTAGTTGTTCTTCCGTAGCAACAACTAATTCTCCATTTTTATTTTTAATTGGTTGAGCAATAAAGAAAGAATCTTTTCCAATTTTTGCAGTTTTCTTGATCCATTTCCAGGCCTTCTTAGGATTATGACTCTTCATATACTCACATCCTGTTTTAATCCAATGAAGATATTCTTGCTTCCTAAATTCATTACATCTTTTGTGGATGTAATCAATGAGTTTACGGTAGATTTTAATTCTTTTAATAAATTCATCTATATCATAAATTCTTTCTTTTTTAAATCTCTTATACAACTTCATTTTGATTTTTTGAAGATTAAAAATTTGTTGTGAAATATGAAATGAAGACTTAATAACATTATTTGCTGAAGTAATACTGAGCTCGTCTGCAATTGAAAAAGCAGTTGAAGTAAACTCTTTGGAAAGTTCATCTGTAGAAACATTAGGATCGTTGAATTTTGCTGAAAGAATTTGGAATTTATTATGACTGATAATAGATTCCTTTTCCTCAATACATTTTAATCTATTCCATTTCAGAATTTTCTTAGGAACATTAAAGTCATTAGAAAAATCTTCCATAGGAATAATTTTACCATTAATAAGAAGTGGCTTATGGTCTGATACAGGATAAAAATTATTTATAAATGATCCTGAGTGAATAAGATCTTTCATCTTCGAATTGATAAGAGCATGGTCAATGTCGGAAGATTGATCACCTCGAGTCCAAGAGATAGTCGACCCTCTAAGCGGAAGAATTTCCCAATCTCCTAATCCATTAGTTGATAACCAGTTGGATAATTTTACTTTAGACATATTAAAATCACCAACAAGAATCGATGGATGGGATGAATGAGTTTGTAACCACAAGCGAACTTCTAACTTTGCATGATCAACATAGATGTTGTGATGACTATGAGGCATATAAACATTACCAATCGAGCATTTGAATCTATTCCAAAGACTAAAAGTATAAATAGAAATAATATACTTTCCAGAGAAGTTTTCAAGTGAGGCTTGACATGAATTGTGAAAACCTAAATATAAACCTCTCATTCCCGGAACTGATTCGTCAGCTTTCTTGAAAAAGTGTCTATAGTTTCGCAAAGTAACACGACAAGGATAATCTGTATTCGATCCAGAACCATTACCAGTTTCTTGGAAACATAAGAATAATGGTTTGAAAATAGCTGTGAAATAGCTAATACTATCTCTCTTTTCGTGATTCCACCCATTGGTGTTCCAACTAAGACAAAAAGAAAAGTTATCAGGCTTGTTGGATGAGGAAGAATCGTTGCTATTATTATTATTATTAAAGTCATCGTTATTAATGGATGATGCATCAGAGGAATAAGTAGAACTATAATTAGATGGCTGTAAAACTGAAGAACTATCAACTATTGAACTGTTATCAGAGTTGATAGAACTATTAGAATTAATTGTTGAATGTTGAGATTGAAATTGTGTTTGCTGTAGATCTGGAATATTTTCATGATGGGAAACTTGTTGAAGATCTTGTTGAAGATCTTGTTGAAGATCGGATTGTTGATGAGATTGTTGAACTGATTGTTGAAATGATTGTTGAATAGAATGTTGATGTTTATTAGAAACTAAAATTTTACGTTTGAGAGTGGAAAAAGTGTATTTGTGATTCCTTCTACTACGAGCTGAAAAGGAAATTGAGGTAACTGAAAGTTTCTTCTTTAACATGTGTAAGATTTTAATACAATCTTTTGATGAACCATGAACCTTGACTAAGAAAAAGTGATCATTGAAAGTCTGAAAATATTTAACACTAATAACTGAATTAAATTTATCTTCTAGAATAACCTCGAGTTTTTCCCATAGCATATTTACTGACCATGATCGAATACCACGGATAAAGAAGGAGCGAATATCATCTAAGGGGATACCATAAGACCGGGTACCACGTCTGATATAATTCTTGTCTTTAATATAAAGGACTGACATGATAATAAATTCTAATTAAAAATATTGAATATAAAATAAATACTAATAAAAATTATAAATATAACGTATATGGAAAAAAAATCTTTCTCTCTCTCTCTTCTTAAAAGTACTGGATAGAACAAAAATTGTTACGATGCTTTGTTTAAAGTTTCTTTTTTTTTTGAATTCTAGTTGCAAATTTTCTTTAAAAATTCTAGTTTTGGTTTGTTGTTAGTAAATTCGATTCGCTTTTTGACACTAAAATTGTTTGACTTTACTTTTCATTAAATATTTAAATTGGTAAAAAATTTGAATCAAGAATGTCGACACCAGAAAGCTTGTAAATAGTATTTTTACATGATGTAGAGTGAATCAGTCTCTTACAAGAAACAATACAACAATAGCTACATGAATATAAAAATACAATGCAAATGCTAAAGTTGACTACATTGGATTCTTACAAGAGAAGAGTAGTACTACATGAATACATGAATAAAAGAAAAAAATACAGCAACAAAATGTATTACTCTTCTAATTAAATACTATACAAACTTACCTGAATATCAAACATTCAACTTATTCATCAAATACTTAAATTCGATGGATAAATGTTTTTTAATCGCTCAGTACCATGAGCTTAGTCCTAATAATTTTCCCTTAAAGACTAACCAAGCATCCATTGCGCAATGCTTGGATTTAATTCTTTCTACTCTCTCAGTACCATGAGCATGAGTAGACCCCCTTGAGAAACTACATTTATTAAATAAATGAAGGCACGTTCCCAAGAGGGAATTTTGGTTAGAAGTTCCGCGGTTACCGTCAAGAATGGTGTTCCTTCGTTAGTACCAGATTGATTTTTTTTTTTTTTTTTTTTTTTTTTTTTTAACGGCATCAAATATTTTTACACTTTATTATTAATTTAATTAAAATTATAATACATGTAATATAAAAATTAAAATAAAATAAAAATAAAAAAAATATGTTTAAATAAACACAAATGAATAAAAATTGGGTATAATGTATTCTAGTAATTTTAATTAAAGTAAGAAAGCCACTATTATACTAAAGTATAATAATTGTATTTGACTTCCAATGGGACACCGAGCCAAAGATCAAAATTTTATCATGGGACAAAATTATGATCTCCATTGGTTGCGCTGGCCCTCCTGGCCTGTCTTACTGTTTCTTCAGCATTGACGCTCTTGGATGTTGCTTCAAACCTTTTGAACATTGACCATTGCTGGCCAATAGCAAAAGGCATGATTTTGGTTAGAAGTTCCGCGGTTACCGTCAAGAATGGTGTTCCTTCGTTAGTACCAGATTGAATCTGACGCTTACAAAGTTCTTTCCATTCCCTTGAATTGTAATTGATATTGTTAAAACTTCTTCCCCCAAGAAGGAATTTAAATATTTTACTGCACACACTAGAATAATCATACACATTAATATTCACCGGATTATTAGAACTATTACTATCATTAACTAAATTACTATCTAAATTAGAATTATTATCTTCACTATTGCTATCATTACTAATATTATTATTTCTATTACTACTATTGTTATTATTACTATTTCTATTATTACTATTACTATTGTAATTATTATTACTACTATTGTTACTATTACTATTAATGTTATTACTATCTCTACTGATATTATCAATTTCATTATTATTGATAGGACTATTGGAATTACGTTGACTGAAAAAATTTAATAGCTGGACTATAGAATCATAATGTTTAATACGGATATCTCTAAATGTTGGACAATCTAATAACCAATGTATAATACTTTGATCTCCACACTTGCAACATGGACAGTAGTTAGGGCAAACTGGATCAACAAATTTAGCAGCTTTGGCAACTCTAGCATCCAACTTGTATCCGCTTCTTGCTTTCAAGAGCCAGTAGAAGCCATAGGCAAACTCTGGGTACTCATAACATAATTTAATAAAATCTTTAGTTTCAATAAATTTATTATCATCATAATATTGCGCTTTGATTGAATTCCCTTTGAGATCTTTCCAATAAAAGTTTTTAACTGCTTTAACATCTCCATGTTTCTTTAGTTTTTTATCAAGTGTCCTACTTGATTTGCACCACGTGTATTTTCTAAATTTAGGAATGTAATTGACAAGGTGTGAGATAATACAATTTGAGTTTTTCCATTTGTTAAAACATCTAACCTGAGCTAACGCACATTTGGCTGACAATGGAGGAATATTCAAATCTTTTGAAATAGAGTATAAAGATATAAACGATACAGCTTTATGAACTCCGGCAACCCATCGTATTCCTTTGTTAACATGCTTCTGAGCAATCTTAGACCTAGCTTTGTTGGATCCAAGTAATGGTGCAAAGTATGAAACTCTGCTAATCACTTGAGAGTTAAGTACTAGTTTTTTGAAAGGAATAGGAATATTAGGATTTCTTAAGAATTTACTGACTGAGAAAAGCCCTTTCAAAACCTTGTTATTAAGAGCTTTAATTACTGGTTTAAGGGACAGATTCTTATCAAATGGAACACCAAGATAAGTGTAGCAGTCAGTAGTTGGAATGGGTTGTCCTGCTAAGTAAAATGTTGGATCTCTCTTGTTCTGATTTTCTATTGATTCAGGACGAATCACCATCGTTGAACATTTCTGGATACCAAATTCCATTTCATTATACAAGGCCCATTCATTAACTCTTCTAAGCATCTTTTTTAAGCATCCTCTTGTTGGAGCACAAATAACTATATCATCTGCAAAAAGTCCACCACAGCATCGAGTGTCACCTAAACTGACTCCGAGATCTTCACACTCTTTAAATATATCATTAATAAAGAGATTAAAAAGAATAGGCGAAAGTGGGCAACCTTGACGGACTCCTTTCTTCACATCAAAAGATTTCGAGAATTGTCCATCTAATTTGACATTAGCCTTAGATGTTAAATATAAATTTTTGATAAATTGTAAACTCTTACCTCGGATTCCTAAACAATCTAATTTATGGAGAATATTACCGATTGGGACTGAATCGTATGCTTTCCTGAGATCTAAAAAGGCCAAATATGTCTCTTTATTATCTAATTGACGTCTACGGCATATTTCTTGGATTGAAATGAAAAGACTGATACTTTCTTCCTTTTTTCGAAAACCAAATTGTTCAGGTCTAATGAAATTATTCTTTAGACCATATTCTGAAATTCTAGTGGTGACAATTTTGGAAATCAACTTAATACCATTATTGATAAGTGATATACCTCGATAGTTATCACAATCTGTCAAATCTCCCTTCTTAGGAATAGAAACAATACTGGATTCATTCCATGAGTTGGGGAAATCTCCATCCCAAATACGGTTGAATAATTTAAGAATAAAATTTAAACCATGAGCGTCATTATCTGAAGTGGTATTACCAGAAGAATTATTATCTGTAGCATTATTAGAATCATTACTTGATGGAATTAATGCTTTGTAAAATTCAATTGGAATACCATCCGGACCTGATGCTTTATAATTCGGAGTAGAGAGGATAGCTGACTTGACTTCATCAATACTAATATCTTGGTTGATATCCCACTCATCAAGCATAGGAAGTGAAAAACGTTTATTCGTTGGTTCTTCATACCAATGCTCTAAATCAATACTTACACCACTTGGATCTGATGCAAGGTTTTCGAAATGATCATGCCACACTTCTAGTTGTTCTTCCGTAGCAACAACTAATTCTCCATTTTTATTTTTAATTGGTTGAGCAATAAAGAAAGAATCTTTTCCAATTTTTGCAGTTTTCTTGATCCATTTCCAGGCCTTCTTAGGATTATGACTCTTCATATACTCACATCCTGTTTTAATCCAATGAAGATATTCTTGCTTCCTAAATTCATTACATCTTTTGTGGATGTAATCAATGAGCTTACGGTAGATTTTAATTCGTTTAATAAATTCATCTATATCATAAATTCTTTCTTTTTTAAATCTCTTATACAACTTCATTTTGATTTTTTGGAGATTAAAAATTTGTTGTGAAATATGAAATGAAGACTTTATAACATTATTTGCTGAAGTAATACTGAGCTCGTCTGCAATTGAAATTTTTTTTTTTTTTTTTTTTTTTTTTTTTTTTTTTTTTTTTTTTAACGGCATCAAATATTTTAAACTTTATTATTAATTTAATTAAAATTATAATACATGTAATATAAAAATTAAAATAAAATAAAAATAAAAAAAAATATGTTTAAATAAACACAAATGAATAAAAATTGGGTATAATGTATTCTAGTAATTTTAATTAAAGTAAGAAAGCCACTATCATACTAAAGTATAATAATTGTATTTGACTTCCAATGGGACACCGAGCCAAAGATCAAAATTTTATCATGGGACAAAATTATGATCTCCATTGGTTGCGCTGGCCCTCCTGGCCTGTCTTACTGTTTCTTCAGCATTGACGCTCTTGGATGTTGCTTCAAACCTTTTGAACATTGACCATTGCTGGCCAATAGCAAAAGGCATGATTTTGGTTAGAAGTTCCGCGGTTACCGTCAAGAATGGTGTTCCTTCATTAGTACCAGATTGAATCTGACGCTTACAAAGTTCTTTCCATTCCCTTGAATTGTAATTGATATTGTTAAAACTTCTTCCCCCAAGAAGGAATTTAAATATTTTACTGCACACACTAGAATAATCATACACATTAATATTCACCGGATTATTAGAACTATTACTATCATTAACTAAATTACTATCTAAATTAGAATTATTATCTTCACTATTGCTATCATTACTAATATTATTATTTCTATTACTACTATTGTTATTATTACTATTGTTACTATTACTATTGTTATTATTACTATTGTTACTATTACTATTAATATTATTACTATCTCTACTGATATTATCAATTTCATTATTATTGATAGGACTATTGGAATTACGTTGACTGAAAAAATTTAATAGCTGGACTATGGAATCATAATGTTTAATACGGATATCTCTAAATGTTGGACAATCTAATAACCAATGTTTAATACTTTGATCTCCACACTTGCAACATGGACAGTAGTTAGGACAAACTGGATCAACAAATTTGGCAGCTTTGGCAACTCTAGCATCCAACTTGTATCCGCTTCTTGCTTTCAATAGCCAGTAGAAGCCATAGGCAAACTCTGGGTACTCATAACATAATTTAATAAAATCTTTAGTATCAATAAACTTATTATCATCATAATATTGCGCTTTGATTGAATTCCCTTTGAGATCTTTCCAATAAAAGTTTTTAACTGCTTTAACATCTCCATGTTTCTTTAGTTTTTTATCAAGTGTCCTACTTGATTTGCACCACGTGTATTTTCTAAATTTAGGAATGTAATTGACAAGGTATGAGATAATACAATTTGAGTTTTTCCATTTGTTAAAACATCTAACCTGAGCTAATGCACATTTGGCTGACAATGGAGGAATATTCAAATCTTTTGAAATAGAGTATAAAGATATAAACGATACAGCTTTATGAACTCCGGCAACCCATCGTATTCCTTTGTTAACATGCTTCTGTGCAATACTAGACCTGGCTTTGTTGGATCCAAGTAATGGTGCAAAGTATGAAACTCTGCTAATCACTTGTGAGTTAAGTACTAGCTTTTTGAAGGGAATAGGAATATTAGGATTTCTTAAGAATTTACTGACTGAAAAAAGCCCTTTCAAAACCTTGTTATTAAGAGCTTTAATAACTGGTTTAAGGGACAGATTCTTATCAAATGGAACACCAAGATAAGTATAACAATCAGTAGTTGGAATGGGTTGTCCTGCTAAGTAAAATGTTGGATCTCTCTTGTTCTGATTTTCTATTGATTCAGGACGAATCACCATCGTTGAACACTTCTGGATACCAAATTCCATTTCATTATACAAGGCCCATTCATTAACTCTTCTAAGCATCTTTTTTAAGCATCCTCTTGTTGGAGCACAAATAACTATATCATCTGCAAAAAGTCCACCACAGCATCGAGTGTCACCTAAACTGACTCCGAGATCTTCACACTCTTTAAATATATCATTAATAAAGAGATTAAAGAGAATAGGAGAAAGAGGGCATCCTTGACGGACTCCTTTCTTCACATCAAAAGATTTCGAGAATTGTCCATCTAATTTGACATTAGCCTTAGATGTTAAATATAAATTTTTGATGAATTGTAAACTCTTACCTCGGATTCCTAAACAATCTAATTTATGGAGAATATTACCGATTGGGACTGAATCGTATGCTTTCCTGAGATCTAAAAAGGCCAAATATGTCTCTTTATTATCTAATTGACGTCTACGGCATATTTCTTGGATTGAAATGAAAAGACTAATACTTTCTTCCTTTTTTCGAAAACCAAATTGTTCAGGTCTAATGAAATTATTCTTTAGACCATATTCTGAGATTCTAGTGGTGACAATTTTGGAAATCAACTTAATACCATTATTGATAAGTGATATACCTCGATAGTTATCACAATCTGTCAAATCTCCCTTCTTAGGAATAGAAACAATACTGGATTCATTCCATGAGTTGGGGAAGTCTCCATCCCAAATACGGTTGAATAATTTAAGAATAAAATTTAAACCATAAGCATCATTATCTGAAGTGGTATTACCGGAAGAATTATTATCTGTAGCATTATTAGAATCATTACTTGATGGAATTAATGCTTTGTAAAATTCAATTGGAATACCATCCGGACCTGATGCTTTATAATTTGGAGTAGAGAGGATAGCTGACTTGACTTCATCAATACTAATATCTTGGTTGATATCCCATTCATCAAGCATAGGGAGTGAAAAACGTTTATTCGTTGGTTCTTCATACCAATGCTCCAAATCAAGACTTACGCCACTTGGATCTGATGCAAGATTTTCGAAATGATCATGCCACACATCTAGTTGTTCTTCCGTAGCAACAACTAATTCTCCATTTTTATTTTTAATTGGTTGAGCAATAAAGAAAGAATCTTTTCCAATTTTTGCAGTTTTCTTGATCCATTTCCAGGCCTTCTTAGGATTATGACTCTTCATATACTCACATCCTGTTTTAATCCAATGAAGATATTCTTGTTTCCTAAATTCATTACATCTTTTGTGGATGTAATCAATGAGCTTACGGTAGATTTTAATTCTTTTAATAAATTCATCTATATCATAAATTCTTTCTTTTTTAAATCTCTTATACAACTTCATTTTGATTTTTTGGAGATTAAAAATTTGTTGTGAAATATGAAATGAAGACTTTATAACATTATTTGCTGAGGTAATACTGAGCTCGTCTGCAATTGAAAAAGCAGTTGAAGTAAACTCTTTGGAAAGTTCATCTGTAGAAACATTAGGATCGTTGAATTTTGCTGAAAGTATTTGGAATTTATTATGACTGAGAATAGATTCCTTTTCCTCAATACATTTTAATCTATTCCATTTCAGAATTTTCTTAGGAACATTAAAGTCATTAGAAAAATCTTCCATAGGAATAATTTTACCATTAATAAGAAGTGGCTTATGGTCTGATACAGGATAAAAATTATTTATAAATGATCCTGAGTGAATAAGATCTTTCATCTTCGAATTGATAAGAGCATGGTCAATGTCGGAAGATTGATCACCTCGAGTCCAAGAGATAGTAGACCCTCTAAGCGGAAGAATTTCCCAATCTCCTAATCCATTAGTTGATAACCAGTTGGATAATTTTACTTTAGACATATTAAAATCACCAACAAGAATCGATGGATGGGATGAATGAGTTTGTAACCACAAGCGAACTTCTAACTTTGCATGATCAACATAGATGTTGTGATGACTATGAGGCATATAAACATTTCCAATCGAGCATTTGAATCTATTCCAGAGACTAAAAGTATAAATAGAAATAATATACTTTCCAGAGAAGTTTTCAAGTGAGGCTTGACACGAATTGTGAAAACCTAAATATAAACCTCTCATTCCCGGAACTGATTCGTCAGCTTTCTTGAAAAAGTGTCTATAGTTTCGCAAAGTAACACGACAAGGATAATCTGTATTCGATCCAGAACCATTACCAGTTTCTTGGAAACATAAGAATAATGGTTTGAAAATAGCTGTGAAATAGCTAATACTATCTCTCTTTTCATGATTCCACCCATTGGTGTTCCAACTAAGACAAAAAGAAAAGTTATCAGGCTTGTTGGATGAGGAAGAATCGTTGCTATTATTATTATTATTAAAGTCATCGTTATTAATGGATGATGCATCAGAGGAATAAGTAGAACTATTACTAGATGGCTGTGAAACTGAAGAACTATCAACTATTGAACTGTTATCAGAGTTGATAGAACTATTAGAATTAATTGTTGAATGTTGAGATTGAAATTGTGTTTGCTGTAGATCTGGAATATTTTCATGATGGGAAACTTGTTGAAGATCCTGTTGAAGATCTTGTTGAAGATCGGATTGTTGATGAGATTGTTGAACTGATTGTTGAACTGATTGTTGAAATGATTGTTGAATAGAATGTTGATGTTTATTAGAAACTAAAATTTTACGTTTGAGAGTGGAAAAAGTGTATTTGTGATTCCTTCTACTACGAGCTGAAAAGGAAATTGAGGTAACTGAAAGTTTCTTCTTTAACATGTGTAAGATTTTAATACAATCTTTTGATGAACCATGAACCTTGACTAAGAAAAAGTGATCATTGAAAGTCTGAAAATATTTAACACTAATAACTGAATTAAATTTATCTTCTAGAATAACCTCGAGTTTTTCCCATAGCATATTTACTGACCATGATCGAATACCACGGATAAAGAAGGAGCGAATATCATCTAAGGGGATACCATAAGACCGGGTACCACGTCTGATATAATTCTTATCTTTAATATAAAGGACTGACATGATAATAATTCTAATTAAAAAATATTGAATATAAAATAAATACTAATAAAAATTACAAATATAACGTATATGGAAAAAAATCTGTCTCTCTCTCTCTTCTTAAAAGTACTGGATAGTACAAAAATTGTTACGATGCTTTGTTTAAAGTTTCTTTTTTTTGAATTCTAGTTGTAAATTTTCTTTAAAAATTCTAGTTTTGGTTTGTTGTTAGTAAATTCGATTCGCTTTTTGACACTAAACTTGTTTGACTTTACTTTTCATTAAATATTTAAATTGGTAAAAAATTTGAATCAAGAATGTCGACACCAGAAAGCTTGTGAATAGTATTTTTACATGATGTAGAGTGAATCAGTCTCTTACAAGAAACAATACAACAATAGCTACATGAATATAAAAGTACAATGCAAATGCTAAAGTTGACTACATTGGATTCTTACAAGAGAAGAGTAGTACTACATGAATACATGAATAAAAGAAAAAATACAGCAACAAAATGTATTACTCTTCTAATTAAATACTATACAAACTTACCTGAAAAATCAAACATTCACTTATTCATCAAATACTTAAATTTGATGAATAAAATGTTTTTTAATCGCTCAGTACCATGAGCTTAGTCCTAATAATTTTCCCTTGAAGACTAACCAAGCATCCATTGCGCAATGCTTGGATTTAATTCTTTCTACTCTCTCAGTACCATGAGCATGAGTAGACCCCCTTGAGAAATTACATTTATTAAATAAATGAAGGCACATTCCTAAGAGGGCACCAAGCATCCATTGCGCAATACTTGGATTTAATTCTTTCTACTCTCTCAGTACCATGAGCATGAGTAGACCCCTTGAGAAACTACATTTATTAAATAAATGAAGGCACGTTCCCAAGAGGGCACCAAGCATCCATTGCGCAATACTTGATTTATTCTTTTACTCTCTCAGTACATGAGCATGAGTAACCCTTGAGAAACTACATTTATTAAATAAATGAAGGCACGTTCCCAAGAATGAGATAGATTGAAATTTTATTTATGCCTTCAAATGATTTTTTTTTTTTTTTTTTTTTTTTTTTTTTTTTTTTTTTTTAACGGCATCAAATATTTTAAACTTTATTATTAATTTAATTAAAATTATAATACATGTAATATAAAAATTAAAATAAAATAAAAATAAAAAAAATATGTTTAAATAACACAAATGAATAAAAATTGGGTATAATGTATTCTAGTAATTTTAATTAAAGTAAGAAAGCCACTATCATACTAAAGTATAATAATTGTATTTGACTTCCAATGGGACACCGAGCCAAAGATCAAAATTTTATCATGGACAAAATTATGATCTCCATTGGTTGCGCTGGCCCTCCTGGCCTGTCTTACTGTTTCTTCAGCATTGACGCTCTTGGATGTTGCTTCAAACCTTTTGAACATTGACCATTGCTGGCCAATAGCAAAAGGCATGATTTTGGTTAGAAGTTCCGCGGTTACCGTCAAGAATGGTGTTCCTTCGTTAGTACCAGATTGAATCTGACGCTTACAAAGTTCTTTCCATTCCCTTGAATTGTAATTAATATTGTTAAAACTTCTTCCCCCAAGAAGGAATTTAAATATTTTACTGCACACACTAGAATAATCATACACATTAATATTCACCGGATTATTAGAACTATTACTATCATTAACTAAATTACTATCTAAATTAGAATTATTATCTTCACTATTGCTATCATTACTAATATTATTATTTCTATTACTACTATTGTTATTATTACTATTGTTACTATTACTATTGTTATTATTACTATTGTTACTATTACTATTAATATTATTACTATCTCTACTGATATTATCAATTTCATTATTATTGATAGGACTATTGGAATTACGTTGACTGAAAAAATTTAATAGCTGGACTATGGAATCATAATGTTTAATACGGATATCTCTAAATGTTGGACAATC
The DNA here is from genome assembly GCA_002104945.1 of Piromyces finnis. NCBI lineage: Eukaryota > Fungi > Neocallimastigomycota > Neocallimastigomycetes > Neocallimastigales > Neocallimastigaceae > Piromyces > Piromyces finnis. The sequence goes on from MCFH01000011.1 coordinate 166,559, forward strand.
TAATAACCAATGTTTAATACTTTGATCTCCACACTTGCAACATGGACAGTAGTTAGGACAAACTGGATCAACAAATTTGGCAGCTTTGGCAACTCTAGCATCCAACTTGTATCCGCTTCTTGCTTTCAATAGCCAGTAGAAGCCATAGGCAAACTCTGGGTACTCATAACATAATTTAATAAAATCTTTAGTTCAATAAACTTATTATCATCATAATATTGCGCTTTGATTGAATTCCCTTTGAGATCTTTCCAATAAAAGTTTTTAACTGCTTTAACATCTCCATGTTTCTTTAGTTTTTTATCAAGTGTCCTACTTGATTTGCACCACGTGTATTTTCTAAATTTAGGAATGTAATTGACAAGGTGTGAGATAATACAATTTGAGTTTTTCCATTTGTTAAAACATCTAACCTGAGCTAATGCACATTTGGCTGACAATGGAGGAATATTCAAATCTTTTGAGATAGAGTATAAAGATATAAACGATACAGCTTTATGAACTCCGGCAACCCATCGTATTCCTTTGTTAACATGCTTCTGTGCAATCCTAGACCTGGCTTTGTTGGATCCAAGTAATGGTGCAAAGTATGAAACTCTGCTAATCACTTGTGAGTTAAGTACTAGCTTTTTGAAGGGAATAGGAATATTAGGATTTCTTAAGAATTTACTGACTGAGAAAAGTCCTTTCAAAACCTTGTTATTAAGAGCTTTAATAACTGGTTTAAGGGACAGATTCTTATCAAATGGAACACCAAGATAAGTATAACAATCAGTAGTTGGAATGGGTTGTCCTGCTAAGTAAAATGTTGGATCTCTCTTGTTCTGATTTTCTATTGATTCAGGACGAATCACCATCGTTGAACACTTCTGGATACCAAATTCCATTTCATTATACAAGGCCCATTCATTAACTCTTCTAAGCATCTTTTTTAAGCATCCTCTTGTTGGAGCACAAATAACTATATCATCTGCAAAAAGTCCACCACAGCATCGAGTGTCACCTAAACTGACTCCGAGATCTTCACACTCTTTAAATATATCATTAATAAAGAGATTAAAGAGAATAGGAGAAAGAGGGCATCCTTGACGGACTCCTTTCTTCACATCAAAAGATTTCGAGAATTGTCCATCTAATTTGACATTAGCCTTAGATGTTAAATATAAATTTTTGATGAATTGTAAACTCTTACCTCGGATTCCTAAACAATCTAATTTATGGAGAATATTACCGATTGGGACTGAATCGTATGCTTTCCTGAGATCTAAAAAGGCCAAATATGTCTCTTTATTATCTAATTGACGTCTACGGCATATTTCTTGGATTGAAATGAAAAGACTGATACTTTCTTCCTTTTTTCGAAAACCAAATTGTTCAGGTCTAATGAAATTATTCTTTAGACCATATTCTGAGATTCTAGTGGTGACAATTTTGGAAATCAACTTAATACCATTATTGATAAGTGATATACCTCGATAGTTATCACAATCTGTCAAATCTCCCTTCTTAGGAATAGAAACAATACTGGATTCATTCCATGAGTTGGGGAAGTCTCCATCCCAAATACGGTTGAATAATTTAAGAATAAAATTTAAACCATAAGCATCATTATCTGAAGTGGTATTACCGGAAGAATTATTATCTGTAGCATTATTAGAATCATTACTTGATGGAATTAATGCTTTGTAAAATTCAATTGGAATACCATCCGGACCTGATGCTTTATAATTCGGAGTAGAGAGGATAGCTGACTTGACTTCATCAATACTAATATCTTGGTTGATATCCCATTCATCAAGCATAGGGAGTGAAAAACGTTTATTCGTTGGTTCTTCATACCAATGCTCCAAATCAAGACTTACACCACTTGGATCTGATGCAAGATTTTCGAAATGATCATGCCACACATCTAGTTGTTCTTCCGTAGCAACAACTAATTCTCCATTTTTTTTTTAATTGGTTGAGCAATAAAGAAAGAATCTTTTCCAATTTTTGCAGTTTTCTTGATCCATTTCCAGGCCTTCTTAGGATTATGACTCTTCATATACTCACATCCTGTTTTAATCCAATGAAGATATTCTTGTTTCCTAAATTCATTACATCTTTTGTGGATGTAATCAATGAGCTTACGGTAGATTTTAATTCTTTTAATAAATTCATCTATATCATAAATTCTTTCTTTTTTAAATCTCTTATACAACTTCATTTTGATTTTTTGGAGATTAAAAATTTGTTGTGAAATATGAAATGAAGACTTTATAACATTATTTGCTGAGGTAATACTGAGCTCGTCTGCAATTGAAAAAGCAGTTGAAGTAAACTCTTTGGAAAGTTCATCTGTAGAAACATTAGGATCGTTGAATTTTGCTGAAAGTATTTGGAATTTATTATGACTGAGAATAGATTCCTTTTCCTCAATACATTTTAATCTATTCCATTTCAGAATTTTCTTAGGAACATTAAAGTCATTAGAAAAATCTTCCATAGGAATAATTTTACCATTAATAAGAAGTGGCTTATGGTCTGATACAGGATAAAAATTATTTATAAATGATCCTGAGTGAATAAGATCTTTCATCTTCGAATTGATAAGAGCATGGTCAATGTCGGAAGATTGATCACCTCGAGTCCAAGAGATAGTAGACCCTCTAAGCGGAAGAATTTCCCAATCTCCTAATCCATTAGTTGATAACCAGTTGGATAATTTTACTTTAGACATATTAAAATCACCAACAAGAATCGATGGATGGATGATTTTTTTTTTTTTTTTTTTTTTTTTTAACGGCATCAAATATTTTAAACTTTATTATTAATTAAATTAAAATTATAATACATGTAATATAAAAATTAAAATAAAATAAAAATAAAAAAATATGTTTAAATAAACACAAATGAATAAAAATTGGGTATAATGTATTCTAGTAATTTTAATTAAAGTAAGAAAGCCACTATCATACTAAAGTATAATAATTGTATTTGACTTCCAATGGGACACCGAGCCAAAGATCAAAATTTTGTCATGGAACAAAATTATGATCTCCATTGGTTGCGCTGGCCCTCCTGGCCTGTCTTACTGTTTCTTCAGCATTGACGCTCTTGGATGTTGCTTCAAACCTTTTGAACATTGTCCATTGCTGGCCAATAGCAAAAGGCATGATTTTGGTTAGAAGTTCCGCGGTTACCGTCAAGAATGGTGTTCCTTCGTTAGTACCAGATTGAATCTGACGCTTACAAAGTTCTTTCCATTCCCTTGAATTGTAATTAATATTGTTAAAACTTCTTCCCCCAAGAAGGAATTTAAATATTTTACTGCACACACTAGAATAATCATACACATTAATATTCACCGGATTATTAGAGCTATTACTATCATTAACTAAATTACTATTTAAATTAGAATTATTATCTTCACTATTGCTATCATTATAATATTATTATTTCTATTACTACTATTGTTATTATTACTATTTTTACTATTACTATTGTTATTATTACTATTGTTATTATATATTGTTACTATTACTATTATGTTATTACTATCTCTACTGATATTATCAATTTCATTATTATTGATAGGACTATTGGAATTACGTTGACTGAAAAAATTTAATAGCTGGACTATAGAATCATAATGTTTAATACGGATATCTCTAAATGTTGGACAATCTAATAACCAATGTTTAATACTTTGATCTCCACACTTGCAACATGGACAGTAGTTAGGACAAACTGGATCAACAAATTTGGCAGCTTTGGCAACTCTAGCATCCAACTTATATCCGCTTCTTGCTTTCAATAGCCAGTAGAAGCCATAGGCAAACTCTGGGTATCATAACATAATTTGATAAAATCTTTAGTTTCAATAAATTTATTATCATCATAATATTGCGCTTTGATTGAATTCCCTTTGAGATCTTTCCAATAAAAGTTTTTAACTGCTTTAACATCTCCATGTTTCTTTAATTTTTTATCAAGTGTCCTACTTGATTTGCACCACGTGTATTTTCTAAATTTAGGAATGTAATTGACAAGGTGTGAGATAATACAATTTGAGTTTTTCCATTTGTTAAAACATCTAACCTGAGCTAACGCACATTTGGCTGACAATGGAGGAATATTCAAATCTTTTGAATAGAGTATAAAGATATAAACGATACAGCTTTATGAACTCCGGCAACCCATCGTATTCCTTTGTTAACATGCTTCTGAGCAATCCTAGACCTAGCTTTGTTGGATCCAAGTAATGGTGCAAAGTATGAAACTCTGCTAATCACTTGTGAGTTAAGTACTAGCTTTTTGAAAGGAATAGGAATATTAGGATTTCTTAAGAATTTACTGACTGAGAAAAGTCCTTTCAAAACCTTGTTATTAAGAGCTTTAATTACTGGTTTAAGGGACAATTCTTATCAAATGGAACACCAAGATAAGTATAACAATCAGTAGTTGGAATGGGTTGTCCTGCTAAGTAAAATGTTGGATCTCTCTTGTTCTGATTTTCTATTGATTCAGGACGAATCACCATCGTTGAACATTTCTGGATACCAAATTCCATTTCATTATACAGGCCCATTCATTAACTCTTCTAAGCATCTTTTTTAAGCATCCTCTTGTTGGAGCACAAATAACTATATCATCTGCAAAAAGTCCACCACAGCATCGAGTGTCACCTAAACTGACTCCGAGATCTTCGCACTCTCTAAATATATCATTAATAAAGAGATTAAAGAGAATAGGAGAAAGAGGGCATCCTTGACGGACTCCTTTCTTCACATCAAAAGATTTCGAGAATTGTCCATCTAATTTGACATTAGCCTTAGATGTTAAATATAAATTTTTGATAAATTGTAAACTCTTACCTCGGATTCCTAAACAATCTAATTTATGGAGAATATTACCGATTGGGACTGAATCGTATGCTTTCCTGAGATCTAAAAAGGCCAAATATGTCTCTTTATTATCTAATTGACGTCTACGGCATATTTCTTGGATTGAAATGAAAAGACTGATACTTTCTTCCTTTTTTCGAAAACCAAATTGTTCAGGTCTAATGAAATTATTCTTTAGACCATATTCTGAGATTCTAGTGGTGACAATTTTGGAAATCAACTTAATACCATTATTGATAAGTGATATACCTCGATAGTTATCACAATCTGTCAAATCTCCCTTCTTAGGAATAGAAACAATACTGGATTCATTCCATGAGTTGGGGAAATCTCCATCCCAAATACGGTTAAATAATTTAAGAATAAAATTTAAACCATGAGCATCATTATCTGAAGTAGTATTACCAGAAGAATTATTATCTGTAGCATTATTAGAATCATTACTTGATGGAATTAATGCTTTGTAAAATTCAATTGGAATACCATCCGGACCTGATGCTTTATAATTTGGAGTAGAGAGGATAGCTGACTTGACTTCATCAATACTAATATCTTGGTTGATATCCCACTCATCAAGCATAGGAAGTGAAAAACGTTTATTCATTGGTTCTTCATACCAATGCTCCAAATCAAGACTTACACCACTTGGATCTGATGCAAGATTTTCGAAATGATCATGCCACACATCTAGTTGTTCTTCCGTAGCAACAACTAATTCTCCATTTTTATTTTTAATTGGTTGAGCAATAAAGAAAGAATCTTTTCCTATTTTTGCAGTTTTCTTGATCCATTTCCAGGCCTTCTTAGGATTATGACTCTTCATATACTCACATCCTGTTTTAATCCAATGAAGATATTCTTGTTTCCTAAATTCATTACATCTTTTGTGGATGTAATCAATGAGCTTACGGTAGATTTTAATTCTTTTAATAAATTCATCTATATCATAAATTCTTTCTTTTTTAAATCTCTTATACAACTTCATTTTGATTTTTTGAAGATTAAAAATTTGTTGTGAAATATGAAATGAAGACTTTATAACATTATTTGCTGAGGTAATACTGAGCTCGTCTGCAATTGAAAAAGCAGTTGAAGTAAACTCTTTGGAAAGTTCATCTGTAGAAACATTAGGATCGTTGAATTTTGCTGAAAGTATTTGGAATTTATTATGACTGAGAATAGATTCCTTTTCTTCAATACATTTTAATCTATTCCATTTCAGAATTTTCTTAGGAACATTAAAGTCATTAGAAAAATCTTCCATAGGAATAATTTTACCATTAATAAGAAGTGGCTTATGGTCTGATACAGGATAAAAATTATTTATAAATGATCCTGAGTGAATAAGATCTTTCATCTTCGAATTGATAAGAGCATGGTCAATGTCGGAAGATTGATCACCTCGAGTCCAAGAGATAGTCGACCCTCTAAGCGGAAGAATTTCCCAATCTCCTAATCCATTAGTTGATAACCAGTTGGATAATTTTACTTTAGACATATTAAAATCACCAACAAGAATCGATGGATGGGATGAATGAGTTTGTAACCACAAGCGAACTTCTAACTTTGCATGATCAACATAGATGTTGTGATGACTATGAGGCATATAAACATTTCCAATCGAGCATTTGAATCTATTCCAGAGACTAAAAGTATAAATAGAAATAATATACTTTCCAGAGAAGTTTTCAAGTGAGGCTTGACATGAATTGTGAAAACCTAAATATAAACCTCTCATTCCCGGAACTGATTCGTCAGCTTTCTTGAAAAAGTGTCTATAGTTTCGCAAAGTAACACGACAAGGATAATCTGTATTCGATCCAGAACCATTACCAGTTTCTTGGAAACATAAAAATAATGGTTTGAAAATAGCAGTGAAATAGCTAATACTATCTCTCTTTTCGTGATTCCACCCATTGGTGTTCCAACTAAGACAAAAAGAAAAGTTATCAGGCTTGTTGGATGAGGAAGAATCGTTGCTATTATTATTATAATTAAAGTCATCGTTATTAATGGATGATGCATCAGAGGAATAAGTAGAACTATTACTAGATGGCTGTGAAACTGAAGAACTATCAACTATTGAACTGTTATCAGAGTTGATAGAACTATTAGAATTAATTGTTGAATGTTGAGATTGAAATTGTGTTTGCTGTAGATCTGGAATATTTTCATGATGGGAAACTTGTTGAAGATCTTGTTGAAGATCTTGTTGAAGATCGGATTGTTGATGAGATTGTTGAACTGATTGTTGAAATGATTGTTGAATAGAATGTTGATGTTTATTAGAAACTAAAATTTTACGTTTGAGAGTGGAAAAAGTGTATTTGTGATTCCTTCTACTACGAGCTGAAAAGGAAATTGAGGTAACTGAAAGTTTCTTCTTTAACATGTGTAAGATTTTAATACAATCTTTTGATGAACCATGAACCTTGACTAAGAAAAAGTGATCATTGAAAGTCTGAAAATATTTAACACTAATAACTGAATTAAATTTATCTTCTAGAATAACCTCGAGTTTTTCCCATAGCATATTTACTGACCATGATCGAATACCACGGATAAAGAAGGAGCGAATATCATCTAAGGGGATACCATAAGACCGGGTACCACGTCTGATATAATTCTTGTCTTTAATATAAAGGACTGACATGATAATAAATTCTAATTAAAAATATTGAATATAAAATAAATACTAATAAAAATTATAAATATAACGTATATGGAAAAAAAATCTGTCTCTCTCTCTCTTCTTAAAAGTACTGGATAGAACAAAAATTGTTACGATGCTTTGTTTAAAGTTTCTTTTTTTTTGAATTCTAGTTGTAAATTTTCTTTAAAAATTCTAGTTTTGGTTTGTTGTTAGTAAATTCGATTCGCTTTTTGACACTAAAATTGTTTGACTTACTTTTCATTAAATATTTAAATTGGTAAAAAATTTGAATCAAGAATGTCGACACCAGAAAGCTTGTGAATAGTATTTTTACATGATGTAGAGTGAATCAGTCTCTTACAAGAAACAATACAACAATAGCTACATGAATATAAAAATACAATGCAAATGCTAAAGTTGACTACATTGGATTCTTACAAGAGAAGAGTAGTACTACATGAATACATGAATAAAAGAAAAAAATACAGCAACAAAATGTATTACTCTTCTAATTAAATACTATACAAACTTACCTGAGTATCAAACATTCAACTTATTCATCAAATACTTAAATTCGATGAATAAAATGTTTTTTAATCGCTCAGTACCATGAGCTTAGTCCTAATAATTTTCCCTTGAAGACTAACCAAGCATCCATTGCGCAATGCTTGGATTTAATTCTTTCTACTCTCTCAGTACCATGAGCATGAGTAGACCCCCTTGAGAAATTACATTTATTAAATAAATGAAGGCACGTTCCTAAGAGGGCACCAAGCATCCATTGCGCAATACTTGGATTTAATTCTTTCTACTCTCTCAGTACCATGAGCATGAGTAGACCCCCTTGAGAAACTACATTTATTAAATAAATGAAGGCACGTTCCCAAGAGGGTATCAGGCTTGTTGGATGAGGAAGAATCGTTGCTATTATTATTATTATTAAAGTCATCGTTATTAATGGATGATGCATCAGAGGAATAAGTAGAACTATTACTAGATGGCTGTGAAACTGAAGAACTATCAACTATTGAACTGTTATCAGAGTTGATAGAACTATTAGAATTAATTGTTGAATGTTGAGATTGAAATTGTGTTTGCTGTAGATCTGGAATATTTTCATGATGGGAAACTTGTTGAAGATCCTGTTGAAGATCTCGTTGAAGATCGGATTGTTGATGAGATTGTTGAACTGATTGTTGAACTGATTGTTGAAATGATTGTTGAATAGAATGTTGATGTTTATTAGAAACTAAAATTTTACGTTTGAGAGTGGAAAAAGTGTATTTGTGATTCCTTCTACTACGAGCTGAAAAGGAAATTGAGGTAACTGAAAGTTTCTTCTTTAACATGTGTAAGATTTTAATACAATCTTTTGATGAACCATGAACCTTGACTAAGAAAAAGTGATCATTGAAAGTTTGAAAATATTTAACACTAATAACTGAATTAAATTTATCTTCTAGAATAACCTCGAGTTTTTCCCATAGCATATTTACTGACCATGATCGAATACCACGGATAAAGAAGGAGCGAATATCATCTAAGGGGATACCATAAGACCGGGTACCACGTCTGATATAATTCTTATCTTTAATATAAAGGACTGACATGATAATAAATTCTAATTAAAAAATATTGAATATAAAATAAATACTAATAAAAATTACAAATATAACGTATATGGAAAAAAATCTGTCTCTCTCTCTCTTCTTAAAAGTACTGGATAGTACAAAAATTGTTACGATGCTTTGTTTAAAGTTTCTTATTTTTTGAATTCTAGTTGTAAATTTTCTTTAAAAATTCTAGTTTTGGTTTGTTGTTAGTAAATTCGATTCGCTTTTTGACACTAAACTTGTTTGACTTTACTTTTCATTAAATATTTAAATTGGTAAAAAATTTGAATCAAGAATGTCGACACCAGAAAGCTTGTGAATAGTATTTTTACATGATGTAGAGTGAATCAGTCTCTTACAAGAAACAATACAACAATAGCTACATGAATATAAAAGTACAATGCAAATGCTAAAGTTGACTACATTGGATTCTTACAAGAGAAGAGTAGTACTACATGAATACATGAATAAAAGAAAAAATACAGCAACAAAATGTATTACTCTTCTAATTAAATACTATACAAACTTACCTAAAAAATCAAACATTCACTTACTCATCAAATACTTAAATTTGATGAATAAAATGTTTTTTAATCGCTCAGTACCATGAGCTTAGTCCTAATAATTTTCCCTTGAAGACTAACCAAGCATCCATTGCGCAATGCTTGGATTTAATTCTTTCTACTCTCTCAGTACCATGAGCATGAGTAGACCCCCTTGAGAAATTACATTTATTAAATAAATGAAGGCACATTCCTAAGAGGGCACCAAGCATCCATTGCGCAATACTTGGATTTAATTCTTTCTACTCTCTCAGTACCATGAGCATGAGTAGACCCCCTTGAGAAACTACATTTATTAAATAAATGAAGGCACGTTCCCAAGAGGTATGCGCTGGCCCTCCTGGCCTGTCTTACTGTTTCTTCAGCATTGACACTCTTGGATGTTGCTATTATTAGCAATAATAAAAATAGTGGAGATATCGGGGATCGAACCCGAGGCTTCTTGCATGCAAAGCAAGCACTCTACCACTGAGTTATATCCCCAGCTTACTTACAATTAAATAGCAAATATTACAAATACTTTATACATTTCTATCATTTACTTTTAAATTATATTATTTTTAAAGTTATATATCAAATAATTAAAGAAATGAATATTCAAATAATACACCACACCAATTATACAAATAAATTAATAATTATATGTATATATATTAATTTTACACACAAAATAAAAAAACAAAGAATTCAATATTTTGTTTTAAATATAAATTTTATTTTTCAAAAATTTGTATTTGTTTGATTTTTTGTTTTTTTTAATGTTTTTAATTTTTTCTCATTTTAATTTTATAGAGTTTTTTTTGGAAAAGACACACATATATATTATTATATATTTTGTTTTGTTTGTAGATTAATTTCATTTTTCTATTATTTAACTTTTAAATAAACTAATTAAAAAAATTTCATTCAAAATTTTTTTACTTATTTCATTTAAAATGGGCAAACAAATTATTTTGTTGGGGTTAAAGTTGATAAATTTAACAATTAAGCAATTTACTTCTTCTTACCAGCGGCAGACTTGTCAACCTTTTCGACAGCCTTGATAACACCGACAGCGACGGTTTGTCTCATATCACGAACGGCGAAACGACCGAGTGGTGGGTATTCGACGAAGGTTTCGACACAGAGTGGCTTGGATGGAATTAACTTAACCATAGCGGCATCACCAGACTTGATGAACTTTGGGTTTTCTTCAAGAACCTTACCAGAACGACGGTCCATCTTTTGTTGAATTTCAGCGAATCTGCAAGCAATGTGAGCAGTGTGACAATCGAGAACTGGAGAGTAACCGTTGGCAATTTGACCTGGGTGGTTAATGACGATAACTTGAGCAGTGAAGGAAGCAGCTTCCTTGGCTGGGTCTCTCTTGGAGTCAGAGCAGACGTTACCACGACGGATTTCCTTAACGGAAACGTTCTTAACGTTGAAACCGACGTTATCACCTGGAACACCTTCAGCAAGGGATTCGTGGTGCATTTCAACAGACTTAACTTCAGTGGTAACACCAGTTGGAGCGAAAGTAACAACCATACCTGGCTTGATGACACCAGTTTCAACACGACCGACTGGAACAGTACCAATACCACCGATCTTGTAGACATCTTGAAGTGGAAGACGGAGTGGCTTATCGACTGGACGAGCTGGTGGTTCGACGGAGTCAATAGCTTCTAATAAAGTCTTACCAGTGAAGGAACCGGCCTTGGTTTCCTTGTTCCATCCCTTGTACCATGGCATGTTGGTAGTGGCTTCAATCATGTTATCACCGTGCCATCCGGAAATTGGAACGAATGGAACAGTCTTTGGGTTGTAACCAGTCTTCTTAAGGAAGGAGGAAACTTCCTTAACGATTTCCTTGAAACGGGATTCGGACCACTTGGCAGTATCCATCTTGTTAACAGCAACAATGATTTGACGGACACCAAGAGTGTAGGCAAGAAGAGCGTGTTCACGAGTTTGACCATCCTTGGAGATACCAGCTTCGAATTCACCAGTACCGGCAGCAATAATAAGAATAGCACAATCGGCTTGAGAAGTACCAGTAATCATGTTCTTGATGAAGTCACGGTGACCTGGGGCATCAATAACGGTAACGTAGTACTTTGGAGTTTCGAACTTCCAGAGGGCAATATCAATGGTAATACCTCTTTCACGTTCAGCCTTAAGTTTATCAAGAACCCAGGCGTACTTGAAGGAACCCTTACCAAGATCAGCAGATTCCTTTTCGAACTTTTCAATGGTACGCTTGTCGATACCACCGCACTTGTAAATTAAGTGACCGGTAGTGGTAGACTTACCAGAATCGACGTGACCAATAACGACAACGTTAACGTGAGTCTTTTCCTTACCCATTTTATTTATTAAATTTAATTAGTTATTTAAGTATTAAACTAAATTAAGAGTGTGATTTTTAATCCTTGGGTGATTTTTTTGCTTTTATATGAGTTTTTCGTTACATTAATTTCTATATACGCCAATATTTGATTTTTAAACTCATAAAATATGATTGGCTAAATTAAAATAAAATTCCAATCATATTTCTATTTTTAATATTTGATGGAAAAAACCTATTTAACATATAATTTAACATATATTTAACTTTTTTTCGAGCCAATAATTTCATTAATTCAATTTAAAAAAATATGGAGAATTAAATATGAATATATGTTATAATATATTGTATTTATTATATATTTTGACTACTAATATATAAATAACAAACTTTAATATTAATTATATATATTAAATAAATGAAATTAGACCTTTATAAATAAATAACAATGATCATAATATATTGTTAATTAATTATTACATATATTATATTTACATCTATTTTTCCAATTTAAATAAGAGTATTAAAGTTATTATAATTTATGTATATTTTATATATATATATTTTTATATATTCTATATATAGAACTACGTACTACAATTTGTACTGTTTAAATGTAGATTAAGTTTAATTGAATAGGTAATACATATTTGCAATATTTGCAAATATACTTAAATATATATATAACTAATACTTTTTTTTATTTAATATTTTATTGTTCAAACTACTTTAAAAATAAATGGTAAAGTTCAAAATAGTTAATTAATATATTGTATAATTAAAATTTCAAAATTATTACAATATAACAAAAAAAAAAAAATAAATAAAAAAAAAAAGAGGGGAAGTAAAAAAAAAAAAATATTTGAATTATTTAATTCATAAATAAAAAGTATAGAATACTGTATGTGTATATTATGTATATTAAAAAACAATTTCAAACTAAAGACAGTTTAATAGTAATAAAATGAAGGTTAATGTTAATAAAAAAAGTAAAAGAAAAAAATTGAATAATTAGAAAAAACTCGTTAAGTAAAATAAAAAAAATTATAAAATGTAAGTGTTGTAGCAAACTTCAAATTAACACTTTATTAAATAATAAAGTTACAACAGTGGAAAAATCTTTAAGATTTTTTTTAAATATCTAAAATAAAATATTTAATAATAATAATAATAATACTTTTGTTATAATAAATAATCATAATTAAAAAATTTATGATATAAATCAAACGAAAATGCAATTATTATAACTATTATGCTTTAAATGATTTAAAGCAAATGATATAAATATAATTAATATGTAATTGACAATTTTCTTTTGATGTAATTGAAAATTAAAATGTTAAAATGTTTCCAATAGATTAAATATTTTTTTAATTTTAAGAATTTATTAAAAGTATAATAATTAGTAATTATAAAAGTTGTTTTTTTTTTTGTTTTTTTTTTTTTTGATGTTGAATAACAATCATAATTATATATATGAATGTTCATTATAGTATTATGTTATTTAAAATTTAATAAAATTTAACAGATTATAACAAAAAAAAATAAAAAAGTAATTATAAAACTATAAAATGTATATATAAACATTGAATATGAAATCAGATTATAAATAAATAAATAAAATTTTATTTTACTATAGATGGTTTTATAGTTTTATCTTATTTTATTTTTTTAACATTCATTAATCCTTATATTTCAATTATATAGTTTAACAAGAACTTAACAAGAATAATTTATTCAAGGAATTTATAATAAATTTATTGGCTATATTAAAATCTAAATATAAAATATGAATAGTTTAATTTATAATTAGATTTATTATAGCAAATTTTGCGTGAATAAAAAAATTAGAAAACCAAATAGGAATATGTAATAATTATGTGATAATGGCATATACATTTTATAAAAATAAAAAAATAAAATATAGTATCCCATTGAAAGAATTCTGTAAATATGAAAAAAAGTTCATTATAATAAATTAAATTTAACTTTAAAATTAGTTATTAAATTGTATATATATTTTAAAACATATATTTATAACTTTTATAATCAATAATCATTATTTAAAAAATTATTAAATTAATTTTAATTGAAAAATAGCAACTCTTTATATTTAAAAAGCTGTAATTGCACAGTAAAAATAAAAAAGCATATATATAATTTATTATTCATTTCTAATAACCTATTGCTTATTTATTGTGAACTTTATAATTCAATTTTATTTACTTTTATTAATAAAAATCATTTTTTTATTTAATTTTATATATCTAATATTATTAAATCTTTTATTTGAGTAATATAAAGAAATTATTAAAGAAATTATTAATTATATATATAACACATTATTAAAATTATTTTATTATAAAAAATAATCAGAATGTTTAAAATTTAAAACTTTTTTGTATATTTTATTCTGTATATAAGTGTAATTATAATGAGTAGATTTTAAAGTTAATAAAATTAAAATTATTATTCTAACCTTTGATAAACTAATAATAAAAAAGATTTTGAATAACTATTAAACTCTAACCCTATATAATATTAAAATACGAAAATAAATATAATATATTTTATATTCTAATAGTATTATAATATTTATTAATATAAAGTTATTTTATAATAATAAAAGTAAATAAATATTTGATAAAACCTTTGTAAATATAAACTCAATAAATATTTTAAGACAAGTTGTAATTATTTTCTCAAATTCAATTATTGTATATTTAAAAATTTATTATATAGAAGATAAAATTATAGTTTTTATTTTGTAAATTTTTTTTGTAAAAAATTAAATTAATTTTTATTTAGTAATTAAATTTAATTTATTTCAATAACAACAAACAACATAAATAAATTTTTATTAATAAAGAGAACGAAATAAATTTATTTTAAATTTCTATAATTCTTATAATAATAATAATAATAATAATAATAATAATAACATAATTAAAATAATAATATTTTTTAATATATTATGAATTTCATATTTCTATAAATATATATACTATAAAATAAATATTAATTTAATTAAATATAATTGTAATGAAAAAAACAGCAGTTTCTTCTTCTAAAGCTCCGGTTTCAAAATCAAGTCAAAAAAAAAGAACACCTAGTGGAGGTGAAGGAAATGTTGGAAATCAAGCCCCTTCAGGAGTTCATCAAGAAGCAGAAATTGTAGAAACACCATTTATGTCATGGCCAATTTGGAATGAACAAGAGGTAGCATCTGAAAAATGGATAACAAAGCATGCTTTTGAAGATCCTGATGGAATAATGACTTTACCACGAAAATTACGTTCAAAAGTGGATTCATGGAAACGACCTGTTGAATTTATTACAGATAATCAAACACCAATAATTGTTGCTTCAGGAAATATTGTAGATGATTATTTCTTTTCTCCTATATCAACAGTTCCGCCAACACCAACATTAAGTAATGTATCATTGCATGGAAATGAAAGAGGAGAAAGTGTCAATTCTGGTAAATTATGAAAAATATTTTTCTTTATATCTATATCTATATAATATTCAAATAAATACATTTAAGTGAACTTAATATATAAAAATAAATAATATTATAATATTATAATATTATTTACGTCATTATCATTATCATTATTATTATATAAAGCTAATACTCCAGATAAAGAAAAAAAAAAAGATAATGTTGAATTAAATAACGATGAACCAACTTCTAAACCATTGAGTCAGGATTCAAATAATTTACGAGATGATAAATTTCACCATGATATAGTTATTAATGATGTATCATATAAGGAATTTGATGATGAAAGTGCAGATAAAAAATATTTTGAAGCAAGTAAACTATTTCAAGAAAATACTCATATATTAGGTTCAGAATTAATGTGCAATATTCTTTCAGCTTTCCATTATATTTATTGTAATTGGAGAAATCAAAAAAATGCTCAAAATCCTGATGATTTTTCTCTTTGGGATCATATTTATCCTAAAGGAAAGGATGGAATGCCATCTTATAATTCTTCTGGAAAATATATTGTTAAACTATATTGGTTAGGTAATTGGAGAAAAATAACGGTGGATGATTCGATTCCAGTTGACTCAAAAGGAAGACCATTACTTGTTAGAAGTGTTGTACAACATGAACTTTGGCAATTAATTTTATCAAAAGCAATAGTAAAAGTTGCAGAATTAAGGTAGATATATAATAGTATATTAAGTCATAATTTTTAGGAATTTAAAAATTATGTTTAGTAAATATGTATAATATATTTGTATTATAATAGAAAAAAGTTAATCATTCTATTTTTTTTTTATATTTAATATTTAATATAATAATGATGAATATGTAATATTGTTTTAATAGTTACAGGGAAGGTGATGAGTATATGGATTTTGGTGACTTTGATGTCATTCATACTTTATCATCATGGATTGTTGAAAGATATAGTTTTCGTAAAAAATCATATGATGTAATTTGGAATGATATTAATTTTATCACAGCATCTAATTTAACTATAACATCACAATCAATGAGTATATTAGGAACACCAGGTCCAAATCCTACAAATAATAATAATAGTAATAATCAAATTAATAATACTATATCAACACCATCTCAAAATCAGAGTCAATTTGGAAAAAACTTAAATGTTGATAGGGATAAAAATATAAATTCATCATCAAAAGATAGTGCATTAAATCAAGTCCCTACTAATATTAATTATGCAATATTTGCTTGGAAAGAACCAGGTCCATTTCAATGTCAAATACCAACCGTGACTAATGGGATTAAAAGGTTTTTTTTTTTTTTTTTTTTTTTTTTTTTTTTTTTTTTTTTTTTTTTTTGAGTTTATTATTCTAATTTAAAAAATTGAATTTTTTATTTAATTATACAATTACTAATTATATAAACAATTTTAATTTATTTAAATTAATTATATATAGCACAATAAAACAATCTATTCTATATAACTTATCTTTCCCTTATAGAGTTATTGAAGTGAAAGAAAATTTTGATAATCCAGAATTTGAACGACAAATACATCTTAGAGGATATTTTTCGTCAGGGTATATATATATATATATGTATTATAGAATAATTTTTATCTATTTATTTTATATTCATTATATTAATAACAATTGAATAGAAATATGAATAATAGTCAGAAAGTTTTACCCAAAAAAAATAATTTGACAGCAAAAAACAATAAAGTTGTTGAAGAAACAACTGTTGAACATTCTTTAAATCATACTGATACTTTTGATATATGGATTTCCTTTGAAGAATTTTGTTTAACTTTTAAGTAATTATTATTTTTAATAATAGAACGTAATTAATATTATATATTAGTGGTTATTGTGATAATAAAAAAGTATTAAATTATCGTTATTATTACCATATATATTTTAGATATATATTGTATTATTATTCACCGTCAGTATTTAAGATTCAAAAATCATTTCAGTATTGTCCGGATGCCGTACAAAATAAATTACCATCAAAAGATCAAGCAATTACTTCAGAATCATTGAGAATACCTCAAGTTTTATGTAAAATATAATTAATAATAATAATAATAATAATAATAATAATAATAATAATAAATAATAATAATAATAATAATAATAATAATAATAATAATAATAATAATAATAATAATAATAATAATAATAATAATAATAATAATAATAATAATAATAATAATAATAATAATAATAATAATAATAATAATAATAATAATAATAATAATAATAATAATAATAATAATAATAATAATAATAATAATAATAATAATAATTATAATTGAAATAGATGTTGCTGATGATTCTGAGAATCCAATAAATATATATATGACAGTTTCTACGTTTAGCAAGATAAAGCCTGGTGTATCGAGTGATGGTTCTGTAATTGTTCATAAATATGATTGGACTTCACTAAATTCAAGGAAGCCTATAATTAGATTATCAACAAATGCTAGTTTAACATGCCAGTTTTTAATTAAACCAGGGTAATAATAAAATCTAAACTAGTATTCTTATTTTTTTTTTATTTTTCATTATTTATTTTTTTATATACTTATATATTATAAATAATAATAATAATGATAATAAAACTATTAAATATTATTAATTATGATAATTATTGATTCTTAAGTGAAGCATTTTCTTTCATTGTTGATTCACCATGTGGCTTTATATCAGTACAGTTTTGGACGTTTACTCAACAATTTCTATTAGAAGATGAAGGAAAATATTTATCAGATATTTTAAATGTTAATGTCACTGACATAGATGATACATTTAATATTCAACAACCAAATACGTGGAATATATTATATAAGTAAATATTTTTTTTTTTTTTTTTTTTTTTATATTTAAAAGTTTATTATTTAATAATAGGTTTTCAATATGTATATTAATTTAATTTAATATCTATTATTTTTGATATATCATATTTAATCATTTTTATTATTGGGATTAAATAAGACAAGTATTCACTATACCAAAACCATTATTTTTATCACCAGTATTATACGTTTCAGAATCAATTCAATATAATTCATCGTTACATATTATTAATAATGATACAAATAAAGAGTTACCTCAAGTATTTTTTAGAGTAAGACCAAGGAAATATTTACCAAATATAGTAAGTATTACCAAATATATTTTATTATATTATATTATATATCATGATAATTTAAATGTTTTAATATGTTATATTTATATTTTATTAATAAATTATAAAATATATTATCATAAAAAGAATGGATATACTGTGGTAGCTGAATGTAAATCTCCAAATACTAAAGTTTCTGGAAAATGGAAGATGAGATTTATTAGTTACCCTATTGCTATACCAGAAACTTTATCTATTTCAAAATATAATGTTCAAGATTTAACAGAAGTTTATACACAAAATAAGAATAATGTTTTATTTCGGTATGAATTAGAATTAGCATAAAAAAATTTTTTTAAATGAAAATATTATGTATTATTAATAAAACACTTATATAACTTACATTTTAAAATAAAGTTATTTAGTTAAAGTTAAAGATAGTCCTAAAAATTTATTGTCTCTAAATCTTACATTTTCACATAAAAATTCATATGTAACGTTGAATGTATATGATAAAAATAATTTATTGGCATCATCAAAAGGAAAAGGTACAACATATATTTTATCAGTATATTTAGAAAGAGAACGAATAGAAAAAGATCAATCAAAAGCTATAGCAAAAGAGACTACAAAACAAAAAGAAAAAGACTCAAAAAAGGATAAAGATAAAGAAAAGGATAAGGATTTAAAAAAAGGAAATGAAGAACAAAAATCATCCTCTGCAAATAGTAGTGATGTAAATTAAATAGTTTATTAATAGATTATAAAAAGCAAACAAAAATATACATATTTCCTTTTTTATATTAATATATATTTAAATTATTATAGGTTAAGGAACCAATTCATAGATATATTATTGAAGGTGTTGTTGAATTATTAAGCCTACAAAAAGCACCTCCAAATATTATAAATACAACAATTGAAGAAGAACAAACAATAAGCTCAGCCAAGGAAACTAAAAGTTCTAAAAATCATTCAGGTAGAAGAAAAAGAACTAATTCAACAGCACCAATAGGTTCTGTTGCTAATACAAATGTAAATACTCAATCAAAAGATAAAAAAAGTGATTCAAAGGAAAAAGATACAAAAGACTCAGCTGTTAAACAAGATCAATCTAATAATAATAATGTTGAATTTTCTTACAAGTTAAAATTAATATCTTCTGATAATGCATCTGTAATAGTAACAAAAGATACCGAAAAGGATGAGAAATTTAAAGTAATAAAAGATTCTTGGGAGACAACACAATCTGGAAGAGCTATAAAAGCAAAAGAATCAAGAATTAATTATTTAAAACAATTAGAAAAGGGAACAATTAAAACTGTTCCTTTATTTACTAAAAATTTTATAGAATTAAATGGACCATCTTTAATAATGAATCATTATATTAGTGCTTATTATGGTAATACTTCTAATCCATCTACCGCAAATACTAGTGCTACTGCTGAAAGCAATGTATCACCTTCAACTTCAAATGAATATAAATTAAATAATTCAGCATCTTTTAGATATGGTAACGATCTAGATAATTCAGAAAATACAGATAATTTATTGGAAAAAAACCTTTATGAATTATTAGAAAAAACTAATATAAATTCAGCTATTACAAATCCAAAACATCTTCACAAGAAATATTATTCAGAATCAAATCTTAACGATATACATCAATACTCAAAAAACTTCAATCGTATGAATTCACAACAAGATGTAGTGAAAGGTTCAAAAGATATAATTGAAAAAATATTATACTCTAAGCCAATTAAATCATATGAACAATTACTCAATGAAAATAATGTGGTTATGACGGATGAAGAAGTGTCACTTTTAAGAACTAAGAGTACAACACTTTCCTATAATAATTATTTAGCTAAATATATACGAAAAGTAAATGAAATACCTAAACCTCCACTTCTTTATAAACCATGGTCTATTGTTTATGAATTAGATAATCCACCAAAAATGAAAGATGAAGAACTTATTAATAAACGTATTGAAAAAATTGAAGAAATTAATAAAAATTTCAACGATTTCCAATCTTCAATAGTTAATAATAGAGATGAAAAAAGAAAAATGAGAGTTCATGAAAAACAAGCACAGATTGATCGTTTAATAGACAAGCGCCAAATTGCTGAACAATTACATAAAATAGATTTTGAGAGAAGGAAATTATACAAAATTAATTTACTTGAAGAATTAAAACAATTAAAAATACATATTGAACAAGAAAAACAGTTACAAGCTAATATAAAATCCATTCAAGAATCACAATCATTTTTAGCAGACACCGATTATTAGAAATCTATTTATACTTATATATATAAATAAAGAAAATATATTTAATTTATACCGACTTATTTTTTAGTTAATAACCAGGCAACTTGTTTTAAAATCTGTTATTAATATAGAACTCCTTTTTTTTTTTTTTTAAATAGTATTTTTATGATAATCGAAATTAATAAAACTTTGTAAATAATAAGTTTATAAATTCATAGAATATAAATATATTTTCTTTTTATGTATATTTTATTTTTTTATAACTTAAAATTTAGATTTTTATTACTATTACTTCTATTATTGTTATTATTATTGTTATTATTATTATTTTTTTTAAAATAGTTTTTTAATAGGTGATTTTTTAATTTCTTATTAATTTATAATTGTGAAAAATAGATATCGAAAACGCATAATTATTAATTAATTGGTATTATCAATATTTGATATGAAATAATTAATAATTATATATATATTACAGTGGTGTATATATAATTCTAGAATAGTTATTATAAGAGTGTAAAGTATTTATTTATTATTATTATTATTGTTGTTGTATTAATTGAATAATAATTTAATTGTAATTTTGTAATTCTTTCTCTTTTATATACTTTGATAGTAATTTTTCTTTCAATCGTAAAAAAAAAAAAAAAAAAAAAAAAAAACAAATTTGAATCTGCTTTAATATATTTTAGCTACCATATTTTTTTCTTCTTCTTTTTTCTTGGAATTCTTCTACTCTTTTTTGTTGTTCTATTTTAGCTTGTGAAGCAGCTTGCAATCTATCATTAATATTTTTATTAACCTCAAAGTATTTCAATACACATTTGTCCATACATAAACTTTCTCTTGTTGTAACATCTCCTGATTCATAAGTTTTATCGTAACATTTTTGATAACAACGATTTGTTATTCTGTGAAATGAATTTAAATTAAAATTACGTATTTATGAATTTTTCAATTAATAACTTTTTTTAATTTACATTAAATTACTATCATATTATATTTTGATTACATACTTTCTCAATAATTCTGTAACAAGTTCAAATTCTAAATTTTTTATAATTATTTTATTTTATTTTTTAAAAAAAAGTTATTGTGGATTAGATTTATAGTTATAAATATATTAATTATACTAATAAAAATATAATATTAAAAACATATATATATATATCTAAAACTAAATTATATTTTTATAATTTCAATTTAATTCGAGTTTTATACCTTGTTCAGCCATACGCATTTGCATTTGATTATCCATTTCTTTTTTATATTTTTTTAGCATAAATTATTTCTTTTTATAAAAATTTAATTTTGAATAATTTTATTTATTAATATTTTTTTATAAATTTTTGATTGGAGTCTAAAGTTTTAACCTTTTCGCAACTTTAAAAGGTTAATCCGCTTAAGTGAGATATTCTTTGATTTATTCTTATTAAACATTTTATTACTTAATTATTTTATAATTCGTTAATAACATACAACTATAAAAATTGTAACTATTAATTAAAAAATAAGTAAAGAATTGTAGTGTATTTAATTTTATATATATATATGATAATTTAAACCTTATAATTTTTAAAACCCAAATATCTGAGTTTAATTTTTTTTTAATATTTTTTTAAAAAAATAAATCCATTAGGACATGAAAATAAATAATGATATATATAATATAAACTATTCTAATAAAGGTAATAATTTCTTAATAATAATAAAAATATAAAGTATTAAAAACAACTTTCTTAAAATATGAAAAAATTATAAAAAAAAATTATTAAATCATAATAATTATTTTATATATTTAATTAGCAAAAAGGATAAAAGAATTTTAAAACTTGTGTATATTTGTTGAGTATAATAGTATAATATATATATACTTCATTTTATTATTACTATTTTTAATATTATTGTTTAGTTACAGAAAAAATAAAACAAATTATAAAGATAATAAATTTATAGATGTTATTCTTAATATTATAAAATATACAATTAAATAAGAAAGAAAGTGAATAAAAAGAGTTAAGTATAAATGTAAAATAACTAATATAAATATTATTATTTTTCCATCTTTATTATAATGCGATATTAATGGCTAGTAATAAATTTGCATAAATTTATTATAAATAAAATTTTTTTTAATAAAATATTATAAGAAAATTATATAACTAATTAAACTTTTAAGAGTTTAAAAATTTTAATTATTTTTAATATTTAATTATTAAATATGAAATAAATAAATTTAATCAAATTTTATTTTCAAGTTGTATTTTTTAATAATATTTTCATATTTTTATTATATTAAAATTACATAAGAATAAAATAAAGTAGGAAGAAATATAATTATAAAAAGGATTTTAAAAATATAATGCTCAAAAAGTGATTATTATTTATATTATAAATAATAATTGGAATTGGAAATATTTTAAATAAACAAACTACGGTTTTTTATTATATCTATTTTTTATATATAACAATTTTACTATATATTACCATTTTATTAATAATATAATTCAACAAAGTCTTAAATAAATATTATAAGTACATTTAAAATAAAAATGAATAAACATATAAAATACTTATTACCATTGTTATGCATTCAATTGGCTACTATTAATTGTGAAATAGTTGGTGCTAATGAATATTCAAGTAACCATTTTAAAACCCAATTAGATGGAAGTTTTAAAAAATATTTTAATGATAATATTTATAAAATTAAGGAATACTCAAGAGAAAGAAAATTCTTTAATAGACGTCAAGATACAAACAATGAAGGTGCACCTCCTGATAATAATTTAGTTCATGATTTATCATGTGGCGGTAATTTTATTGCTAATTTGAATACTTGTTTATCTCAAGAAACTGAAAAAAATAATTTTTCATGTTTACAAGATATAACTGTTGATCAATTTAGTGCATACCTTAGCTGTGATAATTCTGATGTACCAAATTATGGTAATTTAATTAATGCAATTGTTCTTAACAACTTAAAAAATAAAGATTATATAAATACTTTAGCAAAAGCAAAGGAAGCAAAGAAAGATAATGATAGATTAAGTGTAGGGGAAATTGTTATTGATGTTATAGAAAAGTTAAAAATTGTCGCTAATAAGAATTCTCTTCCATATACAACAACTCATTTTATTGAGGAAATGAAAGAGATACAATTAGAAGAACAAAAAGATGAAAAATTAATAAGTACAGACTATTATAATTGTTTGAAATTGGTTGATGATGAAATTTATTCAGTTGATACTACATCTGTATGCTTATGTGGTTATGGTTATAATAAAGAGATTAAAGGATATAATAATGATATTAAATTAAATGCGTTATATTCATATTATGGTTTTTCTGAACAAAGTTTTACTGATGTTTGTTCACCAATTCTTGAAAATTCAGAAGTTTTTAATAATGAAAATCAGTTCATTTCTGAAAAAGTTAGAGATTCAAGTTTATCTACGTTACTTAAGGAATATAATATCCCAAATTATGGTTCAGTATTTAATGAAATGATGATGAATACATTAAAAAGTCAAACCCTTTCTTTAAAGAAAGTTGTTTATAATTTATATACTGAAATTGGTGATATTAGTCGTAACAATTATAATGAAAATGAAGCATCACATGAATTTGGAAGATGTATGGTTCAAGCAAATAATAGAGTTTTTGATAATTCTGGATTAAGTTATTGTTTATGTAATGCCGGATATAATTCATTTTCTGCTTTAAATGAAGTTTTTAAAAGTCACAATTTAAGCGAAGATACTTATAATGAATTATGTTCACAAATAAAAGAAGAAAGAAATAAGGAAATATATTGTCGTTTAGGAAATAATGGTAAATATTTTTACTAATTTATTTTTTCTTTTTTTCTTTTTTTTTTTTTTTTCTATTTGTAATTTCTTTTATTATAATATGTATGTATTATTCAATATTAATAACATTACATTTTATTTTTATTTAGTTCAAGAATGCATTGATAAAAAGGTTACATCAAACGAAGAATTAAAAATTTCAAAACAAAATTATACTGATTGTTTAGATATTGGTGTTGAACAAAATTACTTAAGACAAACTAAATGTTTATGTGATCTTTACAAGGCCGAATGGAAAGATAATGAATTTTTATCATGCTATGGTTATACAGAATTAAGTTTCATTTTAGGTTGTAGACAATTCTACCCAAATCAAATGTTTTCAGATAATCCAGCAAGAGGTATTGAAAACTTTTATAGTGAAAATTATGATGATAAATGTGGTGACAGTGGTACAGGTGGTGGTCACATTGTTCATGATCCATGCGTTTGTAAGATTAGAGAAGAAAATCAAGAAGTAAGTTTAGAATTAGAAGATATTTGTTCAAGAGTTGGTACTGAACCAAGGACATGCTCTAATAGTGTATTATCATATAAAATATCCGGAGCTTTAATGCTTTTTATTATTATTTTTAGTTTCTTCTTATATATATAATAAAATTAAAATTATTATTATTTATTTTTTTCAAAAAAAATATAATGTATATATAAATAACAATTATAAATAAATAAATAAATAAATAAATAAATAATTTTTTTTATTATTATTATTATAATTATTACAATTCTTCAATTAATTTTTTTCTTTTATTTATTGTATTTTTTTCTTTTATTCTATCGTATTTCTTTTTATTTTCAGATATATCCATTTTTATTGCTTTCATTTCTTCGTTTTTTAATTCTAAACTTTGAACTAGAATTTTTATTAGATCATCAGACAATATTTCTTCTGTATTTGAGTAACAAAGGTAGTAATATAACTTTTTTTCTGTTCTAAAACCTTTTTTAATTAATGTATTTAAATGATTATACTTTTCTTTACTTTCTTTCTTTCTTTTCTTTTCTTCTTTTACTTGTAATTGATATTGTTTATATAATTCAATTAAATCAGAAAATGCTAATAAAATATTTTCTCTTTTGTGTATTATTTTTATTGAGTCTTCAATAGTCATTATATTCTGCTCAATATTATTAATTATTTGTTTCTATTTATATTATTTTATATAAATTAATTATATTTAATAAAATTTTTTTTTTGTTAGGTTAATATTATAAATAACCTTTTTACCTTTTGAAAATATATAGTTTTTGATTCTAGAATTTCCTCGATATTGTTAAAATTATATTGTAAATTGTTATCAAGAATTGTCGTTAGTTCCCATATAGTTTCCGAGGCTTCTTTTATGAAGCTAAACATTTCACCATTAAAGTAACGAGTTATATAGGCATATGTGAATCTATTTGTAATTACAATTAAAACTTAATATTCAATCTTATATTATCACTATTTTTTATTTAATTTAAAAAATAGATATATTATTATTACATTATATCAATTATGTTAAATCCTAAAAAAATCTTTGGCTTATTTGAAATATTATTTATCTTTTGTATATTATTATTTAATATTGGATATTTTATATTAATTATTGATTGTTCAATTTCTTTTTGTTCAATTTCTTTAATAAGAACATTTTCATTTTCATTTATTTTATATTCCCACCATGGTTTCCATGGTATTATAATTTCATCTAATTGAGAATCTAAATCTTTTTGACTATTTAATAACTTTTTAAATTGTTCCTTTTCTTTATTATTAAGTTTATTCCATATTGCTTCTGTATTCATGTTATCTATGATAAATTAAGATATATTATATATTACTATTAATTATTATATCAATAATTAATTAATTATTATTATATATATATATTTTAAAAATTATAAAAATACCTAAATTTAATCCCGAAAATCTACTTATAATTTCGTCTTCACTATCACTTTCTATTATTAATTTTATATATAAAATTTGTAAAGAATTAGTAAATTTCATTTTATTAATTAATAATAATTATTATATCAAAGAAAAAACCTTGTTCACAATCGAGTTCATAGGAATCCTCTTCTTCTATTTTTCTTAATATCCTCATAATTTCATTTTTACTATTTTCTGGTGCTTTTTCACCTTTTAATAAATTCATGAAATTTTCTTTAAAAAAAATTTCTGCACATTTATGTTCCTATTTTATTATGATTTTTAAATAATATAGTCTGTTAATGTCAATAATATATTTTTATATATTTATACTATTTATACTACTTTTGATTGATAACAGGTTTTACTACAATATTGAAGATTACATCTTGGGCATACATATTTTTTATATTGCTTTAAACAACTTTAAAATTATAAGAAATTGAAATTGTGTGAAATAATAATTAAAAATCTGAATAAGTTATATTTATGTATATATAAATAAATTACATTTGACAAATTTGTGTTTCATTATTAGAATTTATTATGGGATTATAAGCAGTACTCATTTTATTTTCGATTTTAAATCTATAAAGAAATAAAATTATAAAATACTTATTTATATTTATATTTTTAAATATTAAAATATTCTATATACATATGATTAAGTATATAGATAATATATAGTTTTAATATAAATTTTTTATAATCATTTTTTTTTTTAATTTTTTTTTTTTTTTTTATTTTTTTATTTTTTTTTTTTAACATTAAAATTATTTATATACTTTATATATTTGTTTTTTCAAAGTAATTTTAGGAGATTAGGAGTAATAAAACAACAATTGTTATTATAAATTATTATAAATTTTGATTTTACTATATTTCAAAATGAGTTTAGCAAGGTAAGGAAAATAATAACATATTTACAAACTATATGTAATTTTTTATATTAATGATAAATAATTTATTGACCATTTATTTTATGAAATTTATATAAAATAAAACAAATGAAAACAAATGAAAACAAATGAATACATACAAAACAAACAAAATTTTATGGATTTTATTTAATTAAAAATGAAATATAAATAATTATTAAAATCAATAATAAAATCAATAATATATTTATTGCGCATCTTATATTGGATTTTTAAATAATTATTGCAATTAATGATTTATAATTTCTTTATTATCTTACCATAAAATAATAATTTTCTGTACATTGGGTTTAATGAAAATAGTTTTTTACCAAAACCCAAAAATCAGCAATTAAATACGGAAACTATATACGATCATTCTTCAATAATCTCAGATGAAATAATTGGTCCACCTCCTTATAGACAGAGAAAAGGTTTTATTCCAAAAACAGTTGAGGTGTTTATTTTATCTTTTATACATCCTTATTATTTTTATCTATAAAATAGTATTAATATCAATGAAAAATTAATTATAAGTAAATTTAATTAATCAATATAATCCAAATAATTTCTCTTTATTTTTTTTTATATTTTTATTAAGGATTTTGGTAATGGTGGAGCGTTTCCAGAAATTCATGTTGTTCAATATCCATTAGATATGGGTAGAAAGAAGAGTATGAAAACTTCTTCTACCAAAACACTTCCTTTACAGGTTGATAAAGATGGAAAGATTAGATATGATTCTGTTTTAAGACAAGGTCATAGTGAGAATAGAATTATTCATTCTCAATTAAAAGATATTGTTCCAATGGAAAAACATGAATTTAACGCAAGACCAAATGATGAAGAAATTAAAAAGACTACAGAGAAAACACAAGCTGCTTTACAAGCAATTTTAGAAGGTCGTTCAAAGACATCACAAGGTAATTTAGGAAAAGATAAGAAGTCAGGAGCATCATTTGTTAAATATACGCCGGCTTCAAGATCCACAGTAGGTTCACGTATTATTAGGATGGTAGAGGCCCCAGTTGATCCCATGGAACCACCAAAATTTAAACATAAGAAAATGCCAAGAGGTCCACCATCACCACCAGCTCCAGTTTTACATTCACCACCAAGAAAAGTTTCAGCCGAAGATCAAAGCAATTGGGTTATTCCTCCATGTATTAGTAATTGGAAAAATGCTAAAGGTTATACTATTCCATTAGATAAGCGTTTGGCTGCTGATGGTCGTGGTATTCAAGATATTCAAATTAATCCTAAATTTGCCAGTTTTTCTGAAGCCCTTTCCATTGCTGATCGTCATGCACGTGAAGAAGTAAGATTAAGAGCAAATATGCAAACCAAGTTGGCTGCTAAAGAAAAGAAAGAAAAAGAAGAAAGATTAAGAATGCTAGCTCAACGTGCTCGTGAAGAAAGAGCAGGTAATATAATTATTTAAATTTATATGAAAAAAATATTAAATATTTACAAAGTATATTTTGTTTAATATTAATAAACGTATTAAAATACATTCATTTACATTAATAGGTTTAATTAATAATACATCTAATGAATATGAAAATGAAAGACGAAAAGAAAGAGATGTTTCAGAGAGTAGTTCAGAATCAGAATCAGAATCAGATTCAGGTAATGGATCACCTAGATCTGAGCATTCCTACAAAGAACGCAGATCATCAAGACATAGAGACGAAAGTGAAAGTGAAAGAAAGGCTAAGGAACGTGATGATTTAAGACGTAGTAGACAAAAACAACGTGAAAGAGAAATGCGTTTATCTCATATGGGTCAAGAAACAAAATCTAAAGTTATGCGAAAACTGTAAGAATACATTATATATAACATTTTTATATAATATTATTTATAGTCAACAAATAGTATTTATTTTATATATTCTTAATTATATAAGAATTAATGATAATTTATATATTTTTAATTTTTTATAAACTAATTTAGTGGTGACCGTGATATATCAGAAAAAATTGCATTAGGTTTAGCCCAACCAACTACATCAAAAGAATCTATGTATGATCAACGTCTATTTAATAGATCAGAAGGTTTATCATCAGGTTTTGGAAGCGAAGATAGTTATAATATTTATGATAAGCCATTATTTGCTGAACGTAGTTCAAATACAATATATAGACCAAAGAAGACTGTATCAGATGATAATTTTGATTCAGAAGCTATTGAAAAAATAGTTAGCAATAAAATGGGTAATTATTACGAGAATAATAAGATCATATATGTATTATAAACAAAAATCTTTTATTATAGTAAATAAATTATAATTTTATTAATTTTTTATGATGTAAATATTTTATTTTTATAGGGGAAGGAAGTCGTGGATTTAAGGGTACTGATGGAACTTCTTCAAGGTCTGGTCCAGTTCAATTTGAAAAAGAATCAGATCCATATGAATTAGAAAAATTTTTAAAAAATAAAAGAAATCATGAAAGTAGTGATGATAAAGGTGATGAAAAAAGAAGAAGACATTAATAATTATAAAATAATCTTATAAAAAATATCATAAATAAATTATCTATATTATTAGATACAATTCGTTATAATAATCATATCGCAAAATTTTATATAATTGATAAAATAAACTATTTTTTTTTTTTGTAAATAATTAATAAAAATAATTTATATATAGAAATAATTATATTATTATAGTTATAGTATAATATGTATTCATCATAGATTATTATTTATAATTTTAAAATTTTGTATATGAATATATAATTTCTCTAAGTGCATTAAAAAAAAATAATTATTTAAATTTAAATATCTTTTACTTGTTTCTGTTTTTTAAGAAAAAATAATTAATATAAGTTTATATATATTATAATTATATAATTTAACAATGTTAAAATATTTATAATAACAAATTTTAATAAGAATGTAAAATCTTGTGTAATATGAAATGTTAATGGAAAACAAAACTAAATTATTTCATCTATAAGCGGAGTAATAATTTTATTTATAATAATTTTTATGATTTTTAATTTATAATAAATTAAAACGAATTAATTCTCATTTTTAATTAATTTTTATAAAAATTAAAATTTATTGTGGGAAAATATATAGAAAGAATAAAATAAATATATTTATAGCTTCATTTTTTGTAATAGAAAAGAAATATTTGAAAATAAAACCAATATATATATATATATACATTACTATAATAATTTGTAGTTATGAATAATTAAAAATAAATGGAGAGAAGATATGATAGAAATAAAGCTTTTCCAAAATGGGATTCAAATATTTCATTTAAGAAAATGTCAAGAAATTCATTATCTAGCTTTTCTAAATTAAATAATGTAAATATATATAGATATATGAACAAAAACCAATTACTTATATATAGTAATATGCAATTATAATTAATTTTTAATTTTAATATAATATAGAACATTTTAAGTAGTTCTAAAATATATAAAAAGGATGATACATGCTACGATATCGTCGAGAGATTGTGGAAGAAAGTAAATAATAAAAGAATTATAAATAAGAAAAAAAAGAACATATTTTGGAAAAACAGATACACTAGCCTAAGGGAAAGTGAACAAGAAGAATTTATGAAGGAAGAAATTAGAGACACCACAATAGATTTTCTAAATTACAATACTAATAATATTAAAGATAATAATATGTTTAAAAATGGTTTACTTTCTGATTTAAAATTTTCAAATATTGGTTTAAATAATAGTGATATTGACTCTAAAATAAAAACTAATTCAAACGATTTTGAAGGAAGTTATTTTAATAGTAAAAAGCTATTAAATGGTTTAACATTTAATGATATATATGATGAAAACATATCTAAGTTATTAATTAAAATATCAGAAATTTTTGAATTAAATAAAGAAGGTTGAGTAATATTACTATTACTATTACTATTACTATTTTTATTAGATATAAATGAATGATTACTAATTTTTTTATAATTTTTATTATAACTTTAAATATTATTAATATTTTAAAAATATCAATATTATCATTATATTATTAATAATTTAAAGAAATTGAAGATTTAATATCATTACAAATTGCGTACAATCGTTCATGGAAACTATTTTTAATTGGATTATTTCAGTATGAAAGTATAAATAGATTTTTTTCCATGGTAGCAATAAAATCGTCAGTAAAATATGTTAATAATACCTTGTTAGATATCGAGACTTTAAAGGTAAAAAAAGATATTTAAAATTTATAAAAAAGGAAATATTTATATATATTATTTCAAAGTATATAGTATTCTAATTGTAAATATTTAATTTTAAATATATATAATATTTCAATTAAATATAGGGATTAATTTTTACTTTAAATAACATATCAGTTTCTGATGAATCAAGAGTTAATAGGATGAAAGCTATTTATTTACTTGGGGAATTTTCGAAATATTTCGGTCAAACTAGAACAAATGATGATTTAATTTTATTTGTAAATTATAATAATATTAAAAATATTAATACAATTTTTTTTTTAATTTTTCATTTTGATTAATATACTTCTTTTACCCAATAATCATTATTATTTTTTTTTATATTTTTTTTTTTTTCATTCAATTTTAAAATAAAATTTAATTAATATTTAATTAATAAATAAAGGCTTTTAAAAAAATAATAGAACAATTATTAGATATTCAATATAAGGAAAAAACATTATATATAGAAGTAAGTTATTAAATGAAATAAAATATTAATACAATTATAAATATGATAAAATAAATTAATTAATTATAATAATTTTTAAAAAGGACAGAGAAAAATATCTAAAGTTTAGGAAAGATAATAATGAAAAGAAAAATTATCTATTAAATGCACTAGGAAAATTTACAAAATATCCAACAATAAACTATGACTATATGAAAAAATTAACTTTATTTACAATTAATGCAGAAATAAAAGAAAATATTAAAACAATGGATGAAATAGACGAAACCTTAAATGATCCGGAATTGAATTTAGATGATGAAAGAAAAGAAACTTTAAAATATATTAAAAGTTTATGTGAATTTACTTTAAAAAACTTATTAGATATTATTAATAATGATGTAATTATGCTGAATGGTTAATCTATAATAGAAATATTTTTGTACAAAAACATATTTAATAATATTATTATATTATTATATATAAGCTTTATAGAACCGAAGATAATAAAGGTACAATTGGTAGAATATTTGAAAATTATTTACCAAAAATTTTAGAATCTAGTGATAGTGATTTAGCAAAGAAAGGTGTTCAATTTATTGGGTAATTAATATAAACAAATAATAATATAAATAAAATATCATAGTTTTAAATTTATTAATAATTATAATTAATAATTCCATTAGAAATTGGTTTTCGGTTATAAAAAATGATAATTTAAAATACGAAGGATTAAAATTAATTAAAGAAGGACATGAATTAGCTACAAAAATATGCTTACAAAAAATACCAGATTTTTTAATTAAGGAAGAAAAAAAAGAATATGATAAAGTAATAAATATGATAACTGTATTAACAATATGTTATCATTAAAAGAATAATAAAACTTATGAAATATTATTAATATAATTTAATTTATAATAAATTAGCAAATTTCTATTGAACAAATTAAATATGAAAGATTAAAAATGATTTTAAGAAGTTTATTTTCAATACCAGGAACTAAGTGTACATTAGAAGGAAATAAAGGTAAAATAAAAAACATTTTAAGTTTTAGGTAAAATTTAAAATATAATAACATATTATAATTTTATTTTAGAATTTCCTGGTTTTTTTGAAAATCTAGATAGTACTATGCTAAGAACAGAGAGTATAGTAATGTTTTTACCAATTAATCCTGATTCAAAGGTGACTATTATTAGACCATTACCAAAAATTCCAGGAGTTCCTGATAACGCTACTACTGTTCCACCAGTATTTTTTGTATGGATATCACTAATTATAATTAACATTTGATAATAAAATTATATTAATATTATTATATAATATAATATATTTAATATAGGATCATAAATTAACAAAAAAACAAATAAATGATTTGTCATTGTATGAAAAAAAAGAAAAATGTGGATTAGTTTCAGATTTACCTCTTGGATATACTTATGATCCAGGAATTTTTGATAAAGAAAAACAAAAAAGTATTGATGGTTATAATTATGAAGATAATAAAATACCAAAAAATGCTGTTTCTGTCCCAACGAGAGTTGAAAAGGCATTAATACCTCCAGGTTCTATAATGAATATTATTAGAATTATTGATTCTATTATATATATTTATATTTATATATATATTATTTATATTAAAATTAAACTAAATTGAAATATATAGGATTTTTGTCAAGGTGTCCTTTTTTTGGATTTGATTTTAATAAATTAGATAAATCAGGCTTAAAAAATATTATTCAATCAAGTGAAATTTCATTTAATGATGAGGAAATCAATCAAGATATACCTGATGGTACAACTACTGAAAATACTCCAGTTATATACCCAAATAAAAATATGTAAAGATAATATATATAAATAAATACATAATATATATATAATTATTAGACTTATAAAAAATGTATATATGTAAAAAATATTATATATATAAAGCAATTTAAAATCATTTGGTAATGCAGTTGATTTTCCAGAAAATGCTCCTGTAATTTTAGAAATAATTAAACCTAATGAAACAAAAGTTAGAAGAATAAAATTAAAAGTGTCAAAAGTTGATAATGAAATGTGTGTAATAGATGATAACTTTAAAAAAGTAGAAGGGTAGTTATTTTAATTATTATTTATTAGTATATTAGTTAAATTATAATTACTAAAGATTAATAAAATCTATTAATTTTATATAAAATAGAGAAAGAATGCTAAAAAATGGTGAGACAATTAACATTTATATAAAAAATAGAAATAATATTGGATCCGAATGGATTCCAATTAATATGGAAGTAGTAGATGAAGATTATAGAGATGGTATTTTATAGTAATTAAAAATAAAAAATATTTAAATTATATTTCTATTTTTAATTAATTTGTAACATATTATAGATTATGATAATATAGGGAAATATTTTAAGAAAAATTCAATTCCAAAAGAAAACAAAATACCCATTCCAGCTGGATTAGCATCAAATGGATTACCATATTTTTCTCCAGCGGTGTATGTATATATAAAAATTTAGCATTATAACAAGTTATTAATCATGGTGTAGTTAAATTAAGAATAAATTATATTAAATAATAATAATAATAATAATAATAATAATAATAATAATAATAATAATAATAATAATAATAATAATAATAATAATAATAATAATAATAATAATAATAATAATAATAATAATAATAATAATAATAATAATAATAATAATAATAATAATAATAATAATAATAATAATAATAATAATAATAATAATAATAATAATAATAATAATAATAATAATAATAATAATAATAATAATAATAATAATAATAATAATAATAATAATAATAATAATAATAATAATAATAATAATATAATAATAATAATAATAATAATAATAATAATAATAATAATAATAATAATAATAATAATAATAATAATAATAATAATAATAATAATAATAATAGCAACAACAACAACAATAATTATAAAAATAATAATAATAATAATAATACATAAATACGTATATACATACATATCATATATATATATATAACAGTAATTTACCCCCATTTCCTGTTGGATATACAAAAGAATGTGTTCCATATTATGGTAAAAAATCAACAATTAAACCAATTCCTTATGGTTTAACTAATGATGGGTTAAGATATCCTTTACTATTAAACTACTATTAAACTAGGATGTATTAAATTATTTATTAAAAAAAATTATTTCCTTAACATATTTGTTTACATTTTATCCAAATGCTGAGAATATTACAGCTTTGTCTGATATCACTCATGTTGTTGCAACAGGGTATAATAATAATGGTCAACCATTCTTTTTGCCAAAATCTTGTTATCTTCCTAAACCATCAGGTTTTACTCCAGAAGGAATTCCGTTTTATGATATTTATAGTTTTATTCATCAGGATGGTTTTATGGTAACTCCTTTAGATAAGAGTTATTTTACTGAAGCAAAAGAAAAAGACAATAAAAGAAAATTAGAATTAGAAGTGGAAATGGAGAAGGAGAATGATGATTATGAGGAATTAGAAGATTTAAGTTTTAAGGAAGATGAGAAGAGAGCTACAGAACAAGACCGAAAAAGAGAAGAAGTTGATGGCTTTTTTAAAGGCTTAATTAGTAATAATAAAATAATAGCCAAACAATTTAATACTATTAAAAAACTATACAATAAAGTTAATACAAATTATAAAGAACAACAACAACAAGAATTAAATCTTCAAGTTGAACCTATTGAAATTGATATATTAAAATATATTAAAGAATTTAATATTGAAAAGACAATGATATCTAATAAAATAAAATTTGCTTATGAACCAAATTTACTAAGTTTTCAAAGTATAAATACTCCAGTTACAAAAACAATAAATATAAAATATATATCAGATATTGCTAATGATCCTAAAGAGTATAAATATTATATTAATGTTAAACCATCAAAAATATTCGACACTTCCAAACATTTGATAAAAATCCATCATGATGAAATATATCCTATTAATATAACTTTTAATCCTAAATATTTATCAAGTGATGCGGTCGATGGAATATTTTCAGTAATCAATGATAAAGGAAAATCATACATGACTTGCAAATTAAAAGCCATTAAAGAATCATATATTAATATATCTCATGAATCAATAAATTTAGGATGGATATTTCCAGATAAAACATGTGAGTACCCATTAATTATTGAAAACAAAAGTACTGTTCCTATATCATTAACTATTTGTTTGAAACATGGAGAATATATATTTAATGAAGCAAAAGAGAAAGTATTATCATTTAATAAAAATAAAAGCAAAAATGAATTATCATATTTAAAATCATCAAACTTTTCTAGTGTATTAAAATTAGAAGAATATAATGATAGTAATCCTGATATAAATAGCGAAATCCTTGGATCAAAAGATAATAATAATAATGATAATGATGATAATAATAATGGTGATAGTGATAATAATAATAGTTATATTTCTACAAATAATAATAATAATAATAATAACAATAATAATGTTGTTATTGATAATAATACTAATGAAGATAATGAGAGTACTAACAACATTTATGATAATAATAATAATAGTTTTATTTCTACAAATAATATAATTGATGGTAACAATAGCAGTAATAAGAATAATGACAACATTGATAATGCCAATAATAATATCAATATTAATAAAATTGATAATGAAATTAATAATGTAGATACTGAAGTAGTTATTAGTAGTTCAAATCTAAATATGGATGATAAAAATACAGAGTCAAACGAAGATCATATGATAAGT
Source organism: Piromyces finnis (assembly GCA_002104945.1). Classification (NCBI taxonomy): domain Eukaryota; kingdom Fungi; phylum Neocallimastigomycota; class Neocallimastigomycetes; order Neocallimastigales; family Neocallimastigaceae; genus Piromyces; species Piromyces finnis. The sequence goes on from MCFH01000011.1 coordinate 203,637, forward strand.
ACAGAAAGGACTAATAATGTAACTGAAAATTCTGTTGGATATCTTGATGAAGAAGTAATAAATAACAGGAATGATATAGTAATTCAAGATAATGATTCTTATCAACAGTATATTAGAAATGAAGAAAATCCTGTATCATTAAGAAGTAATAAACCGAATGAATATGTAAAAAATGCATTTTCTATATCAACTCAAGCATTACAACTAAACCCATTAGAAAGAAAAGTCGTATATATTAATTTCGAACCAAAAAAAATAGGAAAGTATGAAGAACAAATAGAAATATATGCTCCTGGAGGTGAAGTTAAATTGGTTAAAGTAAAAGCTAAATGTGGAATACCTCTTGGAATATATCCAGAAGATTCAGAAAATTCCAAAGTTAAAAATAAAGAATTAGAAAATGAAAGAAATGAAATTGTAAACATAATTATTAATAATGACTTTGATGATATTTTTAATTTACCAAATAAAAAAGATGAACAAATAATAGATTCCTTACGATTAGCAATAAATGATTCCGAATATAGAGATTCATTATATACAATTGATTATGGTATATTTATTAATAAAGAAGTAAAGAAAAGGAGTTTAACATTGATGAATTTTACTGATGATGAAATGAAAATAAGTTTATTCTCAACATGTCATATATTATCATTTGATGAATTTATAATTGTTCCTAAACAAAGTTCAAAAGTAGTTGATATTAATATTAATTTTGGTTATTATCATAATAAAGAAAGTTTTAAAGGAATTATAAATGAAAAAATAGAATTATTATGTCCTGGAATTGATAATATCATTTTGAATGTAAAAGGTTTTGTAGGTCAACCATTATTAATTCCATCATGGGAATTATGTTTTTTCACACCATGTCAAATTAATTCTAAATCATCATTAAATATGTCATTAATAAATCATTCGCAATATGATTTAAGTATTATAATTAAATTTCCTAGAGATGAACATGAAGTAAGTTATATTACTTCTTCATTATCCTCTGATTCTAATAATCCATCTTTTATAAAAGCTTTCTCTACTATACCAATTTCTTTTTCTTTTAATGCAAGAGAGCGAGGTTTAATATTAAAGCAAATAGTTATCAAAATAATAAAACCATTTACAAAAGAAGTTTTATGTGGCTTAACTGAAAAAGGAATAAACCTAATTGGAATTTGCTTATACCCATATCAAAAAAAGGGGTCTACTGAAACTGACTATAATTCATTAGATTTTATTTCTTCATGGTTGTTACATCCAAGAAGAATATTAAATGAATTTCCTACTAAAGATGAAATGAAAAAGATGTTTATGAAAGTTATAGATGATACTTTATATCGTCAATTAATAAGATTTCAAAGAATATTTTTAGTATTCCATTCTATAAGTGAACAAAGATCGGATAAAACATTGGATAGTTATAAAAAAGTAATTATATCAAATAATTATGATACTCCTGTAGATATTAATATTATAAATTCACCATGTTTTAATAGCAGTGTATTATCAAAAGAATTAGAAAAGGGAGAAGAATATGCGATAGAATATTATTATAATTCACCAATAAAAATTCAAAAATATTCTACTATATATGGATTTTCATTAGCTATAGAAGATACAACCAACTCTTTTTCTTCAATGCAATTGATAGGAAAAAATGACTACGATTTTTTAGTTTTTCCATGTCCTGATGAAAATAAAGAATTAAATATTGATTTTGGTAATATAGAAACAAGTCAAAAAAAAGAAAAAGGGATTTCAAGAACAATAATGTTATGTAATCTTTATGCATTAGAATACATATGGAATGTTTCATTTATAGGTTCAAAAGATAAATATTGTCCCTTTTCAATTTCCTTAATGGAAGGAGAATTAGCATCTAATGAGACGTTTCCATTGACATTTACATTTAATAGCGAAGTTAGTGGAACATTCGAAACTAGTTTGGATTTATATGCAAAAGATTGTACAGGAAAATATTCTGTTAAAAATTATATTGCAAGGATTAACTTGAAAGGTACTACTGTTTGCTCTATTATATCCGGTTATCCGGAAATCATTGATTTTGGGAAAATAATTGTAAATACTGAGAAAAAAATGAAATTTAAATTAAGTAATACAGGAAATACTAGATTAAATATAAATTTAGCAATTGATAAGCCATTTAGTGTTAGTTCAAATAAATTAATTTTAGATTTAAATGAATATAATGAAATTGAAGTTGTTTATAATCCTATAATTCCAGGATGTTCAACAAAGAATTTAATAATATATGCTAATAAAAAACAAATTAATATTCCAGTAAAAGGTTTAAGTGGTTCTTATGAACTTATTTGTAAAAAATATAAAAACTGCATAGACTTTGGTTTAAGTAAGCAAAATAATATTGTATGGATTGATTGCTATTTAACAAATAATGGAACAATCCCGTTATTATTAAAAGGAATTACATCAGAAAATAATAATTTGTTTAGAGTTGAATATATTAATAATGTAAATATAATTCCAAACACAAATGAAGATAATAATAAATATTATACAAAAGATTACTGGCAAATCGTTAAAGATAATTTAATTACTATTATTAATAATAAAAATTCATCAACTATTGTAAATCAAATAGAATTAGTAGAGTTTAATGATAATTATGATGAAAACAAAAAATTTCTATTTCAAAGAGGAGTTTCAATTCCTGTTAAAAGGGAAATAGATAATAATAAAGTTAGCATTAATCAAATTAAGGAAAATGTTCCTCAATTAGATGCATTTTGCTCGTATCATTTTAGAATAGGGTTATTATGTCATTATAGAAATACTATATCATCATTAAATTTTCATTATTATCCAATTATATCTAATGATGAAGAAGATGAAGAAGATTCACAATCTTTTACAGATTCTGTTTTATGCATTAAAGCAATAGGTAAATCATATAGAGATATCCATTTTTCAAGTGTTAATATTAATTTCCCATATATTCCAGCAAAATGTTTTGTTGATGACTCTTATTTTTCAAATAAAGAATTTAAAGAATATATATATAATAATGAATTAGAAAATGATATTTCTGTGTATAATTTAGTTTTATCTAATTTAGATATTGAAACTCAAAATGTATGTTTAACAGAAATATCTCCTGAATTTATAATAGAAAATAAAAAATGGATATTAGGCCCTGGAGAAAAAACAGTTATTCAAATTAGATTTGAACCAGTTAATGAACAAGTCAATTATAGAGGAAAAGCTATATTTAAACATAATCATGGTTATACAACAATATTTTTATCAGGAACAGGTGCCAGCGCTAATATTTATTGTGAGAAAGTATTAGATTTTAAAACAACAAAAATGAAAACAAAATCTATAAAAAATTTTAAAATCCATAATAGGGGCTTATTAGGATGTAAATATAAGATACAAATCCATTATCACAATCAAATATCGCCATTTACATTTGTAAGTGATGATGATCCATATGATATTGAAGGATATATTGAATCTGGGGAAAAGAAAGAAATTCCAATCAATTGCTATTGTTTAAATGAACTATCAAGCTCATTACTACTTTTAAAATGGCAGAGAATACCAAATGGTATTTGGGAAACTGAAACTATCGAATTAAAAGTTGAAATTGGTCAACCAAAATTCGAAATTGATAGAAAGGAAATTAACTTTGAAACAACTTATGTTGGTATTAAGAAAAATATAACAATTTCTATCTTAAATAGTGGTAATGCTAATTGTAATTGGATTGTTCATAATTGCAACTCTGATATTATATTCGAGCCAAATGAAGGAATCATTGAACCAGATGAAATTTTTGAAATAAATGTATCATTTAATCCAAAAAATTATGATCCACTAAACGAAACCGTTAGATTTGAAACAGATTGTGGCGATAAATATTTATTAGTTACTGGTATTATTGGCGTTCCGTATTTGAAAATTGAAGCAAATGATATTAATAAAGATTTTGGTGTAGTTGAAATTGAAAAATATTCGACAAGAACTATTACACTAAACAATACTGGATCGAAGCCATTAAAATTTTTGACTTCTATTATAAATCACAAAATTAATGGAGTCAGTTTTGAACAGAATGAATATGATATTTTTTATTTTAAACAATCTAAAGGGGTTATTAAACCAAATTCATCGGCTCAGTTGAATGTATTATGTTTTCCTATTGAATATGAAGCTAGAGTAACAGCAGAATATATTATATCTTCAAATAATGGTGAGAAATGTTTTGGAAACTTGTCTTGTATAGGAGGAAAAGCAAAAATTGAGATAATTTCAACAACAAATAAAGATTTTAAATTAAAAGTTAATGAAATTTCACATAAAGGTTTTAACAAGAATAAATTAGCTTTAGCATTATCATCTCATATTAAGTTAATTAAGAATGTTATTGAAGATATTTTGAAAACTGAAGCTGATTTAAAGGTTGAAGAGGAAGAATTTATGAAAGAACAACTAAAAAATCCATTAAAAAGAAGACAAATACAATTACTTAAAAAGAAGGAAAAAATTAATTTTAAGATGAAAAAATTTTTAACTATCAATTCAAATAAAAATAAAATAGATACAGATATTAAAGATTCTAATTCAACCAATAATAGTAGCCAATCTGAAATTCAAATAGCTAATGAACAAAATTCTGATGATAATGAATTATTAGAAGTGGACAAAATTAATAAAAAAATATCAATACCAGAAAACCTTTTAGATATATATATTAAATCAGGCCAAGTTCCAAATGTATATGATAATTCAGATATAATGAATGATTACATTTTACTTCATAAAATAAATTATAAAAACAAAAATGAAATACCTAAAACTCAGGATGTAAGAGCATTTTTTGAATATATCAACAGTAATGTTGATATAGTTACAAGAGACTGTATTTCTAAGATTAAGGAATTATTAAATAATAAATGGATGAAAAATACAGATATATTAATAAAAAATCTTAAATTAATACAAAAATCAAGTTTTATTATAAAAGATATTATTAACCCTATAAAATTATGTGATGATACTAAAATTAATACTTATTCATTAGGATTAATAAAAGGCTCAACTCATTTACAGAATGTATCACTATTTAAAATGGTAAATAATGGTAATATGGATTTTACCTTTAGTATTATCGATAATATAACTAATTCAATGAGACCTTTGGATTATAATCCTAATGGTCAACCATTTAGTATTAATCCAAATAATGATATAGTGGAGACAGGTTCTTTTAAGGATATAACAATTTCATTTGGAGCTAGTGTTACAGGTCGATATGAACAACATTATGAAATATTTTCAGATAATAAACCTATTGCATCATTTTATGTTAATATCAATGTTGGAAATCCAATTTTTTCTGTTTATCCAGATTCTATTGACTTTGGAATTACCCAAAAAAATACGATTTCCACAAGAACATTAATGATTATTAATAACGGCACAATTGGCGACAATTTCATTTTATCTCCGAAAGAGAAAAAAGAAAATGAAAGAAGTAATTTTTTAATTGAAACTACTTCTGGTCAAATTGATTGTAATAATGAAATATCTGTACCAATTTCTTTTTTCCCTAAAACTGAAGGAAAAGTAACAGAACCATTTTTATTGAGATGGTTTGGTAAACCAATTATTATATATTTGAGTGGAACTGGTGCTGAAGCTAAATTAATACCACAATATATAAATCAAATTGATATAACGAATGATTGCTTATTCTTTGGTGATGCAGAAATAGGAAAAAAATATGAAAAAGAATTCAAAATTAAAAATGTAGGTAACGTTGAATCAATATTCAGAATTGAATATGATGAAGATTTAATGGATTTTGAAATGGATAATTTTGAAAAATCAAGAGTAAAGCTTAATCCAAAACAGGAAATTCTTATTAAAGCAATTTTTACTCCCCAAAATTTTGGTATTTTATCTACACCTATTAAATTGACACAAATTAATCAAACTAAATTTAGTGTTCCGATATATGCAAATTGTGGTGAATATAAATATTCATTGAATAATATTCTTCCATTAAAAGGTATTAAGGTAAATACTAAGACAACAAGAGATGTAGAATTAAGTAATACAGGAACGTTTGATATTCCATTAAATATTTATTTATATCCATCATTTCTTGAAACAATTATTGAAATTAAAATTAATAAAGAGTATAGCCATGATGTTATAAATCTTAAAGAAGAATATATATATTTAAATGATGAAGAAAAAATAGAAAATCCTATTTTAAAACAAAGAGCAGTAAGTAAGAGTAAGAAATATACTGGCATATTACAACCAAATGGCGTTTTTAGCATGTCACTAGTTTTTAAGCCTGATATATGTGGACTTATGAAAGGTGCTCTTACAATGTCAAATTTAATACTCGATAAACCTCTTGAATTACCACTACGCTTTGTAGTATATAAAGATGAAGTATGCTTAGAAGATATTTCTGATGTTAATCTAGGAAGAATGTGTATTAACCAGGAAACTTTAATTCAACAAAAACTATTGAATTTTGGTGAAGACAGAGTAAATTATAGGATATATTTTAAAAATGAAAAGTTACTTGAAGAGAGTCAAAAAGATAAAAAGAAGAAAGTACCTAAAAAAGTATTAAAAGCAAAAAGTGAAAAAAATACAAAAAATTCAAGAGGAAAACAATCCTTAACAAAAGCATCAGCATCAAATCCACCACCAATATGGAGAATCACAACTAATGAAAGTAAGAAAATTTATATATTATTAAGTTTTTTCAATATAATAATTAAATATATTAATATATATATATAATAGCTGGATATATTAGTCCTGGAAGTGAAATTGATATTCAAGGTTTTTTTACCCCTAGAGAAGAAACTGAAAAAGATACTTATAAGGATTCATTAATTGTTGAAATTCAAACTGTAAGAATGATATAAAAATTCTTTTAAATAATTCTAAATAAAAGTTATATATATTAATAATATTAAAATTTAAAGAATGAAAATGCAGAATGGAAGGAAGTGGGAAATGTAAAATATACTGGTGGTGGTGGATATTCAACTTTTGAAATTGAGAAAGAATGTATAGATATTGGAAATTGTTCAGTTGATAATAAAAAAGAAATAATAATAAACATCAAAAATTCTGTAATGCTTATTAATAAATTTTATTAATTATTGTATAAGAGTTTAATAACTTATATTTTAATTATAATAAATATTTTAGGGAAATGCAAAAATTTATTATAAATTGGATGATTATTGGGATAATAATAATGTATATATAATTAATGATAAACAATTAGATGGATATATAGAAGAAGAATCAACATATGAATTAAAAGTAATATTTAATCCATCTGATGAGGTACATTATGAAACAGTTCTCCAATTAAAAACCGTACTTGGATTAGAAGAAGTTAGATTGAAGGGAACAGGTATTATATATAGTAAAAATTTATTAAAATTGTGTAAAAATAATGATTTTTTTTTTACAATCATAAAATCAAAAGGTGTTCAATATTCTCTTTTGAAAGATAAATTATTGCCTATTAAGTTTAATAATGTGTTCTTTAATGAAGAATTCAGTGAACAAGTAAAAATAATATTTATTTATTTTAATTATTCATTTATATAGACTAATTAATTTCATTTATATTATTTTGAAGTTTACATTATATAATGGATGTAAGTATGATATTAAAGTTGCATTAGATGTTGTTCGTTATTCAGGAAAGAAATGCATTATTTTGAAAGATTTTTCAGTAAATCCAAAAATTATTAATATATGTGGGAATGAAGAAAGTAAACCATTGTAAGAAAAATCGATATTTATTATTATAATTATATAATAAGTTTATAAACAATTGAATTAATAATTTTTTTAGTAATGAATATACAATAAAAGGTTTTATTGAATATGAACATGGAGATGACTTTACAAAAATTATGGATGATATAAAAAATAATCCTTATGAATGTAATTTAAGAATGAAAATCATTGATGGTCCAGAATATACTATTCCATTAACATATAATTTATCTTTAAAGTCATTAAAAGTAATAGATATGAGAAGATGTCTTAATTATTCAACTAATATTAATTATGATGATGAATTACCAATTGATGTAATAGATTGCGGAGAAAAAGATATGTTCATTGATGTATGTTATAAAATGGTTTTATATAATCCAGGAAATTTAAGAATGCCATTCAACATTAAAACAACAAATAAAAATATTTTTACGATTTCAATTGAAAATGGGTATATAAATGGAAAAGAATTTATAAAATTTGATTTAATTTTCAAAAAATATAATCTAGATGATGATGAGGAACTTCCTCAAACGGTTGAATGTATTGATAATTTATTAGTGACATATAATGGCATTGATAAAAATTTTCCATATGTATCTATTCCAATTAAAGGTATATTAGTTGATAATGCTGTTCCATTATCATTTTCAGAGCCATTTGAATTTCCATTAACATTTAAAGGAATGGCTTCATATAAAATTTTTGAATGGAGAAATCCTGTTAGAAGACCTATAAATTATAGATTTGTCATATCAAAAGATTATTCAGATATTTTCAAAGTTTCAGAATCAAAATATTCCGATGATTTTACAAATGAAGTTGAGGTTAATATAAAAAATTTAATATAATAATATTTATAATATTTTGTTAATTAATAAATAATAAAATCTTTATTAAAATATATCATAGGGAACATTGGGACCAAGAGCGTTATGCAAAATGAAATTAGCTTTTGTTCCAATTGTAGAAACAATATATAGAGGAACAGCTCTTTTAGAAACAGATGAAGGTTCCTTTTCTGTTGAATTAACAGGAAAGAGTGAAACACCAAGAATTCTGATAAATAAAAAGAAACTTTCATTTAACAATGTTGAAACTAATTCAGAAAAATCAGAAGTAATATTAATATCAAGTAGATGCTCTATTCCAATTAAATTAAATTTAAAATTTACTAATGATGCTTTCTATAGTGATGAAAAGTATTTTAATTATATTTTTTAGTTATATATATTTCCTATATAATAATAAAGTCTATTAGCTATTAGCAATATATACATATATATATATTTAAATATTAATATATTTATTTTAATATTTTTAATCTTTTAATTATTTAGTGTGATTAATTTAGTTTCTGATGAACCAATTAATTTAAGGATAAACTTTAAAGCAAAATCAGAAAAAAAAGTTAGTGGTGAGGCCCAATTTACATTTTATAGTGAAATTGATGCAGAACATAAAGTAATTTCTAGTATTAAATTATATGGAAATGAAAACGTATTAAGTTCAAGCAAATCATCACGTCATCATAATAGAAAAACATCAGAAAAATCACATAAATCTCATAAAAGTGGAAAAAAAAGCGTAAATAATGAAGATGAAATTTCATTTAGTAGTAATGATGATAGTGAATTTGAATCAAATAGTGATGAAAGTTTTACAAGTGATTCAATGAGTAAAGATAATACTACGAGTGATGACTTATCTTCTGAAGAGATAACAAATGAAAATAGAACAAATAGCAGTCATACAAATTATGATGATGATAATGAATTTTATAGTGATAGTTCAGATTCTATCCATGACAATAATGATAATATAGAAAGTAAATTAAGCAGTCAGAGTCATCATAGTAGGCATAGTAAGCATAGCAGACATAGTAAACATAGTAGACATAGTAAACATAGTGAATTAGGTGATCCTAGTAATCTTATTGAAGGTGTTACTAACAATAACAGTGATGAAAGTCCAAAATATAAGTTTGATGGGACTGAGGAAAATATTGTTTTTTATAATAGACAATATGGTAAACTTGATGATAAAAATTGTAAAAAAGGATTTACAATATCCTCAGAACAAGTTGATTTATTGAGAAAAATACATACTCAGAAGTCATTAGATGAACTTCAAGAAATTATGGATAATTTATACTTTTTAAATGATGTTGACGAATCAAAAATTCCATATGAAGAAATATTAGAAAAATATCGTAAAGGAGAATTAAGAAAAAATTCATTAATTGGTAATGATGGTGTAATATATAAATCAAAGTCAAAGTTATATATTGATAAAAAGGGAAGATTATTAGATATTTCAAATGTTAATAAGATGGAAATTAAATTCCCTAATATAAAGAAATATCAAACAATCCAAAAAGTCATAGATTATGACAATGTTGGTAATCATTCTGTTGAAATACAAGCAGTAGACGAGGATGGAAATTTAATAAAACCTGGAAAAGATTATATTTCTAAAAAAAATGTAATATCTTAATATATATTAAATAATTGATTAATATTATTACTTAATGTAGATTTTTATCATTAACTTTTAATTTTATTTAATTAAACAAAAAAAGAATGTAAGATACAGAATTTCCCCATCAACATCAGTAATTAAACCAAAGAGTTCGGAATCTTTTACTATTTCAGTAGAGGTAAAAGTTAATATTATTAAATGAAGGTAAAATATATATGTTATGCTTAAAGTTTTAAACATTTATTATTTATAATTTTAAGGGTGTGGATATTGGTAAAGATGAATTTAATATATCATTAGAAACAAAAACTAAGAATCCTAAGAGAATTAATATTTTGTCTTTAGTTGAAGTTATACCAGACATATCACAAGAAAGAATGAATGCAATAAAAAATTATACAAGAGTATATATAAAGAAAATAATAACAATAAATGCTAATTATTAAATAATAATAATAATAATAATAATAATAATAATAATAATAATAATAATAATAATAATAATAATAATAATAAATATATATATTAAATCAAACATATAATAATATTAATATTTAAGGTGGATCCATCCATTGAGTCAAAACTCATGTTACCATCTCCTCATAATGATGAATTAATAAAAGAAGAAGTTTGGAAAGTATTATACCCAATTATTAGAGTGAGAATGACCAAGCCTTCGGAAGAATATCGTTATATCCCATATCTTGAAGTAAACAACAACAATCATAATTATTATATAATATATATTATTAATATTAATTCTATTTTTATTTATATAGCCAATAATACCAGATATTGATATATCTCAAACATTACAAAGACCTTTAGCAATTCCAAAAGATATTGTAAAAGTTAGAAATACATGGTATTCAAATAAAGTCTTTATGACATTCAATCATAAAGAAAATGTAAGTTCTTTTTCATTTATAAATATTATTTAATATATTATTAAGAAATATATTAATAATATCAACAATAATTTTTTAGGATTCAATTCCATTATCTGAAAAGATGATTAGGGAAGAGAATGCTGAGAAGTTTGTTAAACAAATGGAGAAAAAACCTGATATATTAAAGAAAAGAATAAATTAATGCTAATAAAACATATACCTTATTAAAATGATAACTATCAGAATAAATTTATTTCAATAATGTATTTTCATTTTTATTAATTTAATATAGTTGTAAAAATGATTGAATTGTACTTCTATTATGTAAAGATTAGAACTAGTTAAAATTTATGTAATTTCGTGTTACGAAACAATGTAAATTATTTTAATCAATGAAAAAAAAACTAATAAAATTAGATTATATTATAAAATAAAATTAATTATTTTAATATAAAATTATATTATATACAGTTTTATTTTATGATAGAAATTATTTAAAATTTATAAACTTTAAATGATTTAAAAATAAAACTTATTCAAAATATAACTATATTATTTATAAGATTTATTTATAAGGAGTTTTTTATTTTGAATTTAGTTATAATAGATTATAATTGTATTTTATTTTATTAAATATTTTATCCAAATAGAAATATAAATTATTATCATTAATAACAACAAAGGCTTCTAAATGATATTATAGTTGAAACATAATGGAAATAAAATCAATAAATCAATTTGTAAATATACTGAATATTTAATAGAGAATTATATTATATCGAATTTTTATTTTATATATGTATATTTAATATTACATTAATCAATGCCTTTTCTAATGTTCTATATAAAAATTTATCTAATTTTTAATTGGAAATTTTTAAATATTTCTATTTTGATTATAAGCAATTGGGTGATTGTATTGGTAAAGGTGCATTTGGAAGTGTTTATCGAGCTTTAAATTTGGAGAATGGAGAAGTTGTAGCAATTAAACAATTAAAATTAAATAAAATATCTAAATCAGAACTTGATGTTATTATGGTAATTTCAATACTTTAATTGCTTTTTAATATAAATATAAAATTAATTTGTATTTTTCAATAAAATTATAATTCTTAATTAAAATATTCAATATTTATTTTATAAAAAGACCGAAATTGATTTACTGAAAAAACTGAAGGTATAAATGGATATCATAGAAAAGTAGAAAGATATATTAAAACAAATTAATATATAGTAACAAACTATTTAAACTATTATATATAGCATCCGAATATTGTCAAATATTATGGGTTTATTAAAACTAAAGATTTTTTAAATATTATACTTGAGTAAATATTATCATTAAAATTATAATAATTATATAAATAACAATTGAAAAACTTAATTAATAAAAAAAATAAAACCTACGAAATTATAAGATATTGTGAAAACGGCTCATTGCAAACGATTTATAAAAGATTTGGACAATTTCCAGAAAATCTTGTAGCCGTCTATATCAGTCAAGTATTAGATGGATTACTGTATTTACATGAGCAAGGTGTAATTCATAGGGATATAAAAGGTAAATAATTTGAAATTAATTTTTTTTAATGATGTAGAATATAATTATATAAAATTATTATTTTATTTATCTTTTTATTTATTTATTATTTATTACTTAAAAAAAAAAACAAAAGGTCCAAATATTTTAACAACAAAAGATGGATCTGCTAAATTAGCTGATTTTGGTGTTGCTACATGTATGGGTGAAAATGAAGATAAATCTGTTGTTGGATCACCTTATTGGAGTAATATATATATATATATATTAATAAAAATAAATACAATTGTAATTGTTTATATATAATTATATAAATTATTAATGGATAAAAGTGGCACCTGAAGTTATTGAATTGAATGGTGCAACAACAGCTTCTGATATTTGGTATATTTTAATTTTAATAATGAAAATATTAGTTTTCTGAAATTCAGTATATTTTTGACATTAATATTTTTAAATGTTTAAATATAACATATCTCCATACATTAATAAAACAATAAAAAAAAAATTGTTACATAATAAAAAACAAAAAAAAGGAGTGTTGGTTGTACAACAATTGAATTATTAAGTGGTGAACCACCGTATTATAATTTATCTCCAATGTCTGCATTATTTAGAATTGTTGAAGATGAACATCCCCCAATTATGGAAGGAATTTCAAGTGTAACTTTATATTAAATTATTAAATAAACATTAATATATAAATTAATAATAATTAATACAAAAAATTAATATTAAAAATATATTAAAAAGGCATTGAAAGATTTTTTACTTCAATGTTTTCAAAAAGACTATAATTTAAGAATTTCAGCAAAGAAACTTTTAAAACATCCGTGGATTCAAAATGCAAGAAAAAAAGTATAATTATATTATTTTATGTTTATACTAATAGTAATAATTATTTTTAAATAAATAATAATAATAACAATATTTAAAACTTTTTGATATTAATAAATATTATATTATAAGCTTAACTCTGATGTAGAAAATATTGGATGCTGGGATGAACAAATTAATACAGTTAAGAAATGGAATGAAGCATTAATAGGTATAAAAATAATTTGAATAATGTTATATTATTGTATAAATTTTTTATATATAATAAAAGATAGCAATATTAATAAATTAATAAAGATATTGAAAAGAATCCAGTAGTCTTGGAGCTTCCTCAACAAAGTAATTCCGAGAGACCAATACATGAAGCAAATTTCAACAACTTATTAGCTGAACCAGAAAATGAAGGTAAAATTAAATTAATTTAAACATATATCTCATGTACAATATCTAATATATCGTCTATTCATTTTTTAAGATGAAAATTGGGATGAAGACTTTCAATATGAGAGTATGGGAAATACTGAATTTATGAATAAATTGCAGTTCCCTCAAATTATTAATAATACATCAAATAAAGGAGAAATAAAAGATAAAGAAAATACAATAAAACCAAAGAAGATTTTAGTAGATACTGAAGCATCAATTAGAGCTAGTAGTATATCATTATATAATTGTAAAGAAGGTGTATTAGAAAATTGGGATGATGATTTTGATGTAGAGGATGAAGAATCACAATTATGTGATTCATCTGTAACATATACAATTACACCTGGAAATTATATGAATTTAAAAAATGAAAAAGAATTATTTGAAAAGAAAAAACCATCGATTTATAAAAATGAAAACAATAATAATAACAACAACAATAACAGTAACAATAAGAATAATAATAAAAGTAATAAAAATAAAATCACATTTAACATGTATATAGAAGATGAGAATGATAATAATGATTTTGAAGATATATCATGGACTGAACGTAAGTTTAATAATATGAAGAAAAATAAATACTTGAATATATGTTAATTTGTTTAATTTATATATAAAATAGAGGATGATTTAAAATTGGAAAAAATAAAAACAACGAAGGGTGTATGTATATAAAAATATTACTTATAACTAAATTATTTATTAAGCTAAATATCATATATACTAATTTTATAAAAAAATGAAAAGTTTGTTTCATTCTCAACTGCGGATGATGATGATGATAATGATCCATTTTCAGATATATGTGAAGAATTTAATGAAATTGGTATTATAATATAGTTAAATATTATTACTCAAATAATTTATTCATATTTTATTTATGCTAATGTATAAATATATTAATATATCAATATTTTTTAATTAGAACTTGAAAAAAATATTCAAAAAGAAAAAATAGCGAAATTGACAGCGGAAATAAAACAACATATTGTTTCGTTATCATCATCAAATATTGAAATCTTTACTAATAGTGCACAAAAATTGGTAATTTCTAATTTGTAATATGTTTTGAAATGGTATATAAAAACATCACTATTAAATCTATATTTTATTTAAATAAAAATCTTATTGCAGAAAACATTATTCACAGAGCAGCCAGATTTAACGAATGTCTTAATTACGAATCATTTTATTTTGCCTATTATTGATGTATTAGAGAAATCAAAGTCATCACAAACAATATGTGAAATATTGGAATTAGTAAAAATTGTATGTATAAGAATATAATAAAATAATTATAATTTATTAAATAAATAAGCATACTAATAATATATTATATAAAATATATTTAATATTTTAAGATATCTTTAAAAAATAATGAAATTCAAGAACATTTTATTTTATTAGGTGGTCTTCCATTAATTATATCATATGCAGAAATGCAATATGAGCACAAGATTAGATATTTAGCTTCTTTTATTATTCAAACAATATGTAAAAATACAAAGTCTGTTACATTCCAAACATTTATTTCTTGTAGAGGCCTTCCTGCATTAGTTGAATTGCTTGGTGGGGATTATGTAGAAAACAAAGATTTAATTTTTATGACTATTGATAGTATTTATGATATATTTGAATTACAGGTAATTATATGTTTTATTAATTATAGCAGAATTAATATATATTTACAAAACTCTTGATTTAATATATATATGTATAAAGAACTCAACACCAAAAAGTGACTATTTACAATTATTTATCGTAAGTTTTAAAAATAATGTATTAATTTATGAATATGAATGGTATTATTAATATTTAAAATATATTAATTTCTTGTTATTATTTTTATAATTAATAAAATTCTAGAAATGTGATTTAATACCCAATTTATTAGATGTTATGAATAATATTATAGTGGATAATGACATATTTGATGCTGAAGAGTATGAAAACAAAATTGTAAATATATTTTTGAAGTTTTCAAGAGGGGATGCAGCTATTAAAGAAGCTGTTGCAACCAAAGAAGCAATAGAAAGTTTATTAAAAGAAATTGATAAATTATATCTTCGCCAATCAATAAATATTTTAAAAGCATTAAAAAATCTTTCATCAGATTCAAGCACATTAGATAATTTATTTAATGCAGGAATTATTCCAAAATTAATTGATTTTATTAATATATATAAGAATGATGAAAAGGTATATTATTATTTATTTAAATTAATATATATTAATAGCGTACCTAATAATTTTTTTAATATTATTTTATAATAAATAATTTAAATGAAATAGTATCAGGAGATTTCAAATCAGGTTTTAAATATCATTTATAATTTATGTCGTATTAATAAAAATAGACAAGAAAGCGCAGCAAAAGCAGGTGTAGTGCCAATTCTACAAGAATATGTTTATAACCCAAGTCCATTAAAAGAATTCGCATTACCAGTACTATGCGAAATGGTTCACGCAGGGAAAGTAACTAGAGACATTTTATGGGAAAATAATGTATTAAATTCATATATTTTATTAATGAAGGATACCTTTTGGCAAATTAATGCTATTGATGCTATTTTTGCATGGTAATAATATAAAATATATAAAACTCCACATAAGAACATAATTTTATTAATTAAATTTTAAAAATTATTGATAGGCTTTTAGAAGATCCATTGCCAATTGAATCTGTAATTGAAAAACAAGACAATATTGAAATAATAATTAACGCTATCAATTTATGTTGTTCAACAAATTCAAAATTTGATACGAAATTTGTAAATTTTCTTGAAATATTACAAAAATTAATGTTTATTTCTAAAACTATTAATGAACGTATAACTATTGTTACATTGGAACAATTTAGTACACTTGGAATTCAATTCTTTGGTAAATTAGTTGGAAAACTTTTACATCCAAATGCTCTTGTCAAAGTTAATATATTAAAGATTTTAACATCGATGTTTGAATGTCTTATAACTGAAAAAAAGAGAGAATTATATCATAAATTAAATAATAATTATGATATATTAATAAAGTTAGATTCTTTAATGAATGATTCAGCAATTCTTGTAAAAGATTTAGTTACTAATTTAAAAAATAATTTAGAAGAATTTATCGAAGAAGAAGAAGAAGTGTTTGATATTGATGATAAATGAATTTTTAATTAAGAAAAAGTACAGAATATATATATATTTATATATAAAATTATAATTATATTCTATATAAAAACTATTTATGATATTATCATGACTAAAATAGGCATAAATATTTTTTTTAAAAAAATGAAACTAAACACCTAAATTCAAGACTATTTATAGTTTGTAAAATACAAATTGTAAAATACATATACATATAATTATTTAATACACTATTTTATTTGTGTTATTATTTATAAAAATAATAATTTAATAACTATTGAATATTCTCTGTATATCTGTTACTTTGATTATATATAAAATGTATAAAATATAATAATAATATTTATAATAACAATAATAAAATAAAAAAAAAAAACAAAAACAAAAGCAAAACAGAACTTTCTAAAAACACAGAAAAATTTATATTATAAATAGTTTTTTTTTTTTTTTTTTTTTTTTTTTTTTTTTAAAAAATAAATAAATTTAGGTTTGTAATTCATAAAAGCATGAATATCCAGATAGAAGTAGATATATTGATTACTTTAACTTCATTTTTTGTTTCTTTATATGGGCTCTTAAAATTTTCTATTTTAATTTAAATATAAAGTATGAATTTTTTTATTATAAAATAATAGATAGACATTATATTAATTATAAACAACATACTTGTTTTTCTCTCAATGATTTCTTTGCCTTATTTTGAACGCTTCTCTTATGTACAACCATCATGAAAGCCTTATTCTTCTTTGCCTTTTCCTATTTTTTTTTAAGAAATATACAATTGCAGTTAATATTTCTTAATATTTTTATAAATAACAAATAATATTTATTAATTATACACTTACAGCATTTGTAACACTTGCTCTTTCCTTTCCTTTTCTGGAACCGAACTTTTCACGGCCTTCACGACCACGCTATTATTTATAAAGCAAATAAACAATTTTATTTAAATTTATAATTTAATAAAATAATAAAATAAATATGTTTTTAAATCGTATTATAATATACCTTAATACTTTCAATACGTTCTGCATAATCTGACTTCTTTCTTTTTATATGAACAGTAAGATCATCAGCATCAAGATATTCTTTTTTTTCATCTTCATCTTCTTCTTCTGAAGAATCCGAAATATATTCATCTTCCTTATTGCCTGTCATTCTTTTTATTTCTTCATGATGACGAAGTCTTTTTAATTTATTGAAATCTTCATCTGTTAAAATCTATTATTATATAATGTCGTACATGTGTATTAATATATAATTAACGATAAATATATTATATAATTATTTAAAATAATATTACTCTTGTTGTTAATTCTTCAGTAGCTTTTTTCTTTTCAATCATTTTTATTCTTTCCTTTTCAGCCTTATCTTCCTCAGTTTCTTCATCTTGAATTTCATCATTTTCATCACTAAATACTTCAGCTTCACTATCAACTTCCCATCCTTCCCATCCTTCTCCAGGATCTTCATTGTCATTATTTTCATTATTTTCTTTTTCTTCTTTCTTTTTTTCATATTTCATCAAAAGCTAAAATATTTGTAATTATAAATATTATAAACAATTTTAATGTAATTTTAATAAAATAATTATCAAAACAAAACTTATTATATTTGTTAACTTACATCCATTCCTTCTACTGTATCGTTAATCTTAACTTCACCATATTGTGGAGCTTTAATATCCTTAAGATTAATTGAAGCAATTTTACCCTATTTTTATTATTATATTTAAAATATATATATTAGGAAACAAACGAACGAACAAAAAAAAAAAAAAAAAACCCTATTTAATAATATTTTACTCTGTCTTTTTTCTTCAACATTTCTGGGTTAATTTCACGATATAAACTTATCAAGGATTTAGCAGCAGCAGTAACACCTTATTTATTATTATTTAATCAATATAATCAATATATATATATTAAATTATTATCAAATAAATGATATTTTATAAATTTATAAATATAAAAATATTAATTTTTAATTTACCACTATCTTGATGAATCTTGAAGTCAGCAACTAAACTTTGTAATAATCTTTCATTCATTGATAATGGTGCACGATTACAAATTTCTCTTAAACTATTCAAACTGTTTTTTGTTGTAAAAACAATAAAAGTTGATAATAAATATTTTTTTTCATTATATATAAAATTTAAAAAGTTAATATATTATTTACCCAACAATAATAACTTCAGATGCACAATTTGTCCATAAGAAATTATTTGAAATTGCTTCAACAATGGGTTCTATAGCATCTGGTGGAATTAAATCATGAATACTTTGTGCTGTATATGCTAAAATTTGTGTAACATCACGTTGATGGGGTACTAAATATTTAATAATAAATGTATAGAAGTTCAATAATATAAGCTTATGAACACCAATTAAACGTGAAATAAGATTGATCATTTGAACCCTAACTTCAAAAGAAAATTCAGATGTTGAGGTAACTTGCTTTAATCTTGAGAATAGTTTTTCAGTAAAACCTTTATTTAAAAAATTTACATTTAAAGTTTTTTTTAATATATAAATTAAGATAGGATTTTTTTATCGCTTTTATAATTTATTTTTTTATTATATTTTTAATACCTTGTGGATCATTAATTAAATGTAATGCAGAAAAGTTAAAGACTTCGGCCTTGTTTCTTTGTCTTTCTTTCTATTAAATTATATAAAATAGTAAATACTATATAAATATTTTTTTATAATAATTAACTTTGAATTTTGTAAAAAATTTATTTATGTCACCTTTTTTAATGTTGTTAATGCTCTTTCCATTTGTGCTTGCTTTGATTTTGTTTTTTTAGTAATTTTCATTGTTCTTTTCATATATCCAATATCAATATCCTAATGATTTTCATATCCATAATAATTATAATAATTATAATAATTAAAAATACAATAACAAATAATTAATTTTAAGAAAGTATGAATAAGTATTTATTTTCCTTACCTCTTCTTCTTCTTCTTCTTCTTTATTATTATTAACACCTAAAAAAAAGGCTACAGCAGTTGCAGCAATCTTTTGAGTTTTAGATAAACAAGCTTGTGCAATAATATTTACTGTTTTTTCATCATTCCTTTTTTTATCAATAGAAAATAATAATAATAATGATAATAATAATAATAATATAATAATAATAATTAATTACCATTTAACATTATTTAATAATATATATTTATTATTAAATAAATTCGAAATTTACCAAATATTCTTTCTATATAAGTCAATCATTACTTTTAATGATTCTCTTGCAGCAATCTAAGTTTATAAAAATATTTATAATTAGCTTTTTTATGTTATATATAAAAATATTTTAAATTTTTGATTAAGGTTACATCATCAGTATCATTCAACATTTTGAACATAAAATTTTGGAGAGTCTTATTTAATTTATTATTTTTATGTTTAGCATTCGAATTTTTGATATCGGTTACAATATATGTATGTAATAAAGTACGTAAAAGTTTATCCTTACAACGGAATAAAGTGAAAAATAATGATAATAAACTAAATTGAAATACAATTGTGAGTAAAATATTAATTTCAAAATTATAAATATATATTATTACTATTATCAATAATTAATTACTTTGCAGTCGAAACAACATCTTTGTTTTTTAATAAAATTAATGCTTGAACCATAGTTTTTCTTAAATCTGGTGATAGTATCATATAATGTTGAGAAAGAATATCAATAATTTGCTGGGGAAACTCAGTTGTTTCTTTTGGATAGCAATTGGAAACATGACTTAAAAAGGTAATCAATTCACCAAATTCTTCACTTTCGCTTTCGGGTTTTAATTGAAAAATAGCTAATTGAGATTCATAATGTCTCCATTGTCTAAAAAACTCATCTTTATATGAAATAGGATCTCTTTTAATAAGATTTTGTAATTGAGGTAAATTTTGAATTAAGGTACTTCCTCTATTTTTTCTACCCATTTTTATTTAACATATATTATTATATTTTTATTAAATATGATAAAAATTTATAATTTGAAATATAACAAATTTCTTATATTAATTAATAATAAAAATATAATAATTTTATTTATTGAAATTTTTTAAAACTTTTTTTTTTTTTTTTTTTTAAAATTTTTTTATTTTTTTTTTATTTTGAAATATCAAAAATTTTGAATTAATGATTGGATAAAAACGTTTTTTTAAGGTTATAATATTTTAAATAGAAAATTTTTTTGAATATTTTCAAAAATCTTTAAAAATAGATTATTAAAATAATTATATTTTGTTCTATATAGTAAAAAATTATAAATGTTAAAATGACAACAGTACATAAAATATCTGCGCTTCAAAAAAATGTCAAAAACATACGAAATATCTGTATTTTAGCTCATGTGGATCATGGTAATTCTTAATAACTTTATTTATTATATATTTTTATATAATAAAAATGAATATATATGTATTTTATTTTCATTTCTAAACCAAATATTTTTTTCTAAATAAAATTTAAATTTACATATAATAATTTAATATATAATATTTGTTATAAATATTTTATTATTTTTTTTATTTCATTTCCATAATTAAATTTAAATATTACGAAATTCAAGGGAAAACAACACTTTCTGATAGTTTGTTAGCTTCAAATGGTATTATTTCTGAAAGATTAGCAGGAAAGGTTAGATACTTAGATAGTAGAGAAGATGAACAAGAAAGAGGTATCACTATGGAATCGTCCGGAATCTCATTATCTTTTCAAGTAATTTCTAATATTCTTAATAGTGAGACCCAAAAAGGTAAATAAAATAAATAAAAGAATTAAATTATGCTTATAATATTAATTAAAAAAGAAAGGAAAAAATAATTTTTTTTTTAAATTTAATTTTTAATGACAAATTTTTATTTATCTCATTTTAATATAATACACTATAATAAAATAGCTGAATTAAAAAGAGAAGACTATTTAATTAATTTAATTGATTCCCCAGGACATATAGATTTTTCAAGTGAAGTTTCAATTGCTTCAAGATTATGTGATGGTGCCTTAGTATTGGTTGATGTAGTTGAAGGTATTTGTACTCAGGTAATAAAAAAATGCAATAGTTGAAATATAATAAACCATTATTTTTATTTTTTATTATTGTTTAATAATAAATTATTCATTATTTGAAATGTAATAAAGACACATACTGTTCTTCGACAAGCTTGGGATGAAAATATTCGTTGTATTATTGTTTTTAATAAAATTGATAGATTAATTACAGAATTAAAATTAACTGCAACTGAGGCATACATTCATATAAGAAATATTCTTGAACAAATTAATGCTATAATGGGTTCTTTCTATGCCGGAGGAGTAATGGAAGAAGATAATTTAAAGAGGGAGGTAAGTACGTGATATATTTATTATGGTAAATTTTAAATAAGTATTATTAAACTTTATTATTTTATAGAACAAAAATAATACAAATGAAGAAAATGAAGAAAGCGAATGGGATGAAGAAAAAGAAAAAGAAATTTTCTTTTCACCTGAAAAAGGAAACGTCATTTTTGCTAGTGCCATTGATGGTTGGGCATTTAGGTAATATTTTTAATTTGAATATATATATAAAAGTTTAATAAACAAGAAAATCTAATTTTGTAATTTTGTAATTTTGTGTTGAAATTTAAATATAATTTTTATTTTATTATATATAAAGAATTGATTCATTTGCAAAAATTTATGCTAAAAAGCTTGGTATAAAGGAAGCACTTCTTAAAAAATGTTTATGGGGTGATTATTATTTAGATCCAAAAACTAAAAAGGTTATTGGTTACAAACATTTAAAAGGAAGAAACTTAAAACCAATGTTTGTTCAGTTTATTTTAGATAATATTTGGACAATCTTTGAAGCTGTTGAAAATAAGTAATATTTAAATAATAACTTATTTCATTTAATATTATTTCATTTAAATATTTAAATATCAATGCATTATTTATTAAATTAAACTTAAGTGATAAGGAAAAAGTTGATAAGATTGTAAAGTCATTAAATTTAAAGATTTTACCAAGAGATCTTAAATCAAAGGATATTAGGGCCGTACAATCAACAATATGCAGTACATGGCTTCCATTAGCACAAACTGTACTTTATATCCTTTTAATAACATTATTTTATATTTAAATATAATTATAATAGATAACAGTATTGATATAATTATTTTTAATAATACTAATTAAAAAACCCTTAACTAAATATTTACATAGTATTATTGAACAACTTCCATCTCCATTAGAAGCTCAAAAAATTCGTTTACCAAAACTTTTATATCCACAAAATATTGATAATGTTCCTGATCAAGAATTAACAGAAAATCAAAAGAAACTTGAAAATGCTCTATATGAATGTGATTCTAGTGAAGATGCTCCAGTTATTGTTATTTTGTCTAAAATGGTTGATGTTAAACCAGAAGATTTACCAACAAATCGTAGAGTTCAATTGACAGCTGAAGAAATGAGAGAAAATAGAAGAAGATTATTAGAACAAAGAAAATTACAATTAGAAGGACAAATCTCATCTCAATCATCTGGAGCTGTACCTATATCTGAAGTTCAAACATTAATTTCAACTGAAAATAGTAATTCAAAATCTGAAGAAGAAAAAAAGAAGAAAGAGGGTACTTTAATTGGGTTCGCAAGAATTTTTTCAGGCACTATTCACGAAGGTCAAACAGTTTATGTTATGGGTCCAAAATATGATCCAATGGATCCAACAAAATTCTGTACCCAAGTTAAAGTAGAAAATTTATATTTAATTATGGGAAAAGAATTAGAAACTCTTTCATCTGTTCCAGCAGGTAATGTTTTTGGTATTGGTGGCTTAAATGAAGCCGTTTTGAAAAGTGCTACAATTTCCACATTAACCGAATGTCCAAGTTTAGTTAATGTTAATATGAAAGCTCCACCAATTGTTAGAGTTGCTGTTGAACCATATGATCCAAGTAGTGTAGCTTTCTAATAATATTAAGAAATAATTAAGAATAAAACAGAAATGTAATTTTTTATAACATTTGCAATAAATGAAATTTTAATAGGTGACATGCCAAAATTAGTTGAAGGTTTAAAACTTCTAAATCAAGCTGACTCTTGTGTTGAAGTATTAATTCAAGAAACAGGAGAACATGTTATTGTTACAGCTGGTGAATTGCATTTAGAAGTAAAATAATAATTTAATGATTAATATCATTACTTAATTTAATAATATTATTAATAATTAATATGACTATTGGATTAATTTTGTTATTATTTTTGATAACAATATATATATTATTGATATATTAAATATAATAGAGATGTTTAAAGGATTTAAGAGAAAAATATGCGAAAATTGGCCTTCATGCTTCAGATCCTATTGTACCTTATAGAGAAACTCTTTCAAATCAACCTGCAATTAATACCAATCCATTCCAAGAATATAGTGATGGTATGTTATGAACCATATAATAAATAATAAGATTAAAAACATTTATTTCATCATATATAAAAACTATAATTATTAAATAAAAAATTAGATGAAGAAGAAAATGATGATGATGACAATGATGAAAATGAAAAAGCTGAAAAAACTAAAACAAAAAAGGATAACTTACCAATTGGTACTAAAATTGTTAATACTTCTAAAAATATGTGTACAATTCGTATAAGAGCTGTCCCATTACCTGAAAAGGTCACTAAATTCTTAGTAGACCAATCAGAAACTATTAAAAAAATTGTTGAACACTATGACAATAGAAGAAAGAACATTGCCTCAAATGATGAGGCTTTAGATGAACAAAAAGAAATTAAAGATAAAAATGAACGTCAGAAATTCTTAGATGAATTACAAAAATTATTTGATGAAGCAAGCGAAAGTTCTACAAATATAATTGATAGTAATAGACAATTTTGGAAGAATATTGTTTCTAAGTATGTAATAAAAGAAGGATAATAAATAATGAAAATATGCATATATATTTATTTATTATGTTTATTTATTATGTTTGAATTTACATAACAACTATTATATTATTGACAATACTTAAAATATTAAAATATTAAAGAATATGGTCCTTTGGTTCAAAGAGAATTGGTCCAAATATTCTGGTTAACAACATTCCTGATTATGAAAGAATTCCGTAATATATTTAAGATCGTATTACAAAAATAAAATTTAAATATAGTTAAAATATTATTAATAATGACTATATTATTAAAATTAAATATATACATAGATGGTGTTCTACAAGTAATAATGATAAGATTGAAAAAAATTCACAAGATATAGTTTCTGTTAGGGATTTTGAAGGTAGTATTAATTCTGGTTTCCAAATTGCTACCAATTCCGGTCCATTATGTGCTGAGCCAATGATGGGTGTTTGTTATATATTGGAAAATTTTGATATTAATATAGACATTAATCAAGAAAACAATGATGGTAATTAGAACTATTTCATTTATTTTTTTATAAATTATTAAAACTTATTATATTATATTATTGAAATTGTTTTGTTTTAAAACATTGTATATTCAAACTTTTTTTTTATTAAAATTTAAAAGCTTTATCTATGAGTACCTTATCTGGTCAAGTTATTTCAACAATCAAAGAGGGTTGTCATAGAACTTTTCTAGAATGGTCACCACGTTTATCATTAGCTACATATTCTTGTGAAATTCAAGCAACTGGTATGTATAATAATTTAAAAGAATATAATAATAATAATAATAATAATAATAATAATAAATTAATTTATATTTATTAATTATATTATATTACTATGCTATTTTATTTTATTATTAATCATTTCAGCTGAAGTGCTAGGAAAAATTTATGGTGTTCTTTCAAAAAGACATGCAAGAATTTACGAAGAAGATTTGAAGGAAGGCACTCAATTTTTCCAAATCAAGTCATTATTACCAGTTATTGAAAGTTTTGGTTTTGCTGATGGTAAGTTTATGCATAATAATTAATACAATTAGTTGAAGTTTATAAAAAAATATATTTAAATTCATTTCTTTTTTTTTTTTTTTTTATTCTTTTATTTCTTTTTTTTTTTTTTTTTTTTTTTGTCTATAAAAAGAAATCCGTAAAAGGACTTCTGGTGCAGCTAGTCCACAACTTCTTTTCCATGGGTAATTAAATGCTGTATAAATATTTATAAGTTTGATTACACTAAATTTATATTAAATTCTAATATAAATTATATATTAGCTATATTGTGTTAGATCAAGATCCATTCTGGGTACCAAATACAGAAGAAGAACTTGAAGATTTAGGTGAAAAGGCTGATAAAGAAAACGTAGCTAAGAAATATATGGACAGTGTTAGAAAGAGAAAGGTAAATATATATATAATAAAAAATTATTTAATGATTTATATTCAGATAAATTAATATTAAAAAATAATTTTATTTCTAATAAAAAATAGGGTCTCTTTGTTGATAAAAAAATTGTTGAGCATGGTGAAAAACAAAGAACACTAAAGAGTAAATAAGTTCTTTTTTTAACGCCAGTAAAATGAATAAAATCCTTAAATATTATATAAATAAATAAAAAAAATTTTTTTAAAAAAAATTGTTTAATATATAGATAAAATATTTTATAGCATATAAAGTATATAAAGTGAAATTATTTATTAATGTTATATTAATTCATATTTAAAATAGCCTCAATGTTTTCATAGTAATTTATAAAACATTAATAATACTTGGTTTGAATGTAAAAAATTATAATTATATTCTTATCATTGTTTAAATATATGAAAAAAAGCATCTTTTTTCATAAAAAATATTATTAAAAATATTAAAAATATTAAAAAATTAAACTAAATTAATTATATTAAATATTTTTAATATTTTGAATCTAAAAAGGTTATCTTAATTAATAAATCTAAAAATTTATTAATTTTAAAATAATAATTTTTTAAATATTTGAAATTAAAAATGAAATTTCAATTTTAGTAATTTATATAAAAATAATTAATGTTAAATTACTTAATAGTTAATAACTTATATGAAGAAATTTCAAAATCTCGATATAAAATATAAAATAGAGATTTTAATAAATATTATATATTAAGAAATTACATTTTCCAAAGTATTTGTTTCTTTTATATATTTGATTCTTTATTATATTATAAATACAAATAAAATCAACATGGAAATAAGCTCGAAAAAATGGTTCGATCATATTATTAATGAATTTGATATAAGAGATAAAAAAAAAAATTACTGTACTGAATATATCAATGAAAGTATGTACTTCTAAATGTTTATATATAATTTGAAAAAGTATTTCAAGAAAAGTTTATTTTAATTCACAATTATTTATTATTATCTATTATATATTTAATAAAAATTTACAATTTATATAAAAGTCCAAAAATTACAAGAATATCAAGTTGAATGCCAAAGTAATAAAGAAGAAATTACAAAATTAAATGATAATATTAATAAACTTTATATTTCTTTGGGTAAAAAACAATCTGAAATTGAAGAACAAAAAGATATAAATAAACATTTAAATGAAGAATTAAAGGAAAAAAATGACATTATAAAATATTTAGAAAATATGTATTTATACTTTCCATGTTATTGTTATTCAAAATAAATGTAAAAGGATTTCTTTAAACTAATTTTTAATTATTATTATTATTATTAGGAAAATACAAAATGAAAATGAAATTAAAAAATTAAATCAAAAAGATATTGATAATAAAAATCTTTGTGATAAAAAAAACGATGCTATTCAAGTAAAGATAGAAATATATACTCATTTCAATTAAAAATTATAAAATATTATCGGAAATGCTTATATTTAATAAAATATGCATTTTATTATTAAAGGTTTTGCAAGACGAAATTTTAGCTCTAAAATTAGAATTAACCAAAACAGAAGAAAAAAATGAAGCCTTAAAAAATGAAAATGAAATTTGGGTTAAACAATTGAAAGATCAAGCGAATAAATTTGCACAACTTTTAAATGAGCAGAATGCTATTGTAGAATCATCAAAGAAACCAAATATTGGAGGGTTTGTTAATAATAATAATAATAATAATAATAATAATAATATATATATATATATATTTGTATTAATAACAATCTTAATATATATTTAAACAATTATTTAATATATTTAAATAGCAATTCCAATATTAATTTTAAAACTGATGAGTAAATATTATATAAACAAAATAATTTATAAAGTATTAATTATATATAATATATTATAATATATTATAATTAATAATATAAAATAGTGCATTTGGTTCAAACATAACTCATAAAATTGCTTCGAAAATTCCAGTCAATTTGTATAGCAAAATTGTAAATTAAAGATTATTTTTAGGATTCATTTTTTATAAAATAATTAAATATTTAATATCAAACATTATTATTATTAAATATTTTTAATAGACTACAAATGGACAAGTTAACTGTATGGAACTTAGTAATGATGCCAAACATGTACATTTTATTTAATTTTATAAGTGATATTTAAAGACTAAATAAATTATGAGTAGATATTAATAAATTAAATATCAATATAAATGAATAGATCTGTGTTGGTATTGATAAAAAATTATTTATATATGAGACTGAAATAGGTACATCAAAAATAAAATATATTTTTTTTATCTATTCAATTTATATACATTTTATTTAAATTATATCAATTATTACTAACTATAAAGGTAGGGTAAAGGTATCATTATCTGGTTTAGTAAAAGAAGTGACTTCTGTCTGTTTCAATTCCAATAATAGTTTAGTATTGGGTACATCATTTGATAAGTCTATAAGAATTTGGAATATCAACGGTTCATCAAAAGTAATTTTATGATTTAATTAAATATATAAATTCATGAAAAATTAAATTTATATTATATATATTTCTATATTGACTTTATATATATAAGGATGTTTTGACAGGTCATACAAATAAGGTTAGCGCAGCAAAATTTAGTATTGATAATAATATTGTAAGTTAATCAAAATAAAATATTTTATATTTATATACATATCATATTTAGATTTTCATATTTATTTATTTATTTTTAATTTCAATAAATAAGATTTCTTGTTCACAGGATCGTACTATTAAATTATGGAATATTAATTCTGGATCATGTATAATATATTTTTTAAAAAAAAAAAAAAGAAAAAAAAATTTTTTTTAGCCATTTTCTAAATTTTATCTGTATTTAAATTGAAAAATAGGTGATACATCAATATTTACTCATTCTAGTTGTAATGATTTAGATTTAATGGATAATTCTGGGTAATATATTAGTTTTTTATAGAAAAATTTACATGATATAGTGATATTAATAATATTTTAATAATATAATTATATTGGTATTTAAAGTAATTTGGTGGTTACAGCTCATTTGGATAACAGTTTAAAAATATGGGATATGCATAATAAAAAATTAATACAAGAAATTACAAATATCCATTCATCACCAGTTATTTCTGTTAAAACTTCACCAAGTAAAATATAATAAAATGTATATATTATATTTTTTAAAATAAACACAAAAATTATTAATCATTAATAATTAAATAATATTAAATAGCTGGTAATGAAATATTATCTTTATCAAGAGATAATTCCTTAAAAACATTGGATATCCGTATGTATAATACTCTATTAACATTCAGGTAATACTTTTACAAGTCAGTTCAATTTTATTTTATTAATTAAAAAGTAATGAAAGTTTTTTAAATACAAACAAAATTCTCTATTTACTGACCGAATATTACTTCTAAAATAGGGATGATAATTTACGAACCTTTAATAATTCCCAAAATGCTTGTTATAGGTATATTAAAAATATATATTATTATATTATTTTATTAATGAAAATAATAAAAAAAAATAAATAATTATTATTAATATTTATATTTATTATCATTCAAAGTTCCGATGGTAAATATGCTATTTGTGGTTCGGGTAATGGATCAATTTATATATTCAACACCTTTACTAATAAGAAAGAAAAAGTATTAAAACAAAGCAGGTAATAATGTCTTATAAATTCCTATAATTATTTTGTTAGTTTATTCTGTTTTAGTTTTGCTTTTTATATATGTATTTTTGTTTATTTTTTATATTTTAATAATATATACTAAATTAAACTTCAAATAAATATTAAAGTACACCAATTATGAAAGTTAAATGGGATCCTACTGGTAAAAGTTCACTCTATACATCAGAATTTAAAAATAATATTATTAATATATGGAGTGATAAACAGCCATTAAACGGATGGATAGATATTTAGATATTATTATAACAAATATAATTAAGTCTAATAATCATAATAATATATTAATAATAATATAATAAATAATGTGAACATTTATGGACACATAATTTTATTTATCTATATCATATATTTATTACACACGTGACTATTTTATAAAAACATAAACATGTATTAAAAGTGTTGTAAACGTAATGTCTACGTGTTGTAGAGAAAGTTATTTTTTATTTATTTTATTTTATTTTTTATGGTCACATGACCTTACATCACATTATATAACTGTAATATTTACAATGTAACTTTTTCTCTTTGTTAACCTTATTAATAAAATTATTTATTAATTAAATTTATTTTACAGATTAAGAGTCTCAAACTCTAATCAATAATAAAAATTTCTTAAAAAAAAAATTTAAAACAAAATTTTGTGTATTAAAAATTTTAATATGTCCCAACAATTCATTTTAGCCAATGACCAACGTCTTCATGGAAAGTCCAACTTTGATACTTGGAGTCTTTTAATCAGCCCCTACTAGACAGGGTCTAACTAGCTACCTTGAACAAGACATAGTTGGAACCATTAAAGACAACAACTTTGAGATAAACCTTAATCTCAAAGATGAATATAATATGGCTATTATGAGGATTATTGCTGAAGCCGCGGACTACCGTCCTAACAGCAATCTTGCGTCTGTTTATAAAACCCTCATTAAGACTACGGGGGAGGACGCCAATACAAGCAGCAACATTAATAACAATGTTGTAGCCGCCAATAAATTGGCAAACTTGTCAATTTATAAGGCCGAGATTATATCAGCGGCTGAAAAGCTAAATGCTGATACTTACCTTATGATCATTCAAAATGTGGATGAGAAGATCCTCTGAGAGATTGGTCATAGTTCCAATAGTTACCAAGTATTCAAAAAGTTGAATACAAAATACGGTAACGCCAATGCAGACATTGAATACTGGCTAAAGAAGTTAAGAAAATTACATACAGAAGATGTAAGCAAAGTCAGTAAAACAATCGATAAAATCAAGGAAATCTTCCTTGAGATGTCTGAATTAAAAATGTCCTTAAGTGAAAGGGAAAAACTAAAATATATGTACAATTCCCTTCCAAGAAGTGTCAAGAACCAAGTAAGTGTAACCTTAGATGAAACTTATGATCAGCTCTATGAGAAGGTCAAAAGTTATATCAACGCCAAATCCTACTTCGAAGATTGGACCAACAACGACCAAGATGAAGATGACGAAGTTGATGATCCAATGGATGTTGATTTTGTTAGTAGAGAAAACAAATCAACAAAGAATAAAAGCTACGGTAATAGAAGAAATATAAACAGAAGCCACCGTACCTACTGCCATATCTGTTGTGAACATGGACACTCTACCGAAATGTGTGAATACAACCAAAAGGCCAAAATGGAAAGGGACCAAAGAAAAAACAACAACAGGGCCTTTAACCAAAGTAAACAAAAGAGAAATTCACAACAAGGGAGGCAAGTTCACAAGAAAAAACAACAAAAGAAATTCGAACAAGAAGTAGATTTCGTCGAAGACTATGACGATAATGAAAATTATGGAATTAACGTAGAATTCGAAGATATCAGACCTCTGACAGAAAGAAATATCTACCTAATTGAAAAGGATGAAGTTACAGAGGAAGACACTCCTAACACAAAGGATATAGATTATGTGTATGGAGAAAATAAATACGACGAATGGTTCTATGATACTGGTGCCGCCGAACATATCGTTAATAATAAGGACATTCTAGAGAACTTCACAGAAGAGCACATTCAACTTAGATGTGCAAATGGAACTACATGTGAATTTAGTGGTTATGGTTCATATGAGTTTAAGGTAAAAGACAAAACTTACAAGTTAGAAAAAGTTTTGTACTCAGACAAAGTTAGCAAGAATTTAATTAGTGGTGTAGGACTTGCTAAAGTTGGTTTAAGAAGCATTATAGATATTACTGATGATGGAAAAGTCAGGCTTATTTTCAAGGACTCTGAAAATAAAAATATAATGCAAACGTATTCAAATGAATTAAACCAATTTAAAATTAAGCTCATAAACATTGATAAAAAGATAAATGAACCATTTATTGCAAATTTTGAAGATGATTTAGGTATATGGCATAAGAGATTAGGCCATTTCTACCAGAAGGATCTGAAGAAATACCTAAAACAACATAAAATTAAAGTAACTCCTTGCCTAGACTGTAAAATATCTAAAATGAAGAAGTCTCCACATAACAAAACTGTACCCAAAGCCGGAAGAGTTCTAGAGACTATTCACTCCGATATTTCAGGCCCGTTTAATTCATCCGTCAATAATAAGAAGTATTTTATGACTATGCTGGATGAATACTCAAGAAAACTCTGGATTTATACTCTCAAGTCAAGGTCTGAGGCACCGGACATTATTATTGAATTCCTAAAGAATGCCAATAATACTTTTGACAAATATAAAGTCAAAGCATTCAAGACAGATGGTGCAAAAGAGTATAATAGTAGTAAAGTTATAAAATATTGTAAGGAAAACGGTATATCTAAGATAAATTCACCTCCTTACATACATGAATTAAATGGTAAAGCAGAAAGAATAAACCAAACAATTCAAAATTCTGCTAAAACGCTTTTATATTGGGCTAAATTATCTGAAGACTTTTGGAGTTTTGCTGTTAAATATTCTTGTTATATTTACAACAAAATACCACACCAAGGAAACGATAACTTAATTCCTGATGAAGTGTTTACGAACGAGGAAGCCGATCTAAAATACCTAAAGGTATTTGGATGCATATGCTACTTTAAGGACTATTCTCTTAAAAAGTCAAAATTCGCGCCTAACTCGAAGGAAGGAATATTTCTTGGGTTCAGTGAAGCACATCACTCATATATCGTCATGGAGATATGTGGTGATAAACTTAAAATCCACTATTCTAGGGAAATAGAATGCTGTGAAGATAAGCCGGCACATTATAATTATAAAAATAAAAATATAAACGATCCGTATTTCTCTTTCAATGATTCATATAATATCAATAATTACGACAGAAAGGACCCCTCAGAATCATCAAAGAACAACAACAATACGGATACAAATTCAATCATAAATAAAGAAAATAATAACACAGAAAGGACTACTTCCAAGAAAATGGTGAATATCCACTCCAATAATAATGATGAAGAAGAAATAGAAAAAGAAGAAGTAGAAGAAGAAATGGTTGAAGAAGGTAATAACAACAATATGGACGAGGACCCAGCTTATGAAAATACCAAATATAAAGACGAAGAGATAACTACCAAAGAAAAAGAAGAAACTAATATAAGGACTAATATTAATTCCAAAATTGAAGAAAATTCAAAAAACAATTTAAACAGTAATTTAAAAAGCGACACTCAAACCAATAACAAAAATAATAATTCAAATTCGAAATTTAATAAAAATAAATTTACAAATGACATTTTAAAAGTTTTAGAAGAAATTGCAAATGACAATTGCAATTTCGAAAAGAAAAATTACAAAATTTCTAATAATATTGACGAAAATAATAAATACCAATATCCTGTAACTCCTGGTCCTGATTACGTTTGTTATGGTAATACTCTTGCCGACAAAAACAAAAATGAAATCATTAAAAATCCTGAATATTATAAAAATTCTCCTACTGAATATTCTACCACCGAAAATATTTCCTATACCAAAAATACTGGTGAAAATACTACTGAATATCCTAATACTGATCATAGTGAAAAAAATTTTATTAATAAAAATTTTTCAAAAATTCAAATTAAAAATGAAGACATTCTATTGGATGATAAACCAAATAATCCACGTCATAATTCTAGCAAAAATTCTAACGTTACACAGGATAATTCTACCTACTCTGATAATATTCACATTAATGATACTAAAAATTTAAATTCAAAAATTTCTGATTCTCCTGATATGACACGTGATTCCCATTCTTATATTTCAGATGACAATAAATCTATGGATGATCCTGATCCAAACTTGGAAGATGAAAATGATATCATGGATGATATCATGGCCGATAAATCTGATGATTCCTACCATCCTGAAAGAAAAAGGCCTTGCAGTCCTACCTCTCTGAATAATTCCAGTACTCCTAAGAAGCACAAAAACAAATTTATAGCTACCGTTTTTACTGATGCTCCCACTACGTACAAAGAAGCTATGTCTTGTACGAATTCTAAATATTGGAAAGCAGCCATTCAAGATGAATTAAATAATTTATATTCTAACAAAATTATGTCCCTGGTTAAAAATATCCCAAAAAACAAGAATATTATATCTACCAAATGGGTTTTTGCTGTTAAAAGGGACAGCAATAATAATATTGTACGTTTTAAAGCTAGACTTGTCGCTAGAGGTTTCTGTCAAAAACAAGGTATTGATTTTGACTTAACCTATTCCCCTACATTAAATATTGACAGTCTAAAATTTATTATTGCTATTGCTGCAAAATTTAAGTGGGATATATATCAGCTTGATATAAAAGCTGCCTACCTCAATGCTCCATTGGATACAGATATTTATACCACAATTCCGCTTGGAGATAGCAACTTTGGGGGAGGATACTGGAAGCTGAATAAAGCTCTCTATGGTTTAAAACAATCAGGAAGACAATGGAATAAAACAATAGATAAATTCCTGAAAAATAATAACTTTAAACCATTAAAATCCGAACCATGTATTTATACGTTAAAAGAAAATAAATACGTAAAATGTATAATTGGTCTATATGTAGACGACATGGTTATAATTGGAAAAACAAATACAATAGAGAGAGTAATAAGCAAAATTAAAAGTAAATTTAAAATATCAAATAGCGGCCCTATTAGTTACATTCTAGGAATAAAGATTGAAAAGAAAGGATCCAAATACATTATTTCCCAAGAGAATTACATTAATAATGTATTACAAAGATTTCATATGGAAAACGTACGTAGAAGAAATACGCCATGTACAACAACCGACAAGAACACCTCAAATAATAACCAATTTAATAAAACAAAATATAAAAGTGCAATAGGTGCATTAATATATCTGTCAAAATGTACAAGACCGGATATAGCGTTTGCAGTAAACAAAGCTGCAAGAAAATCTGAAAATCCAACAGTATCTGACTGGAATACAATTGTAAATATTTTCAGATACATATCTACTACCAAACATTACAAAATCGAATACAGTGGAGAAGGAAAAATACAAGGATACACTGATTCGGACTACGGAGGCGCAGAAGACTTTAAATCTACCTCTGGAGGGATAATCCTAATGGGAAATAGCCCAATATGCTGGTTATCCAAGAAACAAACTTGTGTGGCAACATCTACCGCTGAGGCTGAGTACATTAGTACGTCCATGAATACGAAGAAAATCTTATGGATCAAAAACATGGTGGACGAAATTTTTAATTACAACAAAAATATAACTTTATTCACCGACAACAAAGCAAGCAAGAAAATAATAGAAAACGGTGAAATAAACACAAAGTTAAAACACATAAATATACACTACCACTTCATTATTGACAACATAGAAAAGAACAATATAAAAATCGAATATGTAAATACTAAAGAAATGTTAGCTGACCCTCTAACTAAAGATCTACCTGGTCCAAGAATGTTTGATTATACAAATAAGATATTCTTAAAGAAAATCTAATTTGAGGGGGAGTGTGAACATTTATGGACACATAATTTTATTTATCTATATCATATATTTATTACACACGTGACTATTTTATAAAAACATAAACATGTATTAAAAGTGTTGTAAACGTAATGTCTACGTGTTGTAGAGAAAGTTATTTTTTATTTATTTTATTTTATTTTTTTATGGTCACATGACCTTACATCTCATTATATAACTGTAATATTTACAATGTAACTTTTTCTCTTTGTTAACCTTATTAATAAAATTATTTATTAATTAAATTTATTTTACAAATAAATACAAATATAATAAAATAATAAAACTAAAATAAATATTACTCAAAATCTTATTTTAATTAAAATTTTTTTATTTATTTTTTTTTTACATTTTTTTTTTTTGTTTATGTTCTTGTTTTTTTTTTTTTTTACTAAAATTAAAAATACATTTTTTTTTTCTTTAAATTAAAGATTATTACCTAAAATACTAAATCCTTTTCAATAAAATATATTTTTATTTTGAAATGCGCTATTTTCTCATTAATATTGGTTAATAAAAAATTATTTTATGAATTTATATATTATAAAAATGATATATTTTAATAATTATTATTTATAAAAGATTTAAAGATTTTAAAAATATAATTTTATATATTATATTAATACAATATTATTAAAATTTAAGTAGTTATTAGTAGTTATGCTATATAAAAATATAAAAACAATAAAATACTAAAAATAAAATTTTAGTTTTATGAAATAAGATTTTTTCTAGTTTAAGTTATTCCAATTTTTTAAAATCATAATTTTTTAAACCATCGTGCTATTTATATATATTTAATGATTATATATATTGTTAAAATTTAATATCCAAATTGTTGGTTTTCAACAGTTTCTTCACTATCATACTTTTTTTCATTTTCATATTTATCAAATGTATCATCCATGCTATTAAAATTACCATAGACATCTAAGCAGTCAGGATTATTAGCTTTATATTCCTTTACCATAGAAATGGTATCCTTTAAATATGCAGCAAGTGAATTAATTTCACTGATACTGTTATTCTTATAAGCTTCTAAGGAAATTTTAGTTTCTTTAAGATATTCAGCAAGAGAAGCTATTTCTTCGGCATTATCAGTAGTAGTTGGAGCGTTATTTAAATTTTGTAATGATGTAGCACAAGATTTAGTTTCCTTTAAATATTCAGAAATAGATTGCATTTCTTTACGCATACTTTCGATAATAATATTTAATTCTTTATTTTTTATTCTTTCATTATTTAATTCTTCAATTAATGTAGAATCATTAATAGGTATAACTTCTCTTAAAATTTCACCAATTTTTGGTTGTTCAAAGAGGTAATCAACAGCCAATGGCAATTTAATTAATGGTTGAATAATATTATCAGATTTTGAAGAAGTTGTTGGTTTTTCAAAAAGATAGTCGACAGCTAATGGTAATTTGATAAGTGGTTGAATAATATTTTCAGATTTTGGAGTATCAATAATTTGTATTGTTCTTTGAGTTGATTCCTTATTTTGTTGATTTTCAATGTTTGAATTGAATGTTAAATCCTATTTATTCATTCAAATAAAATAAAAAATTATTATTATTAATATCATTTTATTTAATCTATATATTGTTTTAATAGTTATATTTACAATAATTTGGCGGTTCATTGAAGCTAATTTACTACGTAATTCTTCAATTAATATATCCTTTTCAGAAAGTTGTTTCTTTAAATTATTAATTTCATCATTACTACTTAAGGTTAAAACCTATTTAATAATTATATATTTTAATTAATTTAAGGGTTTTTACTTATATTTATACAAAAACTCTATTTTTATTTAACTTACAGCCAATCTTTGATTAAGATTAATAGCTTCATTTTGGAAGTTTTGAATATTTCTTTCATTATTGTAAATAATATTTTTCTTAATTTGTTTAGTTTGTGGTTTGCTAAATAACCACCATAAACCAGTATCACTTCTACATTCAACAATTGACTGTTCATATGAAACTTTACGTGAAGTTTCATTATTTTGCATTTGGGAAATTTTTCTTTTTAATGCGTTAACTTCATCGTTAGTACTTAAAGTTAAGATCTGTTTTTTTAAAAAAAATATAAAGAAATATTTAATAAAACGCTTATTAATTAATTTATTTAATATTTCTTATTACTTACAGCTAATCTTTGATTAAGATCAATTACTTGGTTTTTAAAACTACCTTGTTCCTTTTGAGAGAGTTTTCTCTTTAAGTTTTTAATTTCTTCATTAGAATTTAAAGTTAATACCTATTTATAATAATTGAGAAATAAACAAAAATATTTAGAACATTTGTAATTTAGAAATAAACAAAAAATTAATTATTTAATTGTAATAGTGTAAAATACTCACAGATAATCTTTGATTAAGATCAATAACTTGGTTCTTAAAGCTACCTTGTTCCTTTTGAGAGAGTTTTCTCTTTAAGTTTTTAATTTCTTCATTAGAATTTAAGGTTAAAACCTAATACATATAACAATAGAAATATTTAGAATATTTATTTTTTATTTTTTAATTAAATACTAATTTCTTAATTACGCATTGTGAAATAAACAAAAAATTGATTATTTAATTGTGCTACTGTAATATACTCACAGATAATCTTTGATTAAGGTCAATAACTTGATCTTGAATTTTCTTAATGTATTCATCATTATTATTTTTAACACTCTTTGGTTTTTCATTGAATTCTAAAGATAATTTCTTTTTTTAAAAAATAATGAATGAATATCAACATTTTTATATATATATTTTTTTTCTTTTCCTTTTTTTTTTTTTATTATACCAAATAATAAGTATTTATTATATTTAAACTACTTACTGCTAATCTTGAATTTAAGTCAACAGCAATTTCACGGAAACGGTTAATTTCACTATCATCCTTAACAACATTGATTGGAACTTCATTTTGTGGAATGTCCCTTGTATATTGAATTTCACTTTGTTGTGCCTTTAATTCTTCATTTTCAATAAGTAAATCCTAAAAGTATTATATATTTTGTATAAATTAGATACTCATTTAAAAATTAAAATTTTTTAAATTTTATATTATTTACGTTGATCTTAATAGTTAAGGATTGAATTAAATTTTCGTAATATTGAGATTGTTCATCATCAGTAATAGTGACATTTCTATCTTCAGTAACATTATTCATTTCTAAACTTAATAACTATTAAATACAATTTTAGTAAAATGTTTTATTAATATGTTATTTAAACTTTATAATTATTTTTTATTTACAGCTAATCTTGTATTTAAATTGGCTGCCATTTGTTGATAGTATTCTATCTTATCTTCAGAGTTTCTAATTAATTTTTCCTTATTAATTAATTCTTGGTTTTTAAAATCGTTATGTTCTAAAGTTAATTTCTATTTAAAATATATATTTTTTAAAATTAATATTAATGTTATATTTTATAAATGATATATTAATTGAACGTACAGCTAAATTGGAATTTAAAGAAACAGCTTGATTTTTGAAGAAATTAATAGTAGATTTATCTTCAATGATTTCCTTATATTCCCCTGAAAATTCCTTTTCATTATATTTATTAAGTTTAAGAGAATCAATATCTAAGGAAAGCATCTATATATTGAAATAATAAAAAAATATAAAAAATAAAAAAACATAAAAATTAATATTTTTCTTTACTATTTATTAATATCTATAAATTAACATACAGCTACTCTATTGTTAAGATCTACAGCCATGTTTCTGTAATATTCAACCTTTTCATCATCATCTGATGCACTAACGATTTCTCTTGATGGTTGATCGTCATTAACTTGTTCCTTACTAAATAACCACCATAAACCAGTATCTTCTCTGCATTCAGTAATAGGTTGTTGGATTTGCATTTCATGAACTTTTTGTGTTTTGTTAAATAACCACCATAAACCAGTATCTTCTCTGCATTCTACAAATGGATATTGAATTGAAATTTCACGAGAATTTACTTTAGTACCATCAGCCAATCTACTCATAAGCATCTTCTTTTCATTTTGAAGACTATTTATTTCAAGAGTAAATCTCTTTATATTTATATTAATAATAAAACAATCATTAGAATTAATGTTTAAAGATTTAATATATAAATATATAATTTATTCCAATAAAAATAAATTATATTTACAGCAATTCTTCCATTTAAGTCAGTACAATATTTAATTAAATTTTTATTTTTTTCAATTAAAATATCATTTTCATGATTTTTGTTCCAAATTCTTTGAAGAAAATCACCAACATAATCCATCATTTGATTGTAAATTTGAGTAGAAAAATCACGATAATAAACAGCATCTTTTCTATTTAAGCGAATTTCTTCGTTCTTACTTCTTATTTGATCATTAACAGTAGAAGTCAATGTCTATAATATATGATAAAAAAAATATTTATAATATTAATTAAAATATTAAAATTGATAAAATAAAATAAAGTTATTTTAATAATATTACCAATAAATTACTGTTAATGGCAGCCCATTTAGTTTGTAAACTAGATATGGTTTCCATTAAATCTTTAACATTTCTCTTGTTGGCAATATCTTTTTCATTTGATAATAAAGAAATGACAGAAAGATTGTGATTCAATTCAGCAGTGGTTTTTCTTAATTTTTCAATTTGACATTCCTTATCCTTAATAATTTTGTTCTTGATATTGATTTCGGAATCGAATAATAAAGTAATATTCTGTTTTATTAAAATATTAAATTTTAATATATCAAATTTTTTTTAAATTTTTTTTAATTTTATTCTTAATTTTATAATATTTTGAATTTCATTATTTAAATTTAATTTATAATATTTACAGCTAATTGAGTATTTAACTTTGCAGTACGCTCTGTTAAATCATTTATTTTTTGTTCTTGACTTTTCATTAAACCACTCTTTTGTTGAATTTCAGTATCAAATAATAATGTAACATTCTATATTATAATTATATTTATAATAGAGAAAAATGATATTAATTATAAAAATATATAAAATAAATACATATTTTTTTAAACATACAGATAAATTATGATTTAATATAACTAAATCATTCTTGTATTTTTCTAAGGCATCATTGGATACAATCTTTGTTGATTCATTGTTTGATGTTTCCTATAATTCATTATAAAAATTTATTAACTATTATTAGCATTCATTCATATTACTAATGATATTTATAAATCATACCATTTCTCTATTTTGAACTTCTGATTCATTAGCAATTAATCTTTGATTTAATGCTGATGTTAATTCTCTAATTTTGTGCTTTAAGGCATCAATTTCCTATATAAATGATGAATAATATCATTTAGTATTACTTTACAGTATAATTTATATTAATAATATATAGCAGTATCTATAAATAACGCGAAAAAAACATACGATTTCCTTAGAATTTTGATCACGAATAAACATTTCATCCTTTTGTTGAATAGTATTTTCATATTCAGTAATTTTTTGGTTAACAGTTATAGCAGCTCTCTATTATAATTCGCCATTTAAATTTAAAAATAGTAAATAAAAATGACTTAACTTTCATTAATATATTAAATATATCTTACATTTAATTGCTGTAAAATAACACTTAAAGATTGAATAGAGTTGGTCATATTTTCCTTTTGGAAATCTGGTGAATCTCTGAAATCATCTAATTGCAATACAACTCTCTTAAATTCCAAATATATCAATAATTATTATTTATTTTATAATACTACTTTTTATTATATAAAATAATTTCTTACAGCTAATTGACTGTTTAATCTAGAAGTAGTATCAGCAATAACATCAACTTGACCTCTCTTATCATTGTAAGTTCTCTCATCAAATCTATCGCATTCAAAATCTTCAATAAAGTTCTATTTTTAATATGTATTATTACAGAATATAAAATTAATATTAAAAATAAAAAAATTAATTATTTTATATTATAATTAAATTACATGGAGTTGACTATTTAAGTTAGCAGCTAATTCAACAAGACATTCAGTTCTATCATGTTGAGAATCAATGAAATCACTATTAAATTTTATCATTTCATTATACTCAGAAGAAAATTTCATTAAATAAGTACTCATTTTATTTATTAATGGAGTTAAATATTTATCATTAAATTCAAGTAATGTATCCTATTTTAATAATTATATAATATTAAATTTCATAATTAATTATTTCGTTTTTTTACTATCTTATAAAATTAATAATAATATTACTTCAGCAGAAACTTCATTTAACTTTCTTAAAATTTCTTGATCTGAGGTTAATTCCTATTTTTATAATATACACATTATTATACTAATTTTGGTTTTATTAGGTTAAGCTATACTAAAATTAGATA
The DNA here is from genome assembly GCA_002104945.1 of Piromyces finnis. Lineage (NCBI taxonomy): Eukaryota > Fungi > Neocallimastigomycota > Neocallimastigomycetes > Neocallimastigales > Neocallimastigaceae > Piromyces > Piromyces finnis. The sequence goes on from MCFH01000011.1 coordinate 246,089, forward strand.
TTTACTTGAATTCTGGCCTTTAAATTATTGATTTCTTCAGTTTGTTGATTAAGAACTCTTGAACTTCTTTTTGAGAATTCATTTAATGATTTTTTTGCAGATAATACACCTATTTATTATATTATTTAAAAAAAAAGCAATTATATTTAATCAAAAATACAAATATATTATTAACTTATGAAAATTAATATTGTACTAGTAATTTTATTATATATTATTTTTAAACATTACCAATTACACCAAGCTTTGGCTTTTGTAAAACATTATCAGATTTAGATTTAGTTGGATGACTTTGAGATCTTCTTCTATTGTCATAATTAACGGAATTTCTCTTATTATGACTCATTTTTGAAACTGGATATTGACCAATACTATTTCTTTTGCTAATATTTTGAGTGCTAGTTTTAGTATCCTTTGGAGAATTTGGTTTTTTAGTATCATCATTTAATAAGGACTTTGGAATTAAATTATAAGCAGAAAGAGAAGCTTTTGGTTTTTGACCTTCAGTTGGTGAAGTAATATTAGCATTGTAGCTTTTTGGAGAAGTGATATGACTACTGTAAGTCTTAGAAACTGGAGTTGTGTAAAGAGACTTTCTTTGAGGAGCATAAGACTTTTTTTATTAAATAAAATTTTTTTTTATATTATTATTTATTTTATTTTGAATGTAAAATTTAAACTTTTTTATTTTATTTTTTATATTACCTTTTTGGATGGAATTCCATAATTATTTTTATTTAATAAATTAGAACTATCGCCTGCTGCGTTACCCCCGTATTTTTCATGATATTCAAAACTTTTATTTCTATAATCTTGAGTACTAGACATTTCATAACCAGAAGAAGTGCCAGCATTTCTACTATTAAAATATTGGTCAAGATTATTGTAGATACTATTTGGTGAGTAACCAGTTGTTGCTCTTCTGTCAGTCTTAAATTTGGTTTCTGGATACATGTTTATTATATCTTAATTTAAATACTAATTTTTACTCTCTAAAATAATTTATTTACAAATATATTGTTTTCTTTTTTTAAATCTATAATAAAAAAATATTAAAAACATGTCAAAATTAATAATTTTTATTTACACTCAATAATTTTTATGAAATATATGTTTAAAAATTATTTTAATATTTTTATACAGAAACAAATAAAAATATTAGAAATAATCAATTCAATTATGTAGTTTAATTTTTATATACATATTTAGCAATCCAAAATATAATAATTTATCTACAACAAAATTTAATTTGATTTTTACCTTAATTTATACAATAACAAATTAACTACTTTAAAAAATTGCTTAGTCAGAGGTTGGATTTAGATAAAAAAATTCTTTTGTTTTTTACTAATATATTTTACTATAGATGATTTAATTAATAATAACTATATATTTAGTTATTGAATAAATATTTTATTCTTGTTTTGTTTTGCTTTTTATTTTAAATTTTGGAATAACTTTCTTACTAATAACTTTCAAAACTAAAAAAAAAAAAAAATAAATTTAAAAAATAAAAAAAGTATTTTTTTATTTACTTTTTTTTGTTCAAAAATATTTTATATTAAAAAATAATGATTATATTTACACCTATGATTTATTATTTATTTATTATTTAATTATTCATTCATTTATTCTAATATAATAAATATTTTATTAAGAATTTATTTATTTAAATTCTATATATCTATTTATTTTTAAATTAGTTTAACAGTTCTTCAATACTATTAATATATTATGTATTTGGTAGTTCAATATTACTAATTTATTACTAATATATTATAAAATAGACTACATTTATATATTTAATATAAATAACATATATTGTATGGAAACATATATATAATCCAGTAATTTTATTTATAGTTATATTAAATATGGAGGTTAATAAACCTTGAAAGTTAATAAAAAAAATATACCATAAAAATTCAAAGAAAACTATATATTTATGTGCTACTTTTAAAACATACCATTTAATTAATTTATATTGATTTTACTTTTTCATAAATGATTAATATAAATTTTTATATAGTTTAATATATGGAGTTAATATTATCATATTATGTAGTACTATATGTCTATATATGATATGTTTATTTAGTACTACAATGAATAAAAATACAAAAAATTAACCAATTATTCATATATATCATCATAATAAATTATATATAAAATCAAATATTTAAATTCAATGGGAATAATATATTTAGAATTTATTATAATACATTAATAAATCTAATATTTAACTTTATTAATATATTTATTAATTTACTCTAATATATTATTTCTATTAAATAATATTTATTATTTTTAATAAAAATCTTCAATTATAAAATATTAAATAATATATTAATAGTATAATTAGAGATTATTCCATTAATAAATAGTAATATAATGATATAATGATTAGATTTTTAATTAAGCAAAGAAAAGTATGAATTTATTATAATATAAAATCAAAAGTAAATATTTTTACGTTTTGTTTATATATTTATTGGTATAAAAAGATATTCATTAGTTTTAACTCTTTAACCAAAATTTAATAATAAAATCAGTAGTTTTAATTTATTGAAGTATATTATTATTATATATGAAAAATATATTTTTACGGAATGTCAAATAAATTAAATTAAAAAAAGTATCTTATGAAATTCGAGATTTTAATTAATTAATATATCTTTCATATATTAATTAAAAAAATATGCCTATTTTAAGAAAATTAAAATTTAATTAATATATAAATTTTCTATATTTAGAAGGTAAAAAAATTAATGTTTCGTAATATATTAGTATAAAATATATTTTAATATATATTTTCAATATAATTTTAAAACATAATAAAAAACGGTTAATAATATAAAGTTTATTAAATAATAAATTTGTTAAATATTTAATATATCATAAAAAAATAGTATTTTAAAATAACACTGAATTTTTTAAAAAAATTTTACACTAAACAAAACGGGTTAGTTTTTCACAACTAGAAATTTTCAAAAAAATTTAAAAATTCAATAGTTTAAGGAAAATAAAAAGATTATAATTATATTACTCAAATATGAATAATATATTGATGAGAAAAAGGTAAAATAAGATAACTTACAGTTATACTTTTAAATGCAAATAATATTGAATAATTAAATATATATGATATATATATTTAAATAACATTAATTTTATAATTGATTTTTCTAATTTTTGGAATATATTGGAGAATAGGGAAATAATTTATTTTTTTTGAAATATAAAAAATCCTGCAGTTTTCTTAAATAGGCAAACTAAATAAATATTGATAATTTTAAGATTTGAAAATAAATATCATAGTTAATGAGGGTTACACAAACATTAATTTAAGAAATAATTTAAAAAAAAATATTTATATAACAACATAAAAAAAATGAATGACCACTTAAAATAATTTTTAAATTGTCATTACAACAATATTATTATAGTTTGAAATGAAATTAGTATTTAATACATATTTATCATTAATTATTATTTATATAAACAAATATTTATTCATAATCTATATTTTTTATCCTTTTTTTAGCATATATTTATAACAAAAAAACTATAGATATTTTTTATACATTATTCATTTTTTTATTAAAAAGTTAGAAAATTAGAAAAAATAATAAACTTTTTTAAATGTATATTTGTTAATTTTATGTAGGTGTTATGTATAGGTGCTTTTTTAGTATTTAATTATTAAAACATATTTGGTATAGAGTGAGAAATAAAAAGGTAATATAAATAATATATGTTAGAATTCACATCCAATACTAACTAAATCTTCATAACTTGGTTTTTTGCTACGAGCTAAATTATTCAAACTTGCATTAGAACTTGCAAATTGTGCACCAGCATATAATTGGGTATTTCTCTTTCTCTTCAAAACAAAAAAGGTAATGATAGATGCAGAAAGAGTAGCAATGACAACACCACCAATAGCAACTGGAAGAATTATATTAAGTTTACTATTTTCATTATCATTATTGGATTTATCTGTAGATAAAATGGCTGTATTTTCCATTGTAACATTTTTCATTCCTTTTCCAACAATAGAATTTTCAAATTTTGATAATTGATCTAAAACATTATCTAAATCTGCTTCGTAGTTCGCTTGATTTAAATATATAAAAAAAGTTAATTAAAAGAAATACTTTATCAAAATTTTAGAAATAAAAATTATATACTTACTAGTATGACAACTAACAAAATTAATTAATAAGATAGCTGAAAAAAACAAAAAGATATAGCTTTTCATTTTGAATTATAAACAAAAACTATTATCATATATTTATATATTATATTATTGATTAAAAAAAAAAAAGTTATTAAAAATAATATTTTTGTAAAAATTATTCTAGTGTATCAATAATATACTAATAATTGAATATTTCCATTTGTCAATTTAATTTCTGATTATTCGATCATTTATTTATTATTATTATTATTATTATTATTATTATTATTATTATTATTATTATTATTATTATTATTATTATTATTATTATTATTATTATTATTAAATATTTAAAATATATTTAAATATTTAAATCATAATACTTTATATTAATATAAATTTATAAAATGAGATAATATTGTGAATTAAAATAATTAAGATTATAACGCATGTTTTGTAAAATAATATCTTTGTAACTTTTTTTTTATATTGTATAATACGAATTCCAATTAGTTTTCTTCTTTATACTGATATCCAAAAATCCATAAATATTCAAAATACTTTTACATTTTTATATTTTGTTATAATTACATTTTATTACTAGATTATAATATTCTTAATACTTAGGAAAAAAAATAGTATATTTTTTTAAAAGAAAAACAAAAAAGTTTTTTTATATAATATTATAAAAGATATTAGTTAAAATAGAATTAGTATAATTATGAATAATAAATGAAATCATACAATAATTAAATATATTAAATTATATATATCAAGCAATAACTATTTTAATAGCATTAATAATAAGATATTTCATTTTCATTATAAAGTTTTTTATTTTACTAAATATATTAAATAATATGATATGAAAGTATATATATACATAATTCATAATTTATGACAATATAGAATAAACTAAAGGGTAATAAAATTTAATTTCAACTTTAAAAAAAAAATATTAATTATTCTTTTATTAATAGAGTTATTTTCATTCATTAAACAAGCATGTATAAAAGTCAATTCTATATTAAAATTTATGCAATAATTTCTTTTGGGAGATAGTTAAGTTGGTAATAATTTAATTATAAATAAATTTTTAAACTTTTACTTCAAATTTCTTTTATTTTTTTTATAATTTCATAAAAATTATGATAAAAATACTTTAAAAATAAATAAATATTAAATATATTATTTTTTTAATCCTTCATTTGCATATAAAAATAATTCAATTAATAAAAAGTTCGTTACAACATACAATAGACAAGCTCATAGAATATAAAAAAAAAGTTGATTTTATTTTATAATTTATAATTGAAACTCTAATAAACATTTATATATATATTATGTTATTTATTAATATATATAACAATTTCAGGATTTTTGAATTTCATTTTTTTTTTTTTTTTTTATTTATTTTTTCTTCTATTCTCTATACTTCATTTAAATATTTTAAGAAAAAAACAAAAAAGTTCAAAATCTATTTCTTAATATCTATATTTTTATTTTTATTTTTTTAAAAAAAATTTCCTTTATTTATTTATTACTTATACAAATATATAAATTAATATGTTTATAATATTGTTTAACTCTTTAATTGTATGAAAAAAAAATAATAATAATACAAAATACTATATTTCCCCTTCTATTATTTAATATAATATTTATTATAATCCATTTTGTTCCTTGAAACTATCCCATGCAGTATTTAGTATACCAAAAACAGAAGTTGCTATCATTTTATGTTCAATAGTTTCTTCACTTCTTATCTATATAATATTTTAATAAAATAACAAAAAAAAATTTAATATCGGATTATTTAATAATTTAATATATAATGATAATAGCATCATTATAGTAATTAAAAAAAAAAAAAAAAAGGATATTTATACCTTATCTGGATGAACCTTAGCAATAGCTTTCATGTATCCAATCTTTACTTTTTGAGGTGAAATTAAATCAGCTAAATTCATATTTTTCCATTTTAATTCAGGCCATAAAACCATATCCATTGATGCAATTAAAGCTCTAATATTATTTTCTTTGTTTTTACTCCATAGCATAATCTTTTATAATTACATTAATTAAAATAACATTAAAAATTAGAATATAATGATAAAGTAATAATTTTTTAAAATATCCTATTATAATTTTTTGTAAATATTTATTATAATTATTTTTTAACCTTTTCATCAATTTGATCTTTAAGTCTGAATCTTTCATCTTCTTCAGCCTTTTGTTTTTCTTCATTTCTTTTAAGTTTTTCCATAGCTTTTTGTTGTGCAATACGAATATCAGCTTGTAATTGTCTATAGAAATACATAATATAAAAAAAATTAAATATTTAAATAATTTACTAAAAAAAAAAAAAAAAAAAAAACGAAAATTTTAATAAATATTTACTGATCAAATTTTGAATTATTTTGGGTAGAAGAAGAACTTGGTGTTGATTTCGAAACATAGCTTGAATTATTATTTTCATTAGTTTCAACATTTAATGCTTTCTTGCAACGTGCTATGGCTTGATTAGCAATAGTAGAACTACTATCTAAAACTTGGATTTTTTGATAATCGGCCAAAGCTAATTTCCATTTTTCTAAATGTTCATAGGCAGTAGCTCTTCGAATTAAACTCTTAATATCTTTTGAATCCATAGATTGAACAATATTACAATCATTAACGCATTCTTTGTAATAACCTATCTTAATATAAGCAATAGAACGGTTATTATAGAGTGCAATAAGATCACGATGACTTTCTGGTAATTCTCTTATGGCATTTGTGTATTGAACTGCAGCATCTGAGAATTGACCCTTTTTAAAGAATTCATTACCAACTTCACGATATTGTTGAGCTTTTTGTTGTTTCTCTGGAGATACATAAACATCAGATATTAGGTTAGAATTATTAGAGGAAGAAGCAACAGCAACTACTGATGCAGATTCGAAACCGTCATCATTATTCTTTGAAGGTACTGTTGATGAAACAGTAGTAGTAGAAAAAAATTCCATTAATTTATCAATATTTTGATCATGTTCATCGCTTGGATTCATAGATACTGGTGAGATTTGGTTCGATATTGGTGACATTTCTAAGTGCTTGTAACGAACAAAATCATCCGGATTATTATAAATACTACTGGTACTACTATTACCACTACTGGTAGCACTTTCTCTAACATTCTTTTTCTTTTTCTTGATTGTACTTTCATTAGTAGTAGTGGAAGATGCACCAACAACGACATTGGAAGAAGAATTATCCTTTGAAATTGATTTATTCGGTTTATCATCTGAAGTAGAAAGACCTTTAGTATCAGTAATTAAATCAGAGTCACCTGGAGTATCATCATCAATAGCAATGTGTTTATATCTAGTAAAGTCATCTGGGTTAGGAAGAACAAAGTCATCTTCATCATCAGATAGATTATCATCACCATAGAAGTAATCAACAGAGAAACGTTTATTATTGGAATCTTTATTATTCTTCTTTTTAGATGATTTTTCTTTATCTATATTTGAATCCTTGGAATTACTAAGTTGATCCTTGCTATTGTTATGGCTAGAAGCTTCACTACTAGCGTCCGAATTAACTAAAGAATTAAGACGATCTTTAGATTGTCTAAAGTAACCAGAAGCCTTATTGTATAATGTAGCAAATCTGGATTGTTGAGGAGTATTATTATTATTGTTGTTATTGCTGTTGTTATTGCTGTTGTTGTTGTTGACATTAGTATTACTAGCACCATTAGTATTATTATTAATTACTGTATTATCATTATTATTATTATTTATTGAAGCATTTGATCCTACAGAAGAAATAGAACCCATTTTTTTTGTTTGTTTATTTAATACATATTGTACTGCTTCTTCTAAATTATTATCAGTTTTGCTAATAGCTTCAATAGAGTCCTTTTCTTTAAAGCCCATTTCTTTTAATTTTTCAATATTAATTCTTTGGAAATGTGTTTTATCTTCTAACGGGAAGGATTTATCATTACCAATCAGATTTTCGCTTAAACCAGTAAACATATCATCAGAACCTGCTGAATGATCTGAATCACTACTATAATAATTATTTTTATCATTAGATTTAGTATTAAGGCTAAAATTAGTTGTTTGATTTACTGAAGAAAAGTCTGCAAAGCCATTATTATTGTCGAGAATTGTTTTATTTGTGATAGGCTGTGCAGGTTGAGATAGGATATCAAATTCAAATAAAATATTGTTATTAACAGCGTTATTACTAGAGGTTTTAATGTTTCCTGAAGATGATTCTTTACTAATATTATTTGTATTTGTGACCAATTGGAAGCTATCAAATGATGTACCAGTAGATGATGTATGTTTTTCAAAAAGATCGAAATTCCATTGTTGATTGGTATTATTTTGTGGATTATTTTTATTTTGAAGATCTTGTTGTTCTTTGAGAGAATTTAAAGACATGTTGCTTGAATTAGTAGAAGATGTTTCTTTTTTTGAAGTTAAAGAAGCAAAATTTGCAAATGAATTTATAGTTTTATTATTAGTATTGTTATTATCGTTTCCTGAGTTATTCATACTTGAAAATGAGAAAATATCATCAAATAAATTAGCATTATTTGTAGAATTAGTTTTTGATGGTATTGAAGAAGTTGAATTGTTATTGTTATTATTTTTATTTAATCCAGAAAATTTGGCATTAAACATAGAATTATTATCAGAAGCAGTATTGGTAGTAGAACCATTATGATAAATGG
>MCFH01000011.1:857500-1012500 GCA_002104945.1 Piromyces finnis
AGGTGGTGATGTTGAACAAAAAATTAGACGTCATAATTTTTATAAGAGATGTGGTATGAACGATCTTCCTTATAAAACCAATGGTAGAAATGTAACTTTTTGTTTAATGTATAAAGGTGGTTATATTCCACCTGAGGAATTCCAAGAAATGATGTATGATTTTGCAGGATTTCCAGTGAAATATTTTATAAATATCAAGATTTTTGATAAATGAAAAGATAAAAAGAGACACATAACCCCCTCCTCCTCCTCTTCCTCAGTAACTCAATACACTATCATTCTTTCATTATTATTATTATGATGATGATGGACAGTTGAAGTGTTTTTTTTAAAAAAAAAAAAAAAAACATTATACTCATTATACCTTTATTTTTTTTTCTATCTCTTTAAATTCTATAAATTCATATTGGGTAAAAATAAAAAATGAATTCATACTTTATTCTTTATCTCCTTTATCCAATGATAAACAAATTAATAAATTTTAAAAAAGAATAGATAATTTCATAAGCTATTTCATTTTTATTAAATAATGGTTTATCAACTCTAATTTAAATATTCCCCATAATTTATAAATGTAGAAGGAAAAGGGAACGCTATTACTTTATTAATGAACATAAAAAAAAAAAAAAACATTTTATATATATTTAAACATTAAAAAATTATAATGTAAATAATTGTACATTTAATTGATTCATGTTTATATCCTATGATACAACCTGTTTATCTTATGATAATTAATAATTCTATGAATAATTTTCATATATTTATAAAAAGTCTAGATTTTTTTTATAAATTCAAGAAAATTATCCAATAGACTAAAATTATAATAATTAAAGTTTAAAAGGATTTTGTATACATTAAAATTATAATTATTAAGATTTATGTCACATATTACATAAAAAATGACAGTTTATCAATTTTGATAGATTTTTATTCTATGAAAATTATTATAAAATATTTTCAATTCCTAAATCAACCTATTAAGCAAAAAAACCAATAAACCATAATAAAAAAAAAAAAGAGAATGAATAAATTACAAAATATTTCAAATATTTCAAACATTCACTTTTTTTTGAATAATAATGAGAAACAAAACAAGAAAAAAAAAAAACTCTAATAAATAATGAATTGCTTTACAAGTTTTACAAGTTGTATGATTACTATTATTATAAATCATAGCCTAAACATTTTTTCATAAAAAGTTTATTAAATATAAAATTTATTAAATTTTGTTTATTTTTTATTTTTGTTTATCTTCTTTTGATGGGATAAAAATACCCAAGGAATGAATTAAAAATATGGATGGATTTTTTTTTTTTTTTTACTATAAACAATTAAAAATTAAAATCCAAAAGAGGAGAACTTTTTTTTTTTACTAATAATACAAGCTATTCTTTTTTTATGGTATTTTAAAATAAAACTTTTTTGTATTGGTAGGCTGTTATGATAAAGATTTAAAGAAAAAAGAAAACAAATTCCTTTTATGAAATAATTAATTATACAATTATTACTACTAATAATAAATAACTTTGAAATAATTTTTGTGGTATAATGAATATGCCTTTTTTTTAACCCTATAACATGGATATTACTAAATTCTAAATTTAATTTTTTAATGTATGTTATCTAAACATCATAATAAGAAAATGAAAAAACATCTTCATTACCATAAGAGTAAAAAAAAAAATTAAAGATAAAAAAATATACATTAACCAATTTGAATGATGATTAAAAATTCATTTTAATTATTTTTAAAAGAATCTTTTAACAAATAGTTTATATTTAAAAAGGCAACTTTAAACAATTTAAATAAAAAAGATAAAAGAAAAAAAAAATATAAAAAGTTTTAATTATTTTTTAATTTTTTATATTTTTTCATGCAAGATAACCACATGGATTTTAATAGACAATTTATTAAATATAATATAAAAATATAATTAAATATAAAAAATCAATTTTAATTGAATTTCTTCAAATATAAATAATTTAAATGATTTTGTGTTACTCTTTTAAAACAAATATAGAAATTATGAAAGATTATAATAAATTAAATTAAAAAGGAATCATTTTCATTTTATTGGTCTTTAATATATCAATATATTAAAAATTTACTTGTAAATGCTTGTTTAATTTTATTTTTATAATAAATAAACTTTTGATTTACCCATTTTCATTTATTTTACTGATTAAATAAGCGGTTAAAGTATTAACAACCAAAAGAATTAAATTAAATTTATATTATTAATTTATTACATTGTTCTACAAACCCATCAATTTATGTATTTGTATTAATTTAATGTATTTGTATTCAATATTTAGTGGTCTAGAATCAAGCCACAAATTGTATATAAGAAAGAAAATTTTTTTGTATTTTAAATTTTCATAGCTATCATATATTAATAATTTTAATATATTAATAAACTTTAAATATTATAAAACAAAATATAATATACAGTTTATATAAAGTAAAGGTATTTTTATTAATTCTAATATTTCATCAACTTAATTTAATTTATTTTTAATAGGAAAATTATAGAAAAAAAAAATAAAAAACTTAAAAACTAATACCGTTTCATATGATTTCAATTTTATAATAATTAAACTTTTGATTTTCAGGTTTTTAATTAAATGACATTTTAATTCACCAACCATTTTTTAGTAAATTTTTATGGGTTAAAATGTTTAATTTATGTTTAATAAATAAAGTTTAATTATTATAAAATTAGTCAATATGAAACATTATATATAACAGCTAATATAAAAATAGAATAGTACCTTAATATTGGTTTTGTTTTTTTTTGGTAGTTTTTTTTATCAAAAAATTTCTTTTTTTATATTAATAAAAGTGTAACATTTATATATATAAATCTAAAACCTTAATTAATATAAAATTAATTTTTTGTTAATTCTTTTCCAATAAAATTTAATAAAAAATAAGACCAAAAAAAATTATATTTAAACTAAAAAATTTCCCATTTTTAAATTTGTTTTTTTTAAGCTTTTATTTATTATTTATTAAAAACAAAAAAAAAATAGAAAAACTACCATTAAAAAAGAAATAGTAGTTTTTTTAGTACTTAATTTATAATAATCATTTGAAAATAAATTCAAATACCAAAATAAAAATATTTATTAATATATACAAAAATAACAATATAATCAAAATAAATAATAATTAAAATTTAAAACATATTAATATATAATAAAAATGAAAAAGTCTACTATTTTATCTGTTGTTTTAGCTGTCGTTGGTAAGACTATGGCAGATTGCTGGTCTTCTGCTTTAGGTTACCAATGTTGTAAGGGATGCTCCGTAATTTCTGAAGATGCTGATGGTAAATATTATAAAGCATAAAAAAATAAAAATGAAATATTAAATTAACATTTAATATTTTTTATTAAAAAATTAATAAATTGAAAATAAAAAAGGCAAATGGGGTTTTGAAGACAAACACTGGTGTGGTATTGTTGATGATGTTTGTAAGGAAATCAAGGAATCCTGCTGGTCACTCCCAGGTAAAAATTTATTCAACGCATATAATAATAAAAAAAGTTTTATAGAAAATATAAATGAAATAATATTTTATAATAACAAAAATTTATTTTAAAAAAAAACTAATAATAATATTAATAACAATTATAATGTTTAATGAAAAAAAAAAGACTATCCATGTTGTAAGACTACCAGCCTCGTTGTCTCATCTGATGCTGAAGGTGACTGGGGTTATGAAGACAACCAATGGTGTGGTATCGTAAAGGATGCTGTTAATAATGATTGCTGGTCTCTTCCACATTACCAATGTTGTAAGGGTAATGTTGTTGTTCAATCTGATAGCAATGGTGATTGGGGTTACGAAGACGGTCAATGGTGTGGTATCATCAAGAAGACTGAAGGTGGTAATGAAAATACCCAAAATGGTGAAAAGCCAAATGTTTCAATTAATGCTGATGCTGTTCCACCACAATTCTCTATGGAATCTGGATTCTATGAAAATGTTGAAGGATTAAACTTAACCTTAAACTCTGAAGGTACTATTTTATATACTCTTGATAGTACTGACCCAACCACTTCCTCAACTGCTAAGGTTTACGAAGGTCCAATTAAGATGTACGATAGATCTATTGATGAAAATGTTATTAGTAAGTGTGAACACATCGATAAAAGTCCAATATCTATTACTTTACAAACCAACTACAAGGCTAGTCCAGTTTTAGCTGATAAGGCTACCGTTATTCGTGCTGTTACTAAGTTCGAAGACGGTTCTTACAGTCCAGTTGTCACTAAGACTTTCTTAGTTATGAACAGTGAACAACTCAAGTTCTACTCTGAAATTCCAATTGTTTCTCTTGTTACTGAACCAAGCAACCTTTTCGATAAGGATACTGGTATTTACGTTACTGGTCAACAATACATTGATTGGATGAATGGTCCAGACTACAATCCAGCCAAGAGTGAATGGGATAGTGACAATATTGCTAACTTCTACTCCAAGGGTAAGGAATGGGAACGTCCAGCTTCCTTTACTCTCTTTGAAGATGGTAAGGAAGTTAAATCTCAAAATGTTGGTATTCGTATTAAGGGTGCTTCTACTAGAAACTCTCAAGTTAAGAGTTTCAACATCTACGCCCGTAAGGAATACGGTGAATCCAAGTTTGAATATGAAATTATTAAGGGTAACAAAAACATTAATGATGGAAAGAATATTACCAAGTATGATTCCTTCAGTCTTCGTGCCTGTGCTTGGTTCGATAAAATGAGAGAAAGTGTTGTCCAACGTGGTCTTAAGGAATCTCCAATTCTTGCCACTTTTGATAACAACAAGTCTTTAGTTTTCATTGACGGTGAATTCTGGGGTTTATATGAACTCATTGAAAGAGCTTCTGCTAACTACATCAAATCAAACTACGATATTCCAAAGGACAATGTTGCTTTAATTAAGAATGATGAATTAGAAGAAGGTACTGATGCTGACCTTAAGGACTTCCAAGATCTTGTTAAGTTCTGTAAGAATAATGATCTTACTAAGGAACAAAACTACAACTACGTTGCTAAAGTAATGGATCTTGATAGTTTAATTTACAACTATGCTACTGGTTTATACCTTGGTGTTTGGGATTGGCCAAACAGAAACTACCTTGTTTACAGAAACAATGGTGAACCAATTGAAGGTAATCCATACGCTGATGGTAAATGGAGATGGGGTTTCTTCGATTTCGATTATTCTACTGGTCTTACTTACGATTCTTTCGGTGGAGTTAAGGGTTACGCTCACGATTCCTTCAGAAAGTTCCAAAGTAAGAAGAACGAATTCCCAACTCCAATCTTTAGTAGATTAATGAAGAACAAGAAGTTCTACAAGAGATTTGCTGAAGTTATGGAAATTATGGCTGAAGAAGTTTTCAACCCAGAAAAGATGAAGAAGATTGTTGAAGAACAAAAGGCCAAATACTTAAAGTACATTGTTAAGACTGACTGGAGATGGTTCAACGGTACTCCAAAGATGTCTTTTGAATCTTTCTCTGAATCTCAAGGTGAATACTTTACCGGTGGTTGGGATGATATGACTGAATTCTTTGAAAACCGTCCAAAATACGCTTACGATTTAATGGTTAAGAATTACGGTGCTGTCGATAAAGAATAAATTTTATACAATTCAAACGAAAAAAAAAAACAAATACCTTGATGTACATAAAAAATAAAAATTAGAAATAGAGTTTAAAAAAAAAAAAATACCATTTAATATTTATATAGAGAATTAAAAGTAAAATAAAAAAATTTAGAATAAAAAAATTTCTTTATTTTCTTTTTTTTTTTTTTATTATTATCATTATATAGAATTAAGTCAAAAGAATTCCTTTAATTTAAAAAAAAAATAATAGATATTTTTTATAATAAAAAATTTAAAAAAAAATTTAAAAAGAAAAAAAAAATACTTTTAATTTTAGTGTTTAAAAAAAAGGTATATTTCAATGAAATGTTCATGAATAAAGAATACTATTTAAAAAATTGTAAAGTATTTATCCTTTTACAAAAAGTAAAATAAATAAAAAGAAAAAGTCCTTTAAAAAAAAAAAATGAATAATAATTATCACTGTTGTTGTTTTAAAACCAAAGTTTGTATTTTTTTTTTTTTTTTTACCAATCGGTTTTTTCTTTAGAAATATTCTTTTATTATTTTTCTTTCTTTCTTTCTTTCTCTTTATTTACAAATTTCAATTATAAAAAAAAAAAAAAAAATTGAATCTATAAAGATTCAATAAATAAAATTAAAATAAAAAAAAAAAAAAAAGGTATTATAAAATTTATAAAATAAAAAAAAAAAAAAAAGGTATAATCAAAAAAAAAAAAAAGATAATACTTTATTTAAAAAGTATATATATATATATATATCTTTTTTTTTTTTCATTTTAATTTTTTTTTTCTTTTCATCCTAATCATTTTAGGAATGATAGTGAGTAAAAGTTTTTTTTATTTTTTTTATAAAATACTTTCACCAAAAAAAAAATACTTTTTTTGAATAAAATTTTGCGATAGCATTTAATATTTCCCCCCTGTTTATATTAAATATCATGAAGTGATGTATGCATGTATGTACGTATGTTTTTATATATTATTAGATTATGATGATGACTGCTTTTCTTTTTTATTATCATAAAAAAAATTTTTTTATAGTATTTATCATTTTTTTTAAAAATTGAATTTATGAGGTTGTTGTTGTTGTTGTTGTTGTTATTTTTTTGGCATTGATGATAATAATTTTGTTTTGCTTTGTTTTGTTTTTTATTATTATAAAAAAAAAAAAAGGTATATTTACATAAATATATGTATTTTGTTTTATTCGTATTTGTTTGTTATTTTTAAAACCAATAGTAAAGAAAATAGAGTTAAACCATAAAAAAACTTTAAAATTGTCTCTTAAAATAATAATCATGATGTTATTTGAATTTGAGCTTGATGCTCTTGATGCTCTTGATGCTCTTGATTTTCTTGATTTTCTCGATTCTTTCGTGCTTCTCTTTCACGTTGTTTTAATATTTTCTTATTTTCCTTAAAAGTGAAATAATCTTCTTCTTTATACTCATCTTTTTTTTTTTTTTTAGATATATGAATATACAAATTATATAAATTAGGATATAAACATCGAAAACTAATACAATTTACATATATTAATTTTATACATTTAAATTTTTCTATTTTTACCTGGAATTTTAATGTTTAAAATTTTCTTACATTCATGATTTCTAATTTTAAGAAGTTTTAATAAATATAACATTGTATAATAGGCATCATTTCCTTTTTTTTTTTTTAAAAAAAAAAATAATAAAAATAACAATTAAATTATTAAAGAATATATATTAAAAATAGAAAATTAAACGAAAAATAGAATAGAAATGACTCTACAAAAAATATTATATAAAAGTGAAATAATAAAAAATTTGTATTTACCTGCATTATGTAAATGACGATAAGATATATCCAATTTCTTTAAACCTTTTTCCAAACCTATTGGTTGTTCAAGGTATCTTCCAGTATATATATCCAAAGTATCAATAATACCAAAGTGTTTTGAAGAATTTTTCAAAACATTTTTTTCATTAAATTTTGTAAATTTAGCACCAAATTTTGATAAATGACGAATATCATTATTAATTCCTTGACCAACAATATAATTAACTCTTTGTAAATCTCGGTTTAATTCTTTGACAATAGCAGTCAAACTTTGTGTATCCGAATGACCAAAATCAAAATTTTCTTTATTATCATCTACAAATTTCCCATTACGAAGATTTAAATTTCGTTTGACAATTCCATGTTTTGTTTTGACAATGGTGCCATTTCTTTTAAAAATAACCCAACCAATTTCAGTTATACATCTATGATTCCTTTCATAAGTTTCTGTATCTATGGAGAGATAGAGTGCATTTTTTCTGAAATCTTTGGAAATCATATCACATAATTTAATTTTATTTTGAAGTTTTACCAAGTGATAACATGTTTCTATACCGCTTTCTTTTAAAATAAATGAAGGAATGTTATCACGTAATTTTAATTCTTCATTTAATGCATCCATTTTTTTTTTTTTTTTTTTTTTTTTTGAAAAAAAAAAAAAAATGAAAATGAAAATATTGAAAAATATACTATCGTTGAGTTGTTGTTGTTGTTGTTGTTGCTTTAATTTAATATTGAATTTTATTATCTTTTTTTATTTTATATCAAAGTTTTTATTAGTTTTGCTTATTTGTTTGCTTTAATTATCTTTAAATTTATATATATGTGTATTGGTTTTTGTTTTAAAATAATTAAAGAAAAAATAATAAAATTAAAATAAAATAAAAAAGTAAATATAGTTTTATATTAAAAAAAATTTTTTTTTTTAAATAGTATTTTAAAATATATTTTTTTTTTATTTTATTATTAAGTGTCCTTTTTTTTAAAAAAAAAAAAATAAAGGTTTTTAAATGTTTTATAATGAATACTCTAAAAAAAAGAATGACATCTTTTTATACATTTTGGATTTAAATAGAAAAGTAATAAACTTTTTTTTTCTTTATTTATTTATTTCAATACTCTTTCAAAAAAAAAAAAAAAAAAATATTTAAATGAAATAAAAATAGAAAGTAAATTATAAACTTTTAAAAACCAATTAAACAAATATTAAAATTGTTTATTTATTTATATATCCTTTGTCCACTTTTTATTTTTTTTAATTATTAATTTTTTAAAGAAAAAAAAAAGTTTACTTTTTATTTTATTTAATTACTTTATTTTGGAATAAGAAAAAAAATAACTATTTTATTCTTGGAATCATCTTTTATTAATCCCAATTTTGATATGGTGATAATTATCTTTTATTTTGTTATCAAAAAAAAAAAAAAAAAAAAAAAGAAGGAATCCAGGAATATTAATGCAACTAGTAACAATGAATTAAAGTATTTAAATCTAATTATTTAAAAATATGTGATAAATAATAATTTATTTCATAGAATACTTTAATATAAGCATAGCTTGTTTATTTTATGTTTTAGTTATTATTACAAACATCATCATTTATTTTTATTTAAAAAAAAAAAAAAAACTTTAAAAGCATTTGATGTATAATCCCCAGAATGAATGAATTAAATTGATTTAAATTGAATTAATAAAATTAACTTATTTTAATATATAATACAATATATTAAAATAAACTAATAATTTTTAATAAATAAATTATTTTAATTTGTATTACTAGAATATAAAAAAAAAAAAAAAGAATATACAAGGTCAATTATTTTGACATTTTTGACATTATACTTTTAAACATTTCTAGCCATATTAATAGCATTAATTGTAGTATTCATGTTTTTATTTCATAGTAATATTTTAAAAATTAAAAAAAAAATATTATTAATATTAATACTTATAATTATGTTAATTTACTAAAAGTTTTTATTTGATATCTAAATATATAGAAGAAAAAAAAGGAATTTATTTTTTTATATTATTGATTTTATTTATATAAAAAGGTTGGCATACTACTATATATTTATGAAATTGTAGGTCAGAAATAAATTTACTTTACACTTTTAATTATTTGGGTTTTATCATCTTTTATTTATCTTTATTTTTTTTATAATATAAATATTGTAAATCACTTAATAGAAATAACCAAAGAATAAAAAAATGTAATATGATATTAATTTAATAAAATCCAAATACATAAAAAATACATAAATATTATTTTGGAATGTACTTTATTTTTACCTAGTATCTTTTTATTCCTTTGTATTTTATTATGATTTAAAGGTATAATTAAATAGAATAGAAATATTTAAATTCAACTTTTTTTTTTTTTAATAAATTAAGTCAATGGAGTCGTCAATATTTTTTTTGACAAAAAATAGAATGTATTTTCTGTTTTTATTTAGTTTTTTTTTTTTAATAAAAAAAAAGTGTTATGTTAATAATTATTACGATAATGTATTAATAGATTAAAATATAGTTAATGATATATATACCATAACATTCTTTTTTTTTTTATTGTTATTCTAATCCTTTTTTTTATAATAACATACTCTATTAATATATAAAAAATTTAAATTAAAATGATAAAAAATTATAATAATTAAAGTTTAATATCTATATTTAATGCAACGTTTATTCATTACTATTCATTACATTTAATTATTTATTTATAGTTCATTATATAAAATACATATACAATTTACATAATAAGCCATAATACTAAATATATATTTGGTATCTCTTATTTTGTTATGAGTATTCTTTTCTTTAATTGTTCTTTTTTTTTTTTAATAAGTTGATTTATACTTTCTATTAGTTTATATATTCTATATGAAGTAGATCTTACTAACCCTACTATTCATAATAAGCTTCCTGGCTCTTATATCTTTTTTCTTTTACCATGTCTTTTGTTACACCTTTTTCGTAGTAGTAATCTAGAGTGTCAAATACTTTTATAAGATCCATTGTATCAATATTGCAGAAAATTTCTATACTTTTTCTTTCTATATAAAAGAATCCAAATCCTCTCTACATAATAGGAAGTATAATTCTCGTTTCCATATATGAAAATTAGATCTATCAAATAAATCCATTGTTCTTTCATTATAAAAATTCATTCTACCTTTTTTTTAGTATAATTTTAAACTATTCAAAATTTCCATAATTACACGTAGATCTGTTTATATTAATGATGAGAGAAAAGCATGTTAATATTAATTAATTACATTTAATTAGTTATCAATAATTAAGTACATATACATGTACATTCTATATAATGCGCCATAATATATTAACTACTGGGTTTATTATCTAATAAATATTATCGTCCAAAAAGATAAGAAAAAATTACCAAAAAGATTTACGATAAAGGTAGTTTTAATACTTTATTTATAGATGAATAGTATTATAACTTTTTTTTTTATTTTAACAATTAGTTTTATATAGTTTCAATCCCTTTAGTTTTTTCTAATAACCTATTTTAGGTATCAATTACCATTGATATCTCTAATTTTAATATCATTATCAATTCCTTTTTCTTTTTTTTTTATTATTATAAAGTAAATTATTATTACTATTAATTACTAATATTATTATACTTAATAAGAATTAAAATATATTCTGGTTTACTTTTATTTTTAAAATATTATAATTAATTATTATAGGTTATAATTTTTGATTTATTATTACTCTAATTATTATTATTATTATTATTATTATTAATATAAATATTATTATTATTATTATTATTATTATTATTATTATTATTATAGATTATTATTATTATTAATATAAATATTATTATTATTATTATTATTATTATTATTATTATCATCATCATCATTATTATTATTATTATTATTATTCTAATTATTATTATTATTATTATTATTATTATTATTAGTATTATTATTATTATTATTAGTATTATTATTCTAATTCTTATTATTATTATTATTATTATTATTAATATTATTATTATTATTATTATTATTATTATTATTATTATTATTATTAGTATTATTATTATTATTATTATTATTATTATTATTCTAATTCTTATTATTATTATTATTATTATTAATCCAACGGCTTTTTTATTTATTTAAAATCGCATAAAATTAATTTTTTTTTTAAATTAAAAAATTCCAAAGGCACAATACTAAAAAACTACTTTTTATCTTTTCTTCCCATAATTTTGGAAAAAAAAAATAAAAAAGATTAAATTCTCCATTTTTTTAATTATTTATTAATTAAATATTTATTGATAATTTTATATTAAAATAATAATCCTTTTCCTTTTCCTTTTTTTTTTTTAAAAAAAAAAGGAGAAAGATTAGAATGAGGTAGGTAGAAGAAAATGAAGAAATGAGATTATGGAAGGTATGGGTCAATTGGATTATCAACAACAACAACAACAACAAAAAGATACTTAAAATATTTAGATTCCAAAAACTTTAATTTTTTATTATATAAAAACCATTCCACACAATACAATTTTTTTTTTTTTTTTGAAAAAAATCATAGTCAAATCATATGGATTGATGTGAAACTTTTTCTACTTTCTTTTCTTTAGTAAAAATATACATTCATTCCCTAACAATATTATATTTTGTACTATACGATGAGGTTGTGAATGATTTTTAATTCATCCTTTTTTGAATTCACCATTAAAAAATTAAAATTCTCCGTGTCACGTTTTATTTTTTTCTTTTTTTTCTTTACCCCTTCGTTATTTAAATAGAAAAAAGTATGACTTTTTTTTTTTTGTTTAGCAAACTTTTTTTATGATTTATTATTTATTTAGATTAGGGGATGCTAGCTTTTTTTCCTTTAGTATACAAATAAATAGTGTCATGATCATATTATCATATTATCATAAAACCAAAAAAGTATTACACATTATTACAACTATTACAACACAATAATAAAATCATAAATCATATTTTTCTCTAACCGGTAAAAATACTTTTTTTTTTTTTTTATAAAATTTAAAAGGTATTCAAAAGAAATCCAAAATATAAAAAAAAGAAATATGGAATTAAATACTAATACTAAAAAATACTATTCATCTTCATCTTCATCTACACCCACCACACTACACTACACCATTTAATATTTTTTTATCTAAAAAGAAGCGCCATTTTTTTAATATATAATAAATTAAATATAATATTTATATATTATATACAAAATTACTATGCTAACTTTATTACTATTATTATAAATTAAAAATCTAAAAGTTAAATAGTATTATCTTTTATTATAATATAAATTAAAGTTTTATTTCAATTTTAATATTAAATAAACTTTGTATTATCTCCATTTAATATTTTTAATATTATTAATATTATTCAATTTAAACAAATATAGAAAGTGTCCAGGAAATAAAAATATTATTCAAACTGTATTAATTATTATATGTCATTTTGTCATACTTAAAAAGTAATGGGATAGGTTAAACTAAAAAAAATGATTGTACAATATAAATTAAAATTTAATTTTTATAATAAATAAAGTTTTGAATCCTTTATCTAAAGTTAAATTAATTATAATATTAATTTTTATTTTTAAGAAATTAATTTAAAAAAAAAATGACAAAAGTCATTAATGCAAAACATAAATTAAAACTTTAAAATGAAAAAGATATAAAAAATCCATATTTTCTTTTTTTTTTTATTTTTTTTTTTTATATTTAAAAACTATTATAAAATAATTATAAATATATTTTGAAAATATATTTAAAAGTTTTTTTTTTTTATTGTAAATACATATTCAATATTCAATACAAAAAAAAGAAAGTTGTTTATTAAATTTGATATTTAATTAAACACTACAAAAGTATAAAGAGGAAAAAGAGGAAAAAAAAAAAAAAAAAAAGCAATTAAAATAATAATAAAATCTCATAAAATAATAAATATTAAAAATAATTAATATACATAATACACATAATGAAAAAGTTTACTATTTTATCAGTAGTTTTAGCTGTTACTGGTAAATCTATGGCAGATTGCTGGTCTTCTACTATGGGATACCAATGTTGTAAAAGTTGTTCAGTCATTGCTGAAGATAGTGATGGTAATAATAATAATAATAATAATAATAATAATAATAATAATAATAATAATAATAATAATAATAATAATAATAATAATAATAATAATCAATTAAATAATAATAATAATAATAATAATAATAATCAATTAAATAATAATTAATATTGAATAACTTTTTTTAAAAAATAATAAATATTATAAAGGTAAATGGGGTTTTGAAGACAAACACTGGTGTGGTATTGTCGATGAAGTTTGTAACCAAATCAAGGAATCATGTTGGTCACTTCCAGGTAGGTTTCAATGCAATAATGAGTAGATATAATGAAAAAGGGAAAAAATTAGAAAAGAAAAAAATATATAATATTAATAAATTATTTTTTTTTTATAAATACTAAAAGATTACCCATGTTGTAAAAATACTAGTCTTGTTGTTGCTTCTGATGCACAAGGTGACTGGGGTTATGAAGATAATCAATGGTGTGGTATTGTAAAGGATGCTGTTAAAAATGACTGTTGGTCTCTTCCACATTACCAATGTTGTAAGGGTAATGAAGTTGTTTTCACTGATCATAACGGTGACTGGGGTTTCGAAAATAACCAATGGTGTGGTATTGTTAAAAAAGCTGATGATGATACCAACAAAAATGAAGATAATGATGTTGAAATACCAGTTAATGTTGATGCTGTTCCACAATTCTCTATGGAATCTGGTTACTATGAAAATGTTGATGGTTTAAGTTTAACCTTAAATACTGAAGAAGGTACTGTCTTATATACTCTTGATGGTACTGATCCAACAACTTCATCCACTGCTAAGGTCTTTGGAGATCCAATAAAAATGTACGATAGAACTATTGATGAAAATGTTTTAAGTAAATATCAACATGAAGATAAGAGTCCATACACCATTCAATTAAAGAACCAATATAAGGCTAATAAATTAAACAACGATAAAGCTACTATTGTTCGTGCTGTTACAAAGTTAGCTGATGGTTCTTTCAGTCCAGTTGTTTCTAAAACATACATTGTCATGAACAAGGATAACCTTAAATTCTACTCTGATATTCCAGTTGTTTCTATAGTAACTGATCCAAGTAACCTCTTTGACAAGGACAAGGGTATTTATATTGCTGGTCAACAATACATTGATTGGATGAACGGTCCAGATTACGATCCATACAAGAGTGAATGGGATGACAATAACATTGCTAACTTCTTCTCCAAGGGTAAGGAATGGGAACGTGATGCTTCTATCACTCTTTTCGTTGATGGTAAGGAAGTTAAATCACAAGATGTTGGTATTCGTATTAAGGGTGCTTCCACCAGAAATTCTCATATTAAGAGTTTCAACGTTTTTGCTCGTAAGAAGTATGGTGAATCCAAGTTTGAATATGAATTAATTAAGGATAATAAGAATATTGTTACCAATGAAACTATTTCAAAGTATGATTCATTCAGTCTTCGTCATACCAATTGGTTTGATAGAATGAGAGAATCTGTCGTTCAACACGGTCTTAAGGATTATCCAGTTGTTGCTACTTACGATAACAACAAGACTTTAGTTTTCATTGATGGTGAATTCTGGGGTTTATATGAAATTATGGAAAAATCCTCAGCTTACTACATTAAAACAAACTACGATATCCCAACTGATAATGTTGCTTTAATTAAAAATACTGTTTTAGAAGAAGGTACTGATGAAGATTTTAAGGACTTTAAGGATCTTGTTAATTTCTGTAAAAGTAATGATCTTACTAAGGAACAAAACTACAACTACGTTGCTCAAAAGATGGATCTTGAAAGTTTAATTTTCAACTATGCTACCGGTTTATACCTTGGTATTTGGGATTGGCCAAACAGAAACTACCTTGTTTACAGAAACAATGGTGAACCAATTGAAGGTAATCCATACGCTGATGGTAAATGGAGATGGGGTTCTTTCGATTTCGATTATTCTATTGGTCTTACTTATGACTCTTTCGGTGGAGTTAAGGGTTACGCTCACGATTCCTTCAGAAAGTTCCAAAGTAAGAAGAACGAATTCCCAACTCCAATCTTTAGTGGATTAATGAAGAACAAGAAATTCTACAAGAGATTTGCTGAAGTTATGCAACTTATGAGTGAAGAAGTTTTCAACCCAGAAAAGATGAAGAAGATTATTGAAGAACAAAAGGAAAACTTCTTAAAGTACATTATTAAGACTGACTGGAGATGGTACAATGGTACTCCAACTATGGATTATGAAACCTTTGTTTCTATGCAAACCAAATACTATGGTGGTGGTTATGATGAAATGACTGAATTCTTTGAAAACCGTCCAAAGTATGCCTACAAATTTATGGAAAGTACCTATGGAAAAGTTGAAGAGTAATTTTAATTTTTCAAAATGAATAAAAAAAAAAAAAATTTAAATTATTAAAAAGTAAAAAAAAAAAAAAAAAAATACCATTAGTTAATAAGTGAAAATATAAAATATACAAAATTTAATTTGTAAAATAGAAGAGTAAAGCAAGCAAATAAATAAAAATAAAAATAAAAAAAAATAGTAAAAATTTATTAAAAAAAAAAAAAATAATAATAATAATGGAATCTAAAAGTTTATCTTGATTCAGTGTAAATTTTAATTTTTTTTATTTGTTTTTTAATTTAAATTTATATTGTTAATAATGATAATAAATTGCTAATAAGAATGATAATCATGATGATAAAGCTTATTACAAGCATTAGAAATTGTTTATTATGTTTTTTATATAATATAAAGATAATATTATAATATATATACTTTATATAGAACTTAAAAAATTATAAGACAGGCCAGGAGGGCCAGCGCAACCAATGGAGATCATAATTTTGTTCCATGACAAAATTTTGATCTTTGGCTCGGTGTCCCATTGGAAGTCAAATACAATTATTATACTTCAGTATGATAGTGGCTTTCTTACTTTAATTAAAATTACTAGAATACATTGTACCCAATTTTTATTCATTTGTGTTTATTTAAACATATTTTTTTTATTTTTATTTTTATTTTTAATTTTTTATTACATGTATTATAATTTTAATTAAATTAATAATAAAGTTTAAAAATACTTGATGCCTTTAAAAAAAAAAAAAAATTTAAAATTATAATCTTTTAATGGTATATATTTTCAGAAATAATTTTTAATTATTTATACACATCAAAAATAAAAACTATGAAATAAATAATACAATGGAATATTATTAAAAGTATACGTTTACACCTCTTTTTTGTCATTATCTTTATTGATGTTACAGGTTTTTTTTTTTTTTTTTTTTTTTTTTTTTTACTTTTTCTTTTTATTATTAAATTCAATAATATTAACATTTAAATTTTATTGGTCAAAAATTTATATTTAACCAATAATATAAAATGGATTAATTTATATAAATTTCAAAAAAAAAATGGTTAAGTCATTTCCTAATATGGAAATAAAAATAGGAATAATTTTTTTTTTAAAAGAGTAAAATGACATTTTAAAAGGATTGTTAATGTAAGAAGTATCTTTTTGATAGCAAGTTAAATACAAGAATACATTATCTTTTTTTATAATTATGCTATTTATTTTATTATAATAATAATAATAATGTAAATTATTCTATGTAATTAATCATTCATTAGACAATCTTTAAAAAAAAAAAGAGAATAATTATAAAAAAAAAGTAGTAACATAAAAAGGTATTTTTTATAACTTTATACATGTTTTTTTTTTTTTTTACTTTATAATTTGATAAATTTAATAGTTAAAAATTTATTATATATACATATATTTTGTAATAAAAGTATTCAAAAATAAAAGAAAAAATAGAATATAAAAGTGTATATTTCATTAAATTATTATTCTATATTTTATTACATTACTAATAGATAAAACCATTATGTGTTTTTCAAAAAAAAAAAAACTGAGAAATTAATAATAGTAAAAGTAGTAATAATAATAATAATAATAATAAATGATCTTTGTTTTTTTATATCATATTAAAATCTATATATTGAAAGAACATTAAAAAACTATTTTATATTTAATAATTAAGATGACCTTTTTTTTTTTTAAAAAAAAAAAAAAATTATTTTAAAATTCACATATAATTATTTTATTTAAATATTTTAAATATTCAATAAAAAAAAAAGATATAAAGGTAAAATTATAATTTAAAACTGATATATATACAAATGTAGTATTATAGGAGAGTGTGTATTGATTGATAATATTATATAGCTATATAGTAGTAAAGGTGGTGTAAAACTATATTGAATAATTATTACATCAATAATGATATAAAGAGATTTAAAAATTTTTTTTGATAATTATTATTTTCTATGATAACTACTTTTTTATACGATATTTTTAAATGTAGTCTAAGAAAAATAAAAATGTTTATGTTATTGTGTTAAAACGTTTGTCTGTAAGGGAATATATAGAATATATAAATGCATCTCAGGATAATGTAATTGTTTAAAATATTATATAATTAAACATTATAATAGGTATAAATGTAACCTTGGGAAATTATACATTTTTTAATATGGGAGCAAAGTTAGAATTAAAGTTTTTACTATATTCTCAATAGTTTTTTTCTTTTTTATTCATAATAAATAGTGAAAAAAAAAAGTCTGCTAAAAGTTAATAACATACCTACTTTTTAGGCGTTTAAAAAGTTATATGTGATAACGATGTATTTTTTTTTTTTTTTTGATTGTCCATAGTATTTTTTGAAAAGAATTAAACGAGTCAGGCAGTCAATACTTTTTTATTTTTTTATAAATATTATTTAATTATATTTATTATTATTATTATTATTTTTTTTTTTTTATATATAAAGTCATAGTAATATTTAAATATACATTTTTTTTTTCTTCTTCTTTAAAAGTATATTAAAAACTAACTATACTATAACATAAAAAAAAAAAAAAAAAAAAAACAATAAAAAGTAAACACTTTTATTATATAAAGAGAAAGAGGAAAAAAAAAATAAAAAATAAAATAAAAAAAAAAAAATAAATGTATAATTCAATTTGAAAGGATTTATTTAATTATAATTATATTTTTATTATTTTATTAAAAATATAAAATTCATTCTTTAATTGTTTTCATTTACTTATTACTATTATTTTTTTATAATCAATAAAATTAAGTATTGATATTAATAATAATAAAAATAGAAAGAAATATATTAAATAGCAAGATAATAATATATTTTCTTTTCCTTTTCTTTACATTAAATTATTAGTTTTTTTTTTTTTTTCTTTCTTTCTTTCTTTCAAATTTCATATACTCTTTTTTATTATATTGACTCATTTTAAATAATTACATTGATTAAAACAATAATATTAATAAAAGTAAAAATAAAAATTTAATTAATTGGGATAGCAACACAATAATAACAACAATAATATAGTCACCCTCTTTTTTTTTTCTTTTTTTTTCTTTTGCGTTAATATACAATAATCATGGATATAGATAATTTAAGTTATTTACAATCACCATTAAAGGAAAAAGTACAACAATTACTTAATCAGTCATCTTTAAATGACGACCAAAAATACACTATTAATGAAGTATTAGATTATTTCACAAAAAAATTACAACAATGTGAAGAAAAATTTAATATTAATATTCTTAATAATATAGATGATACTATATTAGTTAATGGAGAATTAATACATAATAGTAAAAAAAGACCTTTCAATTCAATGGTTCAAGAAAGTGATGATGCCATGGCCATTGATAGTATACCTGTTACACCAATTTCCAACAAATTATCTTCCTTTATCAACTTACCTATTGGAAAAAAACCATTATTTAAATCTTACCTTTATAATGTTAATTATATCATCCATGATGTATCTTTCATGAATCCAAGACGTTTATTTAATCTAGTAATGACTCAAGAATGCTTCATTGTTATATATCCAAAGGAAGAAAATAATATTGAACTTGTTATACCATACGAAGCAATTTCGGAAATAATATGTGTTCCAGTTCCAGAAACAGCAACTAAAAAATGGTGTGTTTCAATGGTAGTAGATAAAAATTATCAACCTAAAATAATTAAAAAACCACCAATTGACTTCACCATCACAAATAAAAAAGGTAATAAAAAAAATACTAGAAAAAGTGTAAATAAGAAACCACTTTCCACCGATGACACCAACCCACCGCCTACTGTTACCGCTACGAATCATGAAATTTACATTTTTAAATTTGATGATAATAAAAGTTTAAATATATTTGAAACTAATTCATCTGGTGTCGCAACAGACCAAGATATATTGGATAACTTTGGTCTTAAAAAGGTGGACCCAGCCATTTGCAATAAAAAATATCTTTTTGATTTATTTAAAAAATATATATGGCCAAATAGTGAAAAGGAAATATTAGAACCCAATCCTTCAATATTTGTTTCTAAGAAAAAATCAATGTCTAGCCATACCAAAAATAAAACACATACCTTTCATATTAATTGTTATTATAAAGCTAAAGAAGGTTATCTTTTCCTTCTTAATGAAGGTATATTCTTTGGAGCTAAAAAACCTTCTCTCTATTTCCCAATGAATAATGTTCTTTCTATTAAAGTCACAAATGTTACAAGTCGAACTTTTAATTTAAATATTCGTCGTCTTCAATACACTGCGGAGAGTCAAGAATTATTAAGTAAAAAAATAAAATTAGATAAGGAAAATAGTCAACAACAACAACAACAACAACAGCAGCAGCAAGAAGAAGAAGAGCAACAACAACAACAACAAAATAATACTGAAGAAGAAAATTATGAATTTTCAATGATCGATAGTGTTGAATTTGATGCTATTATGGATTATATAAAAAAACATAAAACAGAATGGTCTACTAATCGTAATGGTGAATTTGGTATGAATACAGAAGAAATGGAAAATACAGAACAACAAAATGATGAAGCTGATAGTAAGGATGAAGATAAAAGGTCAAACAATAAGAAATCTGTCAAGGGTAAAGCAAATAGTAATGGTAGAAATGATGAGTTACAAAATATTATGACCTTTGTGGATGAGGATGAAAGTAATGATGAAGATTACAATCCAGATGATGATAGTGATTCTGAAGATAGTGATGAAGATTCTGATATAGATTTAGATAAAAATCAAGAAAAAATAGATATGGAAAACGATAAAGAAGTATTAAAATCCATGAATGAAGGAAATAAAAATATAGAAGAAAGTGATGGAAATAATGATGCACCAAAATCATTAAGAAGTCGGAAGCCAAGAAAGAATTCTGTTAAAGCAAAACTTGTAGAAAAATCTGAAGAAAATGACACACCATTATCCCCAATGATGGAGGATAAACCAGAAGTAGGCGAGGATGAAGAAATTAGTGCAATTAGTTCTAATGTTGAAGAAATTTCCTTATCTTCTGCAGATCCTACTCCTTCATCCACAAAACGTTCAAAACGTAAATCTTCCAATCCAAGAAAAGTATCGACCACCGCAAATAAAGGAAAATCATCAACCACCAATACAAAAAGAAGATCATCAAAAAATTCAAAAATAGATAATAATGATACCAATTCTTCATCTCAAGAAAAGTCAATTAGAAATACTACCACTACCACCACCACCACCACTACTACTACTACTACTAATAGTAGTAGTAATAATGATAACAATAAAAAGAAACAACTTACTATAAGTGATCTTTTTAATAAAACTGCCAATAAAAACAAAATATCTTCATCTATACAAATTGAACATGAAGATGAGGATGAAGAGGAGGATGAAATCTTGTTTGAATAAGCAAAAACATATATATATATATATAATAATATAATAATATATATTTATTAATATAATAAATATATTTTATACCTTTTTATCTCTATTTATCTAATTATATAACCCTATTATTTATACTATTTCAATATTATATCCTACTATTTTTTTTTTAATGTAATACATTTAAGTTTCTATTGTACATGTATTTTTAATTTTAATAAATAATAATAAATAAGAATTAAAATATTTGAATACACAAAAAAAAAAATTCTTTCTATATTAAAACTTTTTTTTTTTTTTTTTTGTATTCATATCATATACTCGTCTCGTTAGAATACAAAAACTTGGGAATGAAATTATATATAATAAAACTTTTAATTTTGTAAAATATATATTTTATTTTATTATTATTATTATTATTATTATTATTATTATTATTATTATTATTATTATTATTATTATTATTATATTATTATTATTATTATTATTATTATTATTTTAATTTATTTATAAAATTAGATAGGATGTGGGTATAATATTAAAATAATATATATATAACTCTAATTATATTTATAATTATAACTATATATATATATATATATATATTTTTTTTTACAATGATCTATAAAAATAAAAATAAAATTTTGGTAAAAATAATCTAATGTATTATAGGTATTATGAAATTTTGTAATCACTATAATTTTATTTTCTAGTTTGTATCTATCACACTTTTCATTTTTCTAATGATTTCTTTTTTAATTGGATTGATGAATAAAAAGTTTATTTTCATTAAGAGCACAAAGGTAATTTGAATCCTTTATGGTACATACATCAACATCTAAAATAGGCCCTTCTTCATAGGACTGTATTTCCTGACAAAGAGAATGAACCCCTAAAGAATTTTCATCATTCCAACTAATTTGCCATATACATATCTTTTATTGTAAAAATGATAATTAGTAAATGAAACTATTTATTATTATTATTATTATTATTTTACTTTATAAATAATTAAAATTAATGTTAGCATTTATTATTTCATTTGATGATAACTTTACCGATTTTGCATGGACATCACTTACAATAGCATAACAATTATCAGTATTAAGTTGAGTATACAATGCTGCTTTAGTAATTAGATTTTGTTCATTACGTGCAACAATACTATGACGTTTTTTGAAAAGGCTATCGGGGTCATAATTTAGGTAGCCAATGGTATATACAGTAGCAAATTTATTAGCTATGGGTGTACCTTTTCGAGAAGTGACAATACATTGGTTTGAATGAATATCATAATTTAAAGAAGTAATGGAAGCTTTTTTTTTTTTTAAAAAAAAAAAATAAAATAAAATAAAAAAGTTAATAAATCTCATGAATATAAATAATTAATGTATGATATATAAAAGTAATATGTAAATAATATATATTATTTAAAGTATAAGTATATAAATGAATATATTGAAAAAAAAAATTACTATGTTCTTCATTCCAACTTAAAAAAGAGTAATTTTTGTTACTAGTGGTTAAAAATTTTGTATTGTCCGAAGACGGTAGATGATATTGATCACTATTCATATTTCCTTTTCCATCCAATGGGCTACTTGCAATATCTGATAAAGAATTATCTCTATAGGACGGAATATTACTGGTTGGTGGTTCATTTGGATTAGCATGAAGATTTGTATTTTCAAAAAAAGTATCAGAAGGTGTATTATCAACCAGTGATGGTTGATGATTTCGTTTACAAAAAAATATTTCATCAAGAGAGGCTCCCAGTATACCATCATAACATTCGCTTAATTGTGAATTAAAAGTCTTTGTTTCTTGTTTTGATATATAAAATAAGGAATGTACAGGTTTTCCTTTAATATGACTTTCATTTGAACTTGAAATGATATCTAATGGCTTATTTAACTGACGAAGATCATAGGTATTGATTTGATTATTTGATAAACCAACAAAGAATTTATTTTCATCTTTCTTTGACCCTTTGAAATTTATATATTTATTATTTATTATATATACAAAAAAAGTTTATTTTTTAAACCATGTGATATAATTAACATCATTATTAACTATAATTATCATGTTTTTTTTCTAAAAAAAAAAAAAAATTGAAATACATACAACAACAACTCCAACTTGGAGAATCCACATTAACCCTAATAATATTAATAATATTATTTTAACATAAATGAGAATTATATAGGCATTCATTTTTATTATTATAGTAAATATCTTTGTTTAGAATACATCAAGAATACTTACGATGATATTATATTCTTTTTATTAGCTGAATAAAGTTTAACGGTTCTATCCATTGAAGCTGTTAACAAGATATCTTTATAGGTATTATACTTTAAATCCTTAATTTGTCTTTTATGAAGATTGATATAATCTACGGCCATATTAGTTTCAAGATTTATACCAAGAACCCCATGTTCATCTATACTTTTACTTTTTGTTACTATTGTTAAATTTTAATTTTGTGTAATTTTAAGATATAAATTAATAAATTATATTTTTGTGATAATGATATTAATATTGTTATATAATTCTTATATGTACCATATATTATATTATCTTTGTTATTGAAAGTAAATACTTTTGAAATATTACGCTAAATATATATATATATATATTTATAATAGTAAGTTTTTTTTTTTTAAAAAAAAAAAAAAAAGGATAAAAAGAAATAATTTTAAAATTCAATTTCTTTACATTTTATTATTTTTGAATTATAATTTTATAATTATTAATTTAGTACACCTACTTTATTAGAAATTTTCCAGGTTGATATTAAAGAAAATTTTTTCATTAGATAGTTTTGTTGTTGAGGATTCCAACGAAGTTTTCGTAATTGACTTTCATAACTTTGAATTGCAATTTTTGTATCTTTTACCTCTTGCAATATATTGTTATAACTTTCTATTACACTATTATATTCTTTTTGAGTTTCTAATTTCTGCCGCTTAACTGCCTTATAATCTTCTTTTTCTTTTTCTAATTCTTTTTCATCAATTATCATATACTTTGAATAAACTGGGTATATTTCTTTTATACTAGCAAATTTACTATAAAAAAAAAAAAAAAAAAAGATTTGTATATTAATATAGATAAGAAATATTTATATTAATATAAAAATAAATGAAATTTTATATATATATATATTTTTTTTTTTAAAAAAAAGAAAGAATTGATGCTTACCCACAAATTGGACATCTTGTTTGGTTGTCTTTATGTTTTGTATTAAGCCATTCTTTGATACAACTGTTAGGTGTATATATAAATTTATTATTAAAAAATTAAAGTAATAAGATTTTGAAATTTATTTTATTAAATACCATTTTCCAAAGACATGGCCACCTATTAATTTAATATTTATATTTGTATATTATATAATTATTCCAATAGGAATATAGAGTTAATATAATAATTAAACGCTATTATAATTATAATAATTAAAAATAATATATAATGATAAAAAATTAAAAAAATACATTTCAAAGAAGAAATCTGATGTTCTCCGGTCGAATTTAAAGGTCTAAAACATATTATACAATCTTCAGTCTATAAAGCATTTAATAAGAGAATTGCATATGTACGACATATAATTATTATAGAAAATTATGAAATTTCAACATTTTATTATTAATATTACAATTATATATATTTAAAATAAAATATGTCCATTAAGAATAAAATAAAAAATTTATTTATTTTTTTACAATTTCATCTGTATATTGATCTTCCTCTTTCTCTTCTTCGTTATCTTTTTCTTCCTTCTTTTTTATATTTTTTTCTTGTTGAAAAATTTCACATTCCAATGACATTTCGAATTAATTTTTACATTAAAATAAAATAATTATATGAAAAAAAAAAAAAAAAAAAAAAGATATTTAAATTATTTTCATTGTAATTTTATTGCCAAAGAAATAATTATATTTCTAAGACTTTCAGGTTGTATGAAATATATTTGAATTTTTATAATAATTAAAGTTAATTATAAAATTTTGATTTTTTAAAATTTTTAAAAGTATAAAAAACGGCAAAAAAATTTATCCTAATGATTTATATAATCATTTACATTGTATAATTATAAATAAGAGTTAATAAGAGTATGTATAGCATTGATAAAAATCTATTTTTATAAACGATGATTAAAACATAGATGCTTTAGCATTCTATAACAATTATTGAAAAGATATTTAAAAATTATTTTAAGGTCTAACATATTATCTCCACAGTTTTAATATTACTCTATTACTTCTTAAATATTTATTAAGAGAAGAGTCGATCGCTTTATTCAACTGTTGAAAAAACTATTATTTATATAATTTTATTTATATAATTATTGTTAAGTGAAAAGGGCAATTTTATATATGAAAATATAGAAAATGAAATTTTTATATGAATTGATATTGATATAAAAATAATATGTGACTTGAACATATTATTATATTAGTAATTTTTCCTAATATTAAATTTATATAGTTTTATTATAATATTAATTATTTCTACAATGTATAAGAATATAATGTAAATGTATGACAAATGTAATATCATTTAATGTAAAAGAATAATGTAAATGAATGATCCATATAGTTCTAGCCTTATAATTGGACAATTAATTATTAAGTAAGCCTCATTAGTATAAATAGACTAGAATAAATATTATTAAAAAGGGCTTCTTGTTTTAGTTAGAATTTTAATATTTGACAAAGACAGAATGTTTTAGTATTTAGACAGAATAGAAATATTGGAACGTTATAAATAAAATTATTAATAAAATATATATTATTTAAAATTTAATTCTTTCTACAAAAATAAGTTTTTATATAAATATTATTATATAAAAACTTACTTTTGTCTTTTAATTATTATTATGTATTCTAAATATTAATTATATTAACTATTATTAAAATTTAACTTATTATTAATATTCTAAGTCTTCTTATTTTGTACTAAAAAATATTATTCTTTATATTAAAAATTATTTTTATAATTTAACCCAATCAAATATATAAATTTATAAAATATTTGATTTTATGTAAATTATATTTTTATAATAAACTATATAAAATTATTTAATAATTATTTTTCTATAATAAAACCTTTTACTAATATCAAATTTATAATATATTTATAATTATTATTTATAAATGTTGATAAATAATAATTAAATACAATCGATGATAAGGACATCGAAAACCTTATTTATGCATTCAAGAGAAAAAGTTCTGAAGAAAGAGATGAAAGTGAAGATGAGGATCACGTGACTCAGTCGAAGAAAAAGAAACTTCGAGAAAATCCATTACCAATACACACAAAGGCCACTCAGATGAAGGAACAGCAAGAGATTCGAAATGAGAAAAATTCAAATTTCCATACCACTATTTCCCGCCTGGACATCTTAGACCCTTCGGTTATTGCAGGCAAGAATATTTCCTCTGCTAAGATGAAAAATAAAGAAGCCAGAAATAAAAGAAGAATTGGTCCGGATATACCAAGTAAACAGGACGAATTAGAAGAAGTTATAGATAGCAAAAAGTCACCCAAAAGCAACTATTATGACTTCCTACGTTCTTGTAAAGAACTAATGTTCAATAAATAAAAACACAAATATATAAAAAGGAAAATAATAAAAGCAAATAAAAATTTTATTATTGAACACTTAACAAAATTATAACAGGTTAGTGTTTAATAATTTTATTTTTATTATAAAATTTTTTTGTTAATAAAAACTCGAATTAAAAATAATTTTTTGAGAAATTTCACTCGTATTTATATAAAAATTTTTAAAAGTAAATTTATAAAAATTTTACAACTTAATTTTTTAAGCCAATCAGAAATTATCTTCTTTGGTAAAATTTCGTTATAAAATATTTTAATAATTAAAAAAAAGATATTAATGAGGTTTCGAACTCGAGTAGTTCAAACCAAGGTCTTAGTTACTAACCACTAAGACAGGTTACTAATTTCTATGATTCGTTACATGGTCCTCCTCCAGGATTCGGATACCAGACGAATCAACTAAATTTATTTGTTACTTTATTATAAGAGAAATAATTGAAACGAGTGAATACATTTTGAAATTTTTTTTTTTTTTTTTTTTTTTAAATTACATGAATATTAAATTATAAATATATTTTTTCATTTTTTATTTTCTATTCTCTTTTTCTCTTATCAATTACTAATTTTTTTTTTTTTTTTTTTTTTTTTTTTTTTTTTTTAAATTAATAACTATTACTAATGTGAATTATTAAAGTTTTTAATTAGTTCATCGCAGTTTAAATTACTTTCAGGTTCCCAAGATGCTTCTGAAAGCGGATAACCTTTCCATTTTATTAGATATTGAATCTTCCCATAATGCTTTCTTTTATCAAGTATTTCTTCTACTTCGTATTCTTCTTTTTCATTTACTATTATAGGTGGAGGTGGATCTTTGATTCTTCCAAAACTATCTTCATAATACGGTTCTAGGTTTGAAACATGAACAATTGGGTAAATCTTCAGCGATTTTGGTAATTCTAATTTATAAGTGAGATTAGAGATTTTACTAATTATCCTAAACGGGCCAAGTTTCCTAGGATTAAATTTTTTATTTCCTTTATGAATTATCAAGGAGCTATCCAACCATACTTTGTCACCAGTCTTGAATGTCGGAGGTTCTTGTCTATACTTGTCGGCGTATTTCTTTTGAACTTGGATGGCCTTCTTTAAGTTTTCTTTTAGTTTCTCCATTAGGTCTTCAAAGTCTCTTGTAAATTCTTCAGCTCTTGGAACATTCGTTTGGTCAGGAATTACCGGAGAGTATTTTGGGTGATAACCATAATTTAGGAAGAATGGTGAGAATTTTGTTGAGTCTTGAACAGCATTATTGTAACTGAATTCTGCCAATGGAAGAAAGTTGATCCAATTTGTTCCTTTATAATTAGAAAAGCATCTTAAATATTGTTCAACAACGGAGTTTACCCTCTCCGTTTGGCCATTGGATTGATGATGATATGGTGAAGAATATTTAACATTGACGTCCAAAGATTGGCAAATAGATTTCCAAAATTTCGAAGTGAATTGCGCGCCTCTATCGGAAATAATTTCAGAGGGGAGACCGTGAATTTTGAAAATATAATTCAAAAAAGCAAAAGCAGTATCAGAAGCAGAAGGAATACCTTTAAAGGGAATGAGGTGGCACATTTTAGTAAGGCGGTCAACTACAACAAGAATAGTGTTAAATCCATCAGAAGGAGGGAGGTCAGTAATGAAATCCATAGAAATAGAAGCCCAAGGATGGTCACTAATCTCAAGGGGTTGAAGTAAACCATATGGTTTATGACGAGAAGGCTTGGAGCGGCAACAAATCTCACAAGATCGGATATAATTCTTAACATCAATAGAAATGGATGGCCACCAAAAGTCACGAGAGATCAAAGAAATAGTTTTGCGGATACCAAAATGACCGGCAGAGGGGGAATCATGACAGAGTTTCAAAACGGAGGGACGGCATTTTAAAGGGACATAGATTCTATTATCAAAAAGAAGAAAACTATTACTAAGAGAGAATTTATTACTTTGTGGATGTGGAGCTGGGAGATTCTTATTTTCAAGAAAATTGCAAATGTCAATGTAAAAAGAGTCGTTCACATATTCAGATAATATTTCATCATTAAGAGAAGAAATGGAACAAATCAAAGCGCAGAAATTCTCAGGGCGTAAAACCGAAAAAGGAGCATCAGAAGGAAGAGAGGAATCTATATAATCAGGTCTTCGTGAAAGCGCATCAGGTTTACCATTTGATGAACCAGAGCGGTAGAGAATTTTAAAGTTAAATTCGGAAAGGAAAAGGGCCCAACGAACGAGACGTTGTGACATTTTTTCCGGTTTCTTTTGATATAGTAAGTTTCGATGATCTGAATAAATAGTAAACGGGGTTAAAGCACCTTTGAGAAAATGTCGCCAAGTCTCAAGAGCATTAACAATAGCTAAAAGTTCTTTATCGTATATAGGATAGTTTCTTTCAGCGGAAGTAAGAGATCTTGAATAGAAAGCGACAGGATGGATCATTTTATCATCAGGAGATTTTTGAGACAGAACTGCTCCTATAGCAAAGTTGCTAGAGTCGGTTTCAACAATAAAGGGAAGATCACGATTTGGATGAGACAGGATGGGAGCAGATGAAATTAATGATTTAATGGTATTAAATGCATCAAGAGCTTCAGAGGAAAAATCAAATTTAACGTTTTTACGAAGTAGTCTGTGAAGGGGTTGTGCAACTTTGGCAAAATTAGGAATAAACCGACGATAGTAGTTGGCTAGGCCAATAAAAGATTGAACTTCCTTGACACTGGACGGAACTGGCCAATTAATAATAGCAGAAACTTTATTGGGGTCCATATGTATACCTTCAGAGGATATACGATGACCAAGGAAATCAATAGAGGAAACAAAGAATTCACACTTTTCAAGCTTAGCATAAAGACCAGCATTTCTTAAGCGATCCAGGACTTCGATAACGTGCTTAATGTGGGATTTATGGTTTTCAGAAAAAATAATTAAATCGTCAATATATGAATAAACAAAAATCCCTAGAATATTTTCCAGAACATCATTGATAAAATGCTGAAAAACAGCCGGGGCGTTTTTCTGTCCGAATAGCATTACCAGATATTCAAAGTGGCCGAATTTGCAGGTGAAAGCTGTTTTATATTCATCACCCTTTTTGATTCGGACCAAGTTATATGCTGATCGTAAATCCAATTTTGAGAAGATTTTCGCTTTACCAAGATGCTCTAGCATATCTTGAATCAGAGGTAGAGGATAGGAATCTCTAATGGTAATTTTGTTGAGTTCCCTATAATCTTGACAAAGACGGAGTTCACCATTCTTTTTAGGAACGAAAAGTACAGGCGCACCAGCAGGAGATTTGGATTTCCTAATGAAACCCTTTTTGAGGTTTTCATCGATATAATCCTTCAAAACTCTTGTTTCTTCGTCTGTTAGTGGGTAGATTGGTCCATAAAATAGCTTGGCATTTTCGATTAGGTTTATTTGGCAATCATAAGGACGATGAGGTGGTAATTGATCAGCAGAAGATTCGCTAAAGACGTCCATATATGATTCTAATTCCTTCGGAAGTTTAGTAATAGGATTTGAGTCTTTAAGAGAGTTTTTTGGTGAATAAGTGTCAACTTTAGAAAGAGATATATTAGAAGCCATGACAGTACAAGTCTCTTGTGATAAAGGATCGTTAACAGATTCATTGTTAATTAAGACAGATTTAGAATGATTTTCTTTGGGATTACGAGAATGAGATAACTTAGAATTTGAAAAAGAAGATTTAGATTTGTCAATAAAAATAGGCAAAGAAACGGAAGAAGGGTTATTGCAATCAGTAGAAAAAACAGAAGTTTCCTGATGGAATTCGGGAACATTCGAAGGGAGAGTCATACAATGATCCAAGCAATATGAAGAACCAAAGGATAATTTATTATTTTCAAAGTCAATACTTGGATTATGTTCCTTAAGCCAACGTAGACCTAGAATACAAGGATATACAGGTAGATCAGTAACGTAAAAGACAGTACGGCATAGGTGATCCATGTAGCGAAGATTAAGAGGTGGAGTAACTCCGAACAGTTTTTGGCTACCACCAATACCGAATACGTTGGGTAAATCTTCTTCATAGTGGTAGGGAATATTGTGATCGTTGCAATAGTCGACATCTATTAGATTAAGTGTAGAACCGGAGTCTATAAGAATTTTTGTGTCTAGTTCAAACGATAATTTAAAATCTGAGGTTACCCTATCTTGTTGATTTTTCTTGGAATTGGTAGAATTATTTTGTAGAGAAACTAAAGATTCGAATGCTGAGTTTTTATTTCTTCTCTTATGACAATCTTTCAGTTGGTGTCCTGGAGATCCACAATAGACACATAAGTTTTCCTTACTTCTTCTTTCTTTTTCTTCCTTGGATAACGGACCAAAGTATCTTTTCTTCTTGGGATGTTCGTTTAGATTTGTGGAAGCCTTTCTGGAGCCATTGCTGGAATTAGAACTTGGTCCCTTAGAATTTTTGTCAAAAAATAATCCCCTGGTAGCAAGTCTGGAGTCTATTCTAGCTGCAATAGTTTGGAGGGAAAACAAATCTCTTGGTCCTGGGAACATCTCTAATATCTTCATTGCAACTTCTTGGTTGAGCCCAGCGATAAAAGCATCCATCTTAGCCTCTTCATTCCAGTTAGATTCATCAGAGTATTTGTTAAATTCAAGGATGTATCCTCTGATGCCGCCCAAACGATGTTGCTTGAGAGTACGTAGCATTTGATTGGCTACGTAGACTGCATCATTGTTCCCATAGAACGCCTTTAGTCTTTCCTTGAATGCTTGGTAGTTGGTCAGACATGGATCATGGTTGTCAATAAGCGTAGCGGCCCAATTTAATGCATTTCCATAAAGGCGAGAAATCAGGTAGATAACCTTGCTCTCTTCATCTTGATATCTTTCGGGATAAAGGAGAAAAACCAGTTCTATTTTGGCTAAGAAACCTTTGAGATATTTTCTGTCTCCTGCGAAACCGTCTTTTAGTGAGGCGTTATCAAATATTTGTCCTTCCATTAGAATTAAAAAATATAATTGTTTGAAAATAAAAATTATGTAAATAAGATAAAGTTATGTTTGAAGAAATTAAGAAGGAAAAAAAAAAAATTAAATCTTTATTATTATTTATTGATTAAAATATTTTAAATATAGACAAAGAGTCAAATTAAATAGTATTGGACCATCAAATATTTAATTTTATTAGTATTCAATACTAGGTCCCTTGTAGCTCTTTGTTGATAACGTAGATATTATCAATTGTTAATATTGGAAATGAAAATTTTCAATAAAAGGAATTAACGGTATTAGTTTCTTTATTGTCACTTACTTAATTAAGCGGAAAGAAAAAAATAGGTTTAATTCCCCGATTATTAATAATATCTAAACAACAAAGTATTACGTATAGGTGTCCAACTATCCACGCTAAGGGAGTTATTGAATCCTAACTTCTTTGTTATTTTATTATATTTTTCAAAAAATAATAAATAAAATTTAATTTTATTTATTAAAAGTAGAAAACGTTTTATTAGAAAATGAATTTTTTCTTTATTATTAAATTAAGCGTCCTGGCGCTCCCCTTATAATAACTGTGGGTTTTACTTTTGTTTTCAGTACCCTTATTGTTAAAATAAGCTTCACTGACTTACTTAATTTTTTAATAAATTAAAAATTCTTCCTTTTTTAAACACTAAGGTGTTATTATATATTTTAGGAGTTTTTATTGTAAAGAACTAATGTTCAATAAATAAAAACACAAATATATAAAAAGGAAAATAATAAAAGCAAATAAAAATTTTATTATTGAACACTTAACAAAATTATAACAGGTTAGTGTTTAATAATTTTATTTTTATTATAAAATTTTTTTGTTAATAAAAACTCGAATTAAAAATAATTTTTTGAGAAATTTCACTCGTATTTATATAAAAATTTTTAAAAGTAAATTTATAAAAATTTTACAACTTAATTTTTTAAGCCAATCAGAAATTATCTTCTTTGGTAAAATTTCGTTATTTTTATGATTAAATATTATTATTATAATATTTTATATAACACCAACACTTTATAAATAAATATTTGTATAATATGTATATATATTATTTTATATTTATTTATTATTATTTATTTATTAATATTTGTTATTAATATTTATTATTATTTAATACAAGTTATTTAATAATGTCTTTTCTTATATTATGAAAAGAACTACATTTTAATAATAGTAAAAAATATATATTTATATAATATTAAATAAAATTATACTTTTCATATAATTAATTTAATTAATACATAAAAATTTAAATAATATATAATTATATAATTAATTAATAGTAAATAAAATATAAAATTATTTCATTATAATTTTAACAGTTATAAAATATTTTAATAATTAAAAAAAAGATATTAATGAGGTTTCGAACTCGAGTAGTTCAAACCAAGGTCTTAGTTACTAACCACTAAGACAGGTTACTAATTTCTATGATTCGTTACATGGTCCTCCTCCAGGATTCGGATACCAGACGAATCAACTAAATTTATTTGTTACTTTATTATAAGAGAAATAATTGAAACGAGTGAATACATTTTGAAATTTTTTTTTTTTTTTTTTTTTTTAAATTACATGAATATTAAATTATAAATATATTTTTTCATTTTTTATTTTCTATTCTCTTTTTCTCTTATCAATTACTAATTTTTTTTTTTTTTTTTTTTTTTTTTTTTTTTTTTAAATTAATAACTATTACTAATGTGAATTATTAAAGTTTTTAATTAGTTCATCGCAGTTTAAATTACTTTCAGGTTCCCAAGATGCTTCTGAAAGCGGATAACCTTTCCATTTTATTAGATATTGAATCTTCCCATAATGCTTTCTTTTATCAAGTATTTCTTCTACTTCGTATTCTTCTTTTTCATTTACTATTATAGGTGGAGGTGGATCTTTGATTCTTCCAAAACTATCTTCATAATACGGTTCTAG
This sequence comes from Piromyces finnis, assembly GCA_002104945.1. NCBI lineage: Eukaryota > Fungi > Neocallimastigomycota > Neocallimastigomycetes > Neocallimastigales > Neocallimastigaceae > Piromyces > Piromyces finnis. The sequence continues at coordinate 891,403 of MCFH01000011.1, forward strand.
GTTTGAAACATGAACAATTGGGTAAATCTTCAGCGATTTTGGTAATTCTAATTTATAAGTGAGATTAGAGATTTTACTAATTATCCTAAACGGGCCAAGTTTCCTAGGATTAAATTTTTTATTTCCTTTATGAATTATCAAGGAGCTATCCAACCATACTTTGTCACCAGTCTTGAATGTCGGAGGTTCTTGTCTATACTTGTCGGCGTATTTCTTTTGAACTTGGATGGCCTTCTTTAAGTTTTCTTTTAGTTTCTCCATTAGGTCTTCAAAGTCTCTTGTAAATTCTTCAGCTCTTGGAACATTCGTTTGGTCAGGAATTACCGGAGAGTATTTTGGGTGATAACCATAATTTAGGAAGAATGGTGAGAATTTTGTTGAGTCTTGAACAGCATTATTGTAACTGAATTCTGCCAATGGAAGAAAGTTGATCCAATTTGTTCCTTTATAATTAGAAAAGCATCTTAAATATTGTTCAACAACGGAGTTTACCCTCTCCGTTTGGCCATTGGATTGATGATGATATGGTGAAGAATATTTAACATTGACGTCCAAAGATTGGCAAATAGATTTCCAAAATTTCGAAGTGAATTGCGCGCCTCTATCGGAAATAATTTCAGAGGGGAGACCGTGAATTTTGAAAATATAATTCAAAAAAGCAAAAGCAGTATCAGAAGCAGAAGGAATACCTTTAAAGGGAATGAGGTGGCACATTTTAGTAAGGCGGTCAACTACAACAAGAATAGTGTTAAATCCATCAGAAGGAGGGAGGTCAGTAATGAAATCCATAGAAATAGAAGCCCAAGGATGGTCACTAATCTCAAGGGGTTGAAGTAAACCATATGGTTTATGACGAGAAGGCTTGGAGCGGCAACAAATCTCACAAGATCGGATATAATTCTTAACATCAATAGAAATGGATGGCCACCAAAAGTCACGAGAGATCAAAGAAATAGTTTTGCGGATACCAAAATGACCGGCAGAGGGGGAATCATGACAGAGTTTCAAAACGGAGGGACGGCATTTTAAAGGGACATAGATTCTATTATCAAAAAGAAGAAAACTATTACTAAGAGAGAATTTATTACTTTGTGGATGTGGAGCTGGGAGATTCTTATTTTCAAGAAAATTGCAAATGTCAATGTAAAAAGAGTCGTTCACATATTCAGATAATATTTCATCATTAAGAGAAGAAATGGAACAAATCAAAGCGCAGAAATTCTCAGGGCGTAAAACCGAAAAAGGAGCATCAGAAGGAAGAGAGGAATCTATATAATCAGGTCTTCGTGAAAGCGCATCAGGTTTACCATTTGATGAACCAGAGCGGTAGAGAATTTTAAAGTTAAATTCGGAAAGGAAAAGGGCCCAACGAACGAGACGTTGTGACATTTTTTCCGGTTTCTTTTGATATAGTAAGTTTCGATGATCTGAATAAATAGTAAACGGGGTTAAAGCACCTTTGAGAAAATGTCGCCAAGTCTCAAGAGCATTAACAATAGCTAAAAGTTCTTTATCGTATATAGGATAGTTTCTTTCAGCGGAAGTAAGAGATCTTGAATAGAAAGCGACAGGATGGATCATTTTATCATCAGGAGATTTTTGAGACAGAACTGCTCCTATAGCAAAGTTGCTAGAGTCGGTTTCAACAATAAAGGGAAGATCACGATTTGGATGAGACAGGATGGGAGCAGATGAAATTAATGATTTAATGGTATTAAATGCATCAAGAGCTTCAGAGGAAAAATCAAATTTAACGTTTTTACGAAGTAGTCTGTGAAGGGGTTGTGCAACTTTGGCAAAATTAGGAATAAACCGACGATAGTAGTTGGCTAGGCCAATAAAAGATTGAACTTCCTTGACACTGGACGGAACTGGCCAATTAATAATAGCAGAAACTTTATTGGGGTCCATATGTATACCTTCAGAGGATATACGATGACCAAGGAAATCAATAGAGGAAACAAAGAATTCACACTTTTCAAGCTTAGCATAAAGACCAGCATTTCTTAAGCGATCCAGGACTTCGATAACGTGCTTAATGTGGGATTTATGGTTTTCAGAAAAAATAATTAAATCGTCAATATATGAATAAACAAAAATCCCTAGAATATTTTCCAGAACATCATTGATAAAATGCTGAAAAACAGCCGGGGCGTTTTTCTGTCCGAATAGCATTACCAGATATTCAAAGTGGCCGAATTTGCAGGTGAAAGCTGTTTTATATTCATCACCCTTTTTGATTCGGACCAAGTTATATGCTGATCGTAAATCCAATTTTGAGAAGATTTTCGCTTTACCAAGATGCTCTAGCATATCTTGAATCAGAGGTAGAGGATAGGAATCTCTAATGGTAATTTTGTTGAGTTCCCTATAATCTTGACAAAGACGGAGTTCACCATTCTTTTTAGGAACGAAAAGTACAGGCGCACCAGCAGGAGATTTGGATTTCCTAATGAAACCCTTTTTGAGGTTTTCATCGATATAATCCTTCAAAACTCTTGTTTCTTCGTCTGTTAGTGGGTAGATTGGTCCATAAAATAGCTTGGCATTTTCGATTAGGTTTATTTGGCAATCATAAGGACGATGAGGTGGTAATTGATCAGCAGAAGATTCGCTAAAGACGTCCATATATGATTCTAATTCCTTCGGAAGTTTAGTAATAGGATTTGAGTCTTTAAGAGAGTTTTTTGGTGAATAAGTGTCAACTTTAGAAAGAGATATATTAGAAGCCATGACAGTACAAGTCTCTTGTGATAAAGGATCGTTAACAGATTCATTGTTAATTAAGACAGATTTAGAATGATTTTCTTTGGGATTACGAGAATGAGATAACTTAGAATTTGAAAAAGAAGATTTAGATTTGTCAATAAAAATAGGCAAAGAAACGGAAGAAGGGTTATTGCAATCAGTAGAAAAAACAGAAGTTTCCTGATGGAATTCGGGAACATTCGAAGGGAGAGTCATACAATGATCCAAGCAATATGAAGAACCAAAGGATAATTTATTATTTTCAAAGTCAATACTTGGATTATGTTCCTTAAGCCAACGTAGACCTAGAATACAAGGATATACAGGTAGATCAGTAACGTAAAAGACAGTACGGCATAGGTGATCCATGTAGCGAAGATTAAGAGGTGGAGTAACTCCGAACAGTTTTTGGCTACCACCAATACCGAATACGTTGGGTAAATCTTCTTCATAGTGGTAGGGAATATTGTGATCGTTGCAATAGTCGACATCTATTAGATTAAGTGTAGAACCGGAGTCTATAAGAATTTTTGTGTCTAGTTCAAACGATAATTTAAAATCTGAGGTTACCCTATCTTGTTGATTTTTCTTGGAATTGGTAGAATTATTTTGTAGAGAAACTAAAGATTCGAATGCTGAGTTTTTATTTCTTCTCTTATGACAATCTTTCAGTTGGTGTCCTGGAGATCCACAATAGACACATAAGTTTTCCTTACTTCTTCTTTCTTTTTCTTCCTTGGATAACGGACCAAAGTATCTTTTCTTCTTGGGATGTTCGTTTAGATTTGTGGAAGCCTTTCTGGAGCCATTGCTGGAATTAGAACTTGGTCCCTTAGAATTTTTGTCAAAAAATAATCCCCTGGTAGCAAGTCTGGAGTCTATTCTAGCTGCAATAGTTTGGAGGGAAAACAAATCTCTTGGTCCTGGGAACATCTCTAATATCTTCATTGCAACTTCTTGGTTGAGCCCAGCGATAAAAGCATCCATCTTAGCCTCTTCATTCCAGTTAGATTCATCAGAGTATTTGTTAAATTCAAGGATGTATCCTCTGATGCCGCCCAAACGATGTTGCTTGAGAGTACGTAGCATTTGATTGGCTACGTAGACTGCATCATTGTTCCCATAGAACGCCTTTAGTCTTTCCTTGAATGCTTGGTAGTTGGTCAGACATGGATCATGGTTGTCAATAAGCGTAGCGGCCCAATTTAATGCATTTCCATAAAGGCGAGAAATCAGGTAGATAACCTTGCTCTCTTCATCTTGATATCTTTCGGGATAAAGGAGAAAAACCAGTTCTATTTTGGCTAAGAAACCTTTGAGATATTTTCTGTCTCCTGCGAAACCGTCTTTTAGTGAGGCGTTATCAAATATTTGTCCTTCCATTAGAATTAAAAAATATAATTGTTTGAAAATAAAAATTATGTAAATAAGATAAAGTTATGTTTGAAGAAATTAAGAAGGAAAAAAAAAAAATTAAATCTTTATTATTATTTATTGATTAAAATATTTTAAATATAGACAAAGAGTCAAATTAAATAGTATTGGACCATCAAATATTTAATTTTATTAGTATTCAATACTAGGTCCCTTGTAGCTCTTTGTTGATAACGTAGATATTATCAATTGTTAATATTGGAAATGAAAATTTTCAATAAAAGGAATTAACGGTATTAGTTTCTTTATTGTCACTTACTTAATTAAGCGGAAAGAAAAAAATAGGTTTAATTCCCCGATTATTAATAATATCTAAACAACAAAGTATTACGTATAGGTGTCCAACTATCCACGCTAAGGGAGTTATTGAATCCTAACTTCTTTGTTATTTTATTATATTTTTCAAAAAATAATAAATAAAATTTAATTTTATTTATTAAAAGTAGAAAACGTTTTATTAGAAAATGAATTTTTTCTTTATTATTAAATTAAGCGTCCTGGCGCTCCCCTTATAATAACTGTGGGTTTTACTTTTGTTTTCAGTACCCTTATTGTTAAAATAAGCTTCACTGACTTACTTAATTTTTTAATAAATTAAAAATTCTTCCTTTTTTAAACACTAAGGTGTTATTATATATTTTAGGAGTTTTTATTGTAAAGAACTAATGTTCAATAAATAAAAACACAAATATATAAAAAGGAAAATAATAAAAGCAAATAAAAATTTTATTATTGAACACTTAACAAAATTATAACAGGTTAGTGTTTAATAATTTTATTTTTATTATAAAATTTTTTTGTTAATAAAAACTCGAATTAAAAATAATTTTTTGAGAAATTTCACTCGTATTTATATAAAAATTTTTAAAAGTAAATTTATAAAAATTTTACAACTTAATTTTTTAAGCCAATCAGAAATTATCTTCTTTGGTAAAATTTCGTTATTTTTATGATTAAATATTATTATTATAATATTTTATATAACACCAACACTTTATAAATAAATATTTGTATAATATGTATATATATTATTTTATATTTATTTATTATTATTTATTTATTAATATTTGTTATTAATATTTATTATTATTTAATACAAGTTATTTAATAATGTCTTTTCTTATATTATGAAAAGAACTACATTTTAATAATAGTAAAAAATATATATTTATATAATATTAAATAAAATTATACTTTTCATATAATTAATTTAATTAATACATAAAAATTTAAATAATATATAATTATATAATTAATTAATAGTAAATAAAATATAAAATTATTTCATTATAATTTTAACAGTTATAAAATATTTTAATAATTAAAAAAAAGATATTAATGAGGTTTCGAACTCGAGTAGTTCAAACCAAGGTCTTAGTTACTAACCACTAAGACAGGTTACTAATTTCTATGATTCGTTACAGTTCTATTGTGTAAAATATTGTATTAATAGAATAATGTATTTAATTGTCACGAATACTAGTGAAATTACAATTTCAAGATCACTTGGAATTGTGAAATCACTTATGAAAATTCAAAATCAACAAATATTTTATTTTCAAATAAATTATAAAATTTTATTAAGAAATATTTAAAAATTTAGAAAAGGTTAAAATATGACCTTAACCCTTAATAATTTTTATAATAAATAACTTTAACCCTTATCGTTAAAATGGAATAAGAAAAAACACGCGTATCTCCTCAACGAATGACGATTTTTGAATAAAAATGTTTTGGTTATAATTAAGTTCGTTAGAAAGCCACGCTCGAGACAAACAACATATCTTAAAATCAGGTCAATATCTCTGCTGGTTCACGAGATATTCCAATTTAAAGATATTTTGTTAGCAATGATTAATTGTTTATTCAGAGAATGATCACCCCTGATATATCAAACATAAATCATTCACTCAAAGTATAAAAATTATTGTTTAATTAAATCAAAATTATTTTCCGGAACTAATTAACTTTATTTTATAATAATTATTTCAATAACATAATTTATAATCTTTGAACTAGAGGATTATAATTATTAATATTATATTCAATGAATTATATTATAATTAAGAAATAATTAATATTATGAATATTATAAACAATAGTTATTTTTTAATAATTAGGAATAAGTCTTAAGTTTAGTTTAAGTATTATAAAATATATTATGAATATAATCATGTATTGAAAAGTTATTTTATTATTAAATGTAAAATTACAAATAGTATAAATAGTTTAGAATAGTTTTATGAATTAAATCTTTGTAAAGATTATTATCTTATTAATACTTAATAAGTATTACTATTAAATAATCTTATTATTATATATATTCTTTAAATAAAATAAAAAGGAATTATTTTAACTATAATACATAATATAATTATTCATTTATAAATCAATTAAGATTATTTTAATAAAACATTTTTTTTTTCTAACCTAGTTATCTTTTAACCTTTTATTTAATTTAATATTTTAATATTAAATTATAAGTTTAGTAAAACTTTTACAATAATCTTTACCGCGTTTTTTACCATAACTACCTTAGGAAAAAACTTAATTTAAAAATTTAAAAAAAAAAAAAAAATGACTCAACCAACACCTAAACCAGTTCAACAATTCCTAAAGCCTCAAGATTTAGAAGAATTTAAGAAAAATCTTTGTGGTGAACTAGACAAGTATATCACTCAACAATTGGATAAAAATACCACCTCCTTGTTAGAACGTATGGATGCTATGTTAAAGGAACTTAAGAGTCGTGCTAATTATACTGAAACCGAGGAATCTTCTACTGATTATGATGAAGATCATGATGTTATAATGCGTAATAGAACCTATCCTATCAAACAAGTACCAGATCCAGGATTCTTTACTGGTGATACTACTCAGACTGAGTTATTCTGCGAACTCTGCCAAGCTACCTTTAAAACTCCACCTAACAATCAACTATCTGAAGAAGTAAAAATTAACTTTGTTGTTGTTAGATTACGTGATTCTGCCAGAACTTGGTATCATATTAAATATAAAGATGGTATTACTCCTATGACTATGAACGAACTATTAAGTGAATTAAACAAAGCTTTTTCAAATGTTACCAGTACCAAATTAGCCATGATTCAATTAATAGAATTAAGACAAGCTTATGGAAAAGTGAACGATTATATTAACAAATTTAGAGATTTAAGTCGTTGTTTAGAGATAGATGACATTAGTCTTTCACTAATATTTTTAAATGGTTTACATCCAAAATATAAGAATGAAATTAAGAAAGCTGATATTTTACCTAACACTTTAAGTGAAATGGTTACAAAGTGTATAATTTTTGAAAATTCTCTTGCTACTAATAATAAATTAAATATCAATAATAATAATAATAAAAATCAACATTACAATAAGAGAAACAATAGGAAATTCAATAAGAATAAAACCCATTATCAAAATTCAAACAATAATAATAATTATGTCAATAAAGTTCAAAAAATGAACTCAAAAAACTAAGAAATGAACTCTCAAGAGAGTCTAAGAGAGTTCATAATACAAAAATAATACATTACAACTTTCCTACATATGACTCTAAAATAAATAAAAAATTGCCTACAACATTTTTCAACTTAAAATTTTTTATCCCAATTAAATTAAACAAACTTTATGATTTAAAAAATTCAATTAATAAAAATCAATACAATTTAATTTTAGATAGTGGCTCATATTGCAACTTTATTTCAATCAACTTGGTCAATAAATTAAAACTAAAACCACACAAATTATTACACTCAATTGAAATAAATGGAATTAGTGGTTCAATATTTATTGATACATACACCTTCTTATATTTTAAGACTACTATCTATATTAATCATTCAAAATTTTTAATTACTTTTAAAGAAAAATTTCTAATTATTAAAAATCTTCCAACAGATTTGTTATTAGGCAATAAATTTTTACACAAATATCAACTACATTTTAATTATAATAAAAATTTTGTATATTCAAGTTTAAATTTTAACAATTTTAAAAAATTAAATTCTAATAAAATTATATATAAAATTAATAAAAACCGATTGAATAAATCCAAAAATTTAAAAATTAAAACCATTAATCATAATAAATTAACTTCCAATACATCTTTTAATAATTTGAAAAATTACTCTAAACCAAAATATCAAAATTTCAGCTATAATTACCTTATTCACTCATTTTTAGCTAATAGTGAAAAAGATTATAATACTGATGATGAAGATGATAATGAAGAAGACTTCAAATTAGAAGAAGTACCAGAACCATATCGTGATTTAGCGGAAGTTTTCAGCAAGGTTAAGGCTGATAAACTACCACCACATAGGCTAACGGATTGTAAAATCGTTTTACAAAAAGATGCTTCTTTACATTATGGTCCTATATATCCTCTATCTGAAGATGAATCCCAAGTTCTTAAAGAATACATAGATGAAAATCTCAAGAAAGGATTCATTAGACCATCTGAATCTCCAGCTGGTTATCCTGTTTTATTTCAGAAAAAGAAGGATGGATCGTTACGTCTTTGTATTGATTACAAAAAATTAAATGCAGTTACAATTCGCAATTCTTACCCACTTCCTCTAATTACTGATATTATCGAAAGAGTGAAAGGTGCTAAATTTTTTTCAAAATTAGATCTTCGTTCTGCTTACAATTTAGTGCGTATTCGTGAAGGAGACGAATATAAGACAGCTTTTAGAACTAAATATGGTCACTATGAATATTTAGTAATGCCTTTTGGTTTAAGAAATGCCCCTGCTACATTTCAATCATTTATTAATTCAGTATTACGCCCTTATTTAGAAAAATTTGTTATTTTATATTTAGATGATATTCTGATTTACTCGGAAACATTAGATGAACATATACAACATGTTCGTACTGTTCTCCAAACATTGCTCAAAAATAATTTATTTGCTAAATTAAAGAAATGTGAATTTCACAAGCCAGAAGTTGAATTTTTAGGACACGTTATATCAGGCAATGGTATATCTACTGATCCAAAGAAAATTAAATCTGTCCAAGAATGGCCTACACCTAATTGTGTAAAAGATGTTCAACGCTTTGTTGGATTATGCAACTATTATAGAAGATTTATAAAAGATTTTGCTACTATTGCTAAACCGCTTCACAATTTAACAAAGAAAAATACTAGTTTTAATTGGAATGATAAATGTAATAACTCATTTTTAGAATTAAAAAAGAGACTAATCTCTTCACCTATTTTATTACATCCAGATCCAACCAAACCATTTATTGTCGAATGCGATGCTAGTAATTTTGCCATTGGTTGTATACTTTCTCAAAAGGATGAAGATAACAAATTACATCCTGTAGCATATTATTCAAGATGTTTAAACAATGCTGAATTAAATTATTCAATTACTGAAAAGGAACTTTTAGCTATAAAATGTGCATTTTCTACCTGGAGACATTTATTACTAGGTGCTAAATACCAAGTAACCGTTTTTACTGACCATAAAAACCTTCTATACACCTTAGGTGGTAAAGTCGGAAACCAACGTCAACATCGTTGGCATTTATTTTTCCAAGAATATAATTTTCAATTAATATACCGCCAAGGAAGAAAAAATGGTAAACCTGATAGTTTGTCAAGAAGACCTGATTACGAGAAAAATAATGTTGAACCTAAACCAGAACATATATTAGATTATAAAAACGTTCCCGATACTCCATGTTTTGTTGGTATTGTTGGTTCTCTCATTGATCAAATAATAGAAAATTATAAGGATGATGAAAATGCGAATAATATTTATCTTTACTTTAGTCCTAATAATGCTAATCAAGGTTACTTTTACAGACCTTTCAGAAAAATGGAAAAATTTAAAATAAAAAATAATTTAATTTTATATAATAATTTAATTTATGTACCAGAAAAACTTCATGTAGATATTTTAACCAGGTACCATGATAACGCTACTGCTGGACATTTAGGTATTCGAAGAACTGAAGAACTAATTAACCGTAATTTTTGGTGGCCCAAAATGCATCAAGATATCATAAATTTTGTCAATTCTTGCGAACAATGTTCCAGAAATAAAGTTAATAGACATAAAAGATATGATCTTTTAAGACCTTTAGAAATTCCTGATCGCCCTTGGAAATCTATTGAAATCGATTTTCTTTGTGGTCTCCCTGAATCAAAAAGGTTTTCCGTTATAATGGTTGTTGTAGATCGCTTTTCAAAAATGATTCACCTTATTCCGTTCAAAGAAATACCTACAGCTGAAGAAACTGCCAAAGCTTTCCTAAAAAATATTTTTAAACTCCATGGACTACCTACAGATATTTATACGGACAGAGGAACACAATTTACTAGTGCTTTATGGATAGAAATTATGGAAAAATTGCGTGTTAAGCCAAAAATAGCTACCACAGATCACCATGAGACCGTTGGTCAAGTAGAACGTTGTAACTCTTTCATTGAACAATATTTACGTTGCTATTCAAGAACATTTTTCCACGATGACTGGATTGAATGGTTACATCTAGCTGAATTTGTTTATAATAATACTGTTCATGAATCTACAAAACAAACTCCATTTTTCATTAATTATGGATTCCACCCACCTATGGATGATGTCTTTTTGTTTCAAGGTTCTGATTCAAACTTTAAATACATTAAAGATGTTAGTAAAAATTTCCTTTTAGTTAAAGATGTTTTGCTTAGATCTCAAGATTTATACAAAAGAGCTGCCGATAAGAAAAGAATTATTGCTCCTGAATTGAATGAAGGACAAAAAGTTTGGATTCATGCACCTCCTGCTTTTGCTACTACTGAAAATGCCAAACTAGCGCCTCGTAAGTATGGTCCTTACAAGGTTTTAGAAGTTTTAAACAATGGTAATTATAAAATAGATATTTCAAAATCACCTTTTCCAAAACACCACCCTGTATTTCACATATCGGAACTTGAACCTTATGTATCTACGCCAGATAAATTTAAAAATAGATTTAAATATAAAGAAACTAATGCAGAAATTATAGAAATTGGTGACTTTAGGACAAATTATAAAGAAAAACGCTACGAATATAAAATTCGTTATAAACACCGCCTAAGTTGGCACTGGGTTCCTGCTACAGTAATAGAAAGTAACCCAAGATATCAAGAATTATTAATTCAATTCAATAAAAGTATTAGAAAACACAAAATCTAATTCTTTAAATTGCATTTCATCAATTTTATTTTTTTAAAAATTTATTAATATCTTTCACTAACATTATGTTTTATTATAATTTGTATTACTCATCTAATACATTTCAACACAAATTTCAAAAATTTTTTTTTATGAATGTTAAATTTCAATTCAATAATTTTTGATCCAACAATTTTATCAATTTATTTAATTTAAGACACAAAATTTTTATAATGAAAATTAAATATTTAAAGAGAATAATTTTCAATTTATTTTAGCAGTACAATTACAAATATTTATATGTTGTTAATGCTTATTTTATTCTCTATTCAATAGTATCAATTTCAATATTGTCACCATCTCGATCGATCATTAAAATCAATAGTCTTCAGTGACATTTTTTCAAAAAGTTTAGTTCAAAATTTTTTTTTGTATTTAATGAAAAAATTTTTTATTATTAAAAATTTTTCAAAAATTTCAAAAAATTTTTTTTTCAAAATCATATTAATTAAAGTTTATTTGATCAATTTTTGAAATTTCAATTATTTTAGCAAATGTTAACATTTTTCAAAAATAAAAAGTGTTTCAATATCCTAGGAATAATATTTCTTATTCAAATTTTAATTTTTCGTACGAATTTCAATTTTTTCACTCAATGATCAATTTAAATTTCAACATTTCTTTCAAAAATTTTATGAATTTGACTGAATGTTACACAAGAAAATGTTTTTTAATTTTATTTCATATATTGCAATATATTCAACATATTATATTAAATATATTCTTTATTTAGTTACCATTTTATTTCATGTTACACATACAACTATATATTGGTTTATATTTAATATATACTACTTCAATTTATTTCAATTATACTTTATTATACAACTTTATTTTATATTATTTCAATCGCCTGGTATTCGATTTTTTTTGGCGGAGCGATGTCACGAATACTAGTGAAATTACAATTTCAAGATCACTTGGAATTGTGAAATCACTTATGAAAATTCAAAATCAACAAATATTTTATTTTCAAATAAATTATAAAATTTTATTAAGAAATATTTAAAAATTTAGAAAAGGTTAAAATATGACCTTAACCCTTAATAATTTTTATAATAAATAACTTTAACCCTTATCGTTAAAATGGAATAAGAAAAAACACGCGTATCTCCTCAACGAATGACGATTTTTGAATAAAAATGTTTTGGTTATAATTAAGTTCGTTAGAAAGCCACGCTCGAGACAAACAACATATCTTAAAATCAGGTCAATATCTCTGCTGGTTCACGAGATATTCCAATTTAAAGATATTTTGTTAGCAATGATTAATTGTTTATTCAGAGAATGATCACCCCTGATATATCAAACATAAATCATTCACTCAAAGTATAAAAAATTATTGTTTAATTAAATTAAAATTATTTTCCGGAACTAATTAACTTTATTTTATAATAATTATTTCAATAACATAATTTATAATCTTTGAACTAGAGGATTATAATTATTAATATTATATTCAATGAATTATATTATAATTAAGAAATAATTAATATTATGAATATTATAAACAATAGTTATTTTTTAATAATTAGGAATAAGTCTTAAGTTTAGTTTAAGTATTATAAAATATATTATGAATATAATCATGTATTGAAAAGTTATTTTATTATTAAATGTAAAATTACAAATAGTATAAATAGTTTAGAATAGTTTTATGAATTAAATCTTTGTAAAGATTATTATCTTATTAATACTTAATAAGTATTACTATTAAATAATCTTATTATTATATATATTCTTTAAATAAAATAAAAAGGAATTATTTTAACTATAATACATAATATAATTATTCATTTATAAATCAATTAAGATTATTTTAATAAAACATTTTTTTTTTCTAACCTAGTTATCTTTTAACCTTTTATTTAATTTAATATTTTAATATTAAATTATAAGTTTAGTAAAACTTTTACATTAATACGTATTTAAAATAATGTACAATGTATTGAATTAATGTACCGTAAATCTTTACAAAATTTATATCACAATACATTAACATAAATCTATGTGAAATTTAATTTTATGATAAGATAAAGTTTTTGATGATAGAATAAAATTTTAAATTAAATAAATTTTAACCAATAAATATTTTAGATAATAAAAAATTTTTTTATAAACTAAGCCTCAAAATTAGAAATAAATAAATTGAATATATGTTTGAAATATAATCAACCATATAGTAAATAAATCAAAACTTTATTTTAAGTTTAGAAAATTCTTTAGTAAATAAATTGAATTTAAATAGTTTAATACAAATAATTTCTTTTAATAAATGTATAAATATAAACAATGTAAAATTATAATATTAAAACATGTATATTAGAATTTATTCAATTTATTTAAAAAGTATAAATAAAGAAAATTTTTCAACTATTGAAACGATAGTTGGAAAATCGTATAGGTTAATTTTGTTTAGATAAATTAACATTAGTTTATAATTAGTTTATAGTTTAGATTAATAATTTTAGTTTTAAATAAATATAAATTGATTACCTAGTGAGGGCTCTGGTAAAATATCCTTCACGGTAAAGTAATCAACGGTTGTTTAGTTAGTATAGTTTTAAAAATAAATAAATAAATAAATAAAAATTATTATTAAAAATAATTAGTTTAATTGTTAGTTTAGTGTTGTATACAAACCTGAACTTTAAAATATTTTACAATTTTCCAACTTATTAGAATAGGAAGTTCACCTTTGTATACCAATAGTAATAGAAAATAATATTAAAAAAAAAAAAAAAAAAAAAAAAAAAATTAATTATAGTGAGAATTTAATAATAGAATTAAATTCGGGGATTATATAAAATATATTAATATTAAAAAAAAAAAAAAAAAAAAAAAAAAAAAATTTTTTTGTTAGAAATTAATTTTAGTTAATTTCGGGGTATTTTATAATTATTTGGTATAGAATAATTTGTTGTTAAAATAGTTTAATAGTTAATAATCAATAAATAGTAATAATAAAAATATATTAGTTTGGTTAATAACTAGTTGTTAGTTTAGTAGTAGTAAATAATAAAAAGGTTAGTATAGTATAATAATAAGGTTGTTAAATTATTTATTTAATATAAGAATATAAGAATAAAATAATTAGGAATAGTCAAGTTGAATAGTATAAATAATTGGGATATTAAATATTGGTTGACTATTTGTTGTTTATTAAGTAGTAATATGAATACTAGATATAGAATGTTAGACAACCGTGACGATGGAATAGCTGGAGCCAGTGACGCAGGCTCTGAGGCGAGTTCCATGATGGACATTGAGGATGAGACTGGTAAAAGCGTTAACACCAGGGGAAGACTCATCCCAAAACCTCCAAGATTTTCAGGAAAAAGAAGTGAACTTCTTTACTTCCTGGCAAGATTGGAGAAATATTTCAAATATAACTTAGAAGAAGATGCTACCAACGCCTACAAGCTGGATATCTTGGGATGCTACCTGGAAGGAACCGCCGCCGAATGGTTTGCCGACTTGGAAAGAGAAGAAAGCCCCCTGTTGAACTCCTATGAAGATTTTATTGAGGCAATGAAGGCTCGCTATAAAACCTGTAACAGTGCCGATGTAGCCAACAGTCGACTTGCAAAATTGAAGTCAAGTCAATTCAAGAACGTCATGGACTACTGCGAAGAATTTGAAAAGATGGCTAGAGACTCGTCTTTTAACGATGAAGCGAAAATCCATTTCTTTATGGAAGGTTTACCAACTTCAGTCAAGGAAAAAGCTAAGCTCCTTTACCCAAGAATTAGGAAGTTAACTGAGTTAATTAATGTCGTTGCTGCCAATGTAGAATTAGAATGGAAAGTCTTTGGAAAAGATCCTATGGATGTCGACGGAAAGAAGAACCGAAGATATAACAGAGACTTAGGATCAAGGTACCTCTCTTATGGTGTAAAATATAGAAATTATGTAGACCAAGAAAGCCCCACTACCTCAGCTAAGCCTAGAAAATGTTTCTTCTGCAAAAGGACTGGACATGTTAAAAAGGATTGTCCTCAACTTAAGGACAAGGTTATAAATAGACCAAAAGCATTCATGGCTACTACCGCTGGAAGAAGAATGTTAAATGTTTATGACATTCTATTACAAGTCAATAATGGAGTGTATCTTAAAGCTCTTGTGGATTCTGGTTCGGACTTAGACTTTTTGGATTGGAAAGCCGTGGACAAGTACAAGATCCCATTCCAAAGAATGTTTAAGGATAAGTTTGTTGAAGGTATAGGTGGTAATGGATTCTTGAAGTATGAAACAATTCCTTTAATCATGAACATCAAGAATCATAAAGAATCCATTCAATTCTACCTTACTGATCTTCCTTCTGGTATTTCTGTCATTCTGGGTAAGAATTGGTTAAGAAAACACGATCCTACAATTAGCTTTAAGGATCAAACTCTTGAATTCAAATCCGAATTCTGTTCTTTGAATTGCTGTGCTACTCCAGAAGACATGAAAAGAAGAAATCAAGAAGCGCAATTGGCCAAAGAAGAAGAAAGAAGAAAAGAAAAGGAACTCGTACAAGAAATACTTAACAATTATAAGAATAGTTTAAAAATTAGAGAAAGTGAAATTAGGAATAAAGAAAATAGAAAAATTATAGATAAAAATAAAAATTCATGTATTAAAAAGAAATGTAGTAAAAATTTAAAATTAAATAAAAAGAATGTTCAAAAGTATATTGTATGTAGTGTTCTTTCAAATGATGAAAATAGTGGTGAAGATGTTAGAGAAAATATTGTAGAAATTCCAGATGTATATAAGGAATTTGAAAATGTATTTGATGAAGTTGAGTGTAATGAACTACCTCCACATCGAATATACGATTGTAAAATAAGATTGAAAGATAAAGATAACTTATTTTATGGTCCTTTATACCCTCTAACAGAAGAAGAAAGGAATACGTTAAAGGAGTATATTTCTGAAAATCTAGAAAAAGGATTTATAAGACCGTCTACTTCACCTGCTGGAGCACCTGTGCTATTTGTTAGGAAAAAGGATGGAACTTTAAGATTGTGTGTTGATTACCGAAGACTCAATGAAAACACAATCAGGGATTCATATCCACTACCTCTCATATCTGAATTATTCGATAGATTAAGAGAAGCCAAAGTTTTTACTAAACTTGATCTCAAGTCTGCTTATAATCTAGTTCGAATAAATGAAGGTGATGAATATAAAACTGCATTTAGGACAAGATTTGGTCACTTTGAATATCTTGTCATGCCGTTTGGATTAAAAAACGCTCCTGCAACTTTCCAACATTTTATCAATGATGTTCTCGGGGAATACTTGGATGAATTCGCCTTTTCTTATATTGATGATATTCTTATCTATTCGAAAAACTTGGAAGAACACCGAAAGCATGTAAAGAAAGTTCTTCAAAGATTAAAAGAAAATGGTCTTTATGCGAAACTTAGCAAATGTGAATTTGAAACTTCAGAAACTACTTTCTTAGGGCATGTTATCTCAGATAAAGGAATCTCTATGGATCCAAAGAAGGTTAAAGCTATTATGGAATGGCCTGTACCAACATCTGTTAAAGAAGTGCAATCATTTATCGGATTATGTAATTATTATAGAAGATTTATTCCAAACTTTGCTAGTATTGCTAAACCGTTACATAATCTAACTAAGAAAGATGTCAATTTTCATTGGCCAGAAGAATGTAATGAAGCTTTTTGTATATTAAAGAAATTCTTTACCGAGGAACCAATTTTAATTCATGCTGATCCTGAATTACCTTTTGTGGTTGAGACAGATGCAAGTAATTTCGCAATCGGTGCCGTATTATCTCAAAGATTACCGGATAATAACGAGCTTCATCCAATTTGTTATTATTCAAGGGGATTGACTAAATCGGAAAAGAATTATCCTATTTATGATAAGGAACTTTTGGCTGTTATTGAAGCTTTGAAACAATGGAGACACTACTTAGAAGGAGCCAAGCATCAATTTATGATCTATACGGATCATAAAAATCTTACCTTTCCTAGAAAGCCTGAACTATTGTCGCAAAGACAAATTCGCTGGAATTTGTTTTTGACCCGTTATGATTTCAAAATACAATATAGACCGGGTAAAGAAGGTGGAAAACCTGATGCTTTTTCAAGACGTCCTGATTATGAAGAAGATAAAAGTAATAAAGAAGACGAAGAAGCCTATTCTTGCTTGACAGTTAAAGAAATCGAAGATACTTTATGTCTTGTGTCTATTCAAGGGAATCTCAAAGAAGATTTAATTAAAGAAATTAAAGAAGATGAAGAAATTAAGGAGTTAATAAATATTCTACAAGGAAAATCTACCGCAAGTAAGAAGTATAAGAAGTTAATGAAGAATTTTAAGTTAAGCGAAGAGGGAATTCTTTTGTATAAAAGTTTAATTTATGCACCAAAGAAAATGAGAGATATAATAATCTCAATGCATCATGACAATCCAATTCATGGTCATTTTGGTATTATTAAAACAAAAGAATTAATTACAAGAAACTTTGTTTGGATAAACATGACTCAAGATATAGTTAAGTTTATTGCTTCTTGTAAAGTTTGTGGAGCTGCTAAGGTTGATCGTCATAGACCTTATGGACTTTTACAGCCGCTACCAACTCCTGAAAGACCGTGGTCTTCTGTTTCTATGGATTTTATAACTGATTTGCCAAAGTCAAAGGAAAAAACAGTTATAATGGTTGTTGTGGATAGATTAACGAAGATGGCCCACTTTATTCCGTTTAGAATGATTCCTACTGCTCAAATTGCTGCTGATGTTTTCTTTAGAGAAGTTTTTCGTTTACATGGTCTACCTGATGAAATAATATCGGATCGAGGAACCCAGTTTACTTCAGAATTTTGGCAAAGATTATGCACTTTGTTGAACATAAAGCACAATATCTCGAGTGCTCATCATCCTCAAACAGACGGGCAGACTGAACGTGTAAATAGTATTTTAGAACAATTTCTTAGATGTTATATTAACAAAAGAAAAGATAACTGGATGAACCTTTTGCCTTATGCTGAATTTGCGTATAATAATACACTTCAGCAATCCATAAATCAAACACCATTCTTTGCAAATTATGGGCAAAATCCAAGATTTAGTACCGAAATTCCTGCTGATAGCGACAATAGAAGAGCTAACAGGCACGCCTCTCAGATGCAAGATAATATTAAATTTTTAAAGAAGAACTTAGAAAAAGCCAAGAAAAGATATAAGAAGTATGCCGATTGTATTAGACTTATTGGACCTAAGTTAAAGGTTGGTGACTTAGTTTGGTTAAAGCGTCCTGACTTACTTCCTAAAGGACCTCCAAAATTAACAAATAAGAAACTTGGACCATTTAAGATTATTGAAAAAACAGGACCCGTTTCTTATAAATTGGAACTACCAGAAAGTTTAAGATGTCATCCCGTTTTCCATATTTCGAACTTAGAACCTTATGTTGAAAGAGAAGTTGAAGTGAATGAATCAACTTCTAGAATTCCAAACATTGCTACCGATTCTGCTGAAGGAAGAATTCCATTGAAGATAGTTAGTGAAAAAGTTATTAATGGAACTAAGTACTACTTTATGGTTTGGAAAAACTTATTACCTTCAGAAAGTACATGGCTTAAAGAAGATGAAATCGATGACCCTCAATTGATCCAGGAATACCTTAAATATAAGTCGCTCAGGGGCTCGACTTAAGAAGAGGGGCATGTAAAATATTGTATTAATAGAATAATGTATTTAATACGTATTTAAAATAATGTACAATGTATTGAATTAATGTACCGTAAATCTTTACAAAATTTATATCACAATACATTAACATAAATCTATGTGAAATCTAAAGTTACGATAAAATAATGTATTACAATACATTAACATAAATTTATGTAAATTTAATTTTATGATAAGATAAAGTTTTTGATGATAGAATAAAATTTTAAATTAAATAAATTTTAACCAATAAATATTTTAGATAATAAAAAATTTTTTTATAAACTAAGCCTCAAAATTAGAAATAAATAAATTGAATATATGTTTGAAATATAATCAACCATATAGTAAATATATCAAAACTTTATTTTAAGTTTAGAAAATTCTTTAGTAAATAAATTGAATTTAAATAGTTTAATACAAATAATTTCTTTTAATAAATGTATAAATATAAACAATGTAAAATTATAATATTAAAACATGTATATTAGAATTTATTCAATTTATTTAAAAAGTATAAATAAAGAAAATTTTTCAACTATTGAAACGATAGTTGGAAAATCGTATAGGTTAATTTTGTTTAGATAAATTAACATTAGTTTATAATTAGTTTATAGTTTAGATTAATAATTTTAGTTTTAAATAAATATAAATTGATTACCTAGTGAGGGCTCTGGTAAAATATCCTTCACGGTAAAGTAATCAACGGTTGTTTAGTTAGTATAGTTTTAAAAATAAATAAATAAATAAATAAAAATTATTATTAAAAATAATTAGTTTAATTGTTAGTTTAGTGTTGTATACAAACCTGAACTTTAAAATATTTTACATATTGTCATGCGAGGCAAAAATAAAGA
This sequence comes from Piromyces finnis, assembly GCA_002104945.1. Classification (NCBI taxonomy): domain Eukaryota; kingdom Fungi; phylum Neocallimastigomycota; class Neocallimastigomycetes; order Neocallimastigales; family Neocallimastigaceae; genus Piromyces; species Piromyces finnis. The sequence continues at coordinate 911,360 of MCFH01000011.1, forward strand.
ATATAATATTTTTGATGCCCTAAATAATACTAACGCTGATATCTCCTCTGCGCAATTGCTTGCAGTCAGTCCTATCATCAGAAGACTTTGTGCTAAAGGTTTAAAACTTGATCCAAATGACGTTAAAAAAATAAACGCCATTAAAAATATGGATCTTAATGATGATGATATTAATTCATTTATTAATATCATTAATGAAAATTATAATAATAACGATAATGATAATGATGTTGAAGATAGAGACGATGATGATAATATCAATATAGCAGATAATGAAATTAATGTCATTAATAAAGTTAACATTGCTTCTGTCATTGGTTCAATTGATAATAACATTGTCCGAGTTTTAGTAGATACTGGTTCTGATGTTAATGTTATTACCAAATCCTTCTTTAATTTAATTACAGCAAATCATAATATTACACATTTTAAGAGAACTTTCTTTAAATTAGTTAGCAAACAAGTTATTTCAATCAAGCTGTTAATTTAACTCTTAAATTCAGTGATTTAAAGATCTATGCATTATTCTGGATTCTAGAAGATGAAGATTCATGTTATGATATTATATTAGGTCGTCAATCTCAAAAGGATCATAGATTATACATTGATCCTGATGATGATTCTCTCTACATGAAAACTAATTCATCTGCTATTATGGTTGCTCGTCCTTCAAATTTCAAATAAAATAAAAATAATGTTTCAAACATGTAAAGATATCAAACGCCTCAACTTGATATCTTTAATGTAACTTAAGCCATAAGTATTATTGTTTAAGTTACACAAATTATATTCAGAAAAAGAAAATGAGACATAATTTATTTATTAATAATTAAAGTTTAAAACAAAATAAATTATTAATTTATTTTTAATGTTTAACAAGTAAATTAAAATTCTCAATTTAAATCCCTAGTTTTAGTATTGTTTTTTTCATAGAAATAGATAAATAATATATAAATAATAAATGATTAATATTTCAATAATACATGGGCACATATTCAAATTGAATAGTACTTAATTTGAATTGCCAATTGTATTTTACTAAAAATAGTTATAGTTTAAATATTTATTAATAATTAAGATTTTAGTGTAGATTTTAAATAATAATATATAAGAAATAAATAGTTATAATATAATATAAATGTATTTAGGAAAAATATAAATAGAAGATATTTTTCATCATTTTATTGATGTAATTTTATTAATAAAATTTCTATTATAATAAAAGATATTTTATAAAACAATTTTTTATTTTATTTTTCAAATTTTGTGTTATTGTAATAGAATAGATATCCTAATCTATTCTTTCTGTGTCAACATTACAAAATATTTCAATAATTCATTATTTCAATCCATCAAATATTAATGAATCACAATTTAATTCATCCAAAAATAATATTAAAACTCAAAATCTTTATTCGACTTTTAACAATAAAAACAAAATTCCATATTCAATTAAATTTCGACATTTATTTATATTTAAAAATAAATACTTTTATTCAAAATATCACATTTTTCATTCAAATTCCAGCAAATTCCCAAAAAGAATTAGAAACGATTTACTTATTAAATATTAAATTAATAAGTCAAATCTTGTCGGTCTTGATGAGGCAGAAAAAACGCCAATTATTCACGAAAAATGCTACAAAATCAATATATTTAAGTACAAAAATAATATTCGATTTAAACCAACATTTAAACTTCAAAAATATAATTACTTGTAATGAAGTATATCTAATGATAAGGGTTAGACTAGAAAATCATTAAGGTTAGTGTAAAAGTATAAAATTTAAAACAGATTTTATACTTAAAACAAAATAATTTTTATTAACACAAAAATAAAGAAATAAAACATTAAATTTTTATTTTAAGAAAACATTTTATTTAAACTCTTAAAAATATTATTAACTATATAATAGTTAATAATTAAAAAATTGAAAATAACAATTACATCGATTTAACAAATAAAAATTACATGTATTTATATTTTTTCATAATTATATTCTAATATATTATTCTATTTAAATAAACATATATTTAATATAAAATAAACAAAACTAATTTAATTAAATAATAAAATAACAGAACTAAACTAAACTAATTCATTATACTTTTAATTCAATTTGAGTAAACTCAAAATTGAATAAAGCCCATGTATTTTCTATAAATTAATTTAATATTATCAATACTATTCTTAATATATTTCCTATTGAAATATAAATAAATCTATTTTTAAAACTAAGTTAAAATTATTAAACTATTCTAAATTTAAATAAAAAAGTATAATCTATTCTAAAATTAAATAAAAAGTATTTAAAAAATATTTTAATTATTTTAAATATTTGAAATATTTAAATTTAATTAAAATTCTTTTATTCCTTAAATTTAAATATTTATCTTAATTTAAATTTTACGGAATTATTATAAAATAATTTATTATTAAATTATTCCATAAAATTTACTCAAAAATTTTATAATCAGTTTTACTAAATATTAATTTATTATTTAATAATTAATAATTAATTATTAAATAATCTAAAGATATATATTATATCTTTACAGTTAGATTAATGAAAATTTCATAATTATATTTTTATAACCAATCATTAAGTAATTAATTCACTTATCAAATTGTATTAAAAAAAAATAATTTTCATGTATAAAAGAGAGAATAAGAAAGATAAAATAGTTTTTTAGTGTTTTTATTAATAATTAATAAAAATTAGTTTTTTTTGTTTCGCCTTTAGTTTGATAATACACTGACCTAGCGAGTTAGTCGTATTATAATAATAAATTTAATAAATAAACATTATTAAAAAATATATATATATATTTGATACATTGGAGTGTGTGTGTTTATTATTATAATATTTCGTTACATTACTTAAATATTAACAGCAATAAGAAGTTACATTCAAGGAAAAAACGAAATAAGCAAAATAACATAATCACAAAATCATCAAATAATTCTTTTAAAAATATGTATTTCGATTGATATTAACAGCACTTCAGGGAACAACATTGACTTATTTTTCCACTAGACAAGGAATAAAGTTTCGTACTCTCACATTTAAATCAATAGTTTGTCAAGAAATATCGTGGCACGAGGTAAAAATGGCAGGTGGGTTAGTGTAACGAAATATTATAATAATAAACACACACACTCTAATGTATCAAATATATATGTATTTTTTTAATAATGTTTATTTATTAAATTTATTATTATAATACGACTAACTCGCTAGGTCAGTGTATTATCAAACTAAAGGCGAAACAAAAAAAACTAATTTTTATTAATTATTAATAAAAACACTAAAAAACTATTTTATCTTTCTTATTCTCTCTTTTATACATGAAAATTATTTTTTTTAATACAATTTGATAAGTGAATTAATTACTTAATGATTGGTTATAAAAATATAATTATGAAATTTTCATTAATCTAACCTTAATGATTTTCTAGTCTAACCCTTATCATTAGATATACCTCATTACAGTTAGATAAAAAATTATTAATGTTAAATTAGGTTTAGCAAAAAAAATATAAAACAGTAATTGTATTGAGTGTGTTTTATTATAATATTTCGTTACAATTATCAATAAAATATTTTAACTATTTTAGTAAAATGAAATAGGCAGTTCAAATTAAGTATTATTCAATTTGAATATGTGCTCATGTATTATTGATATATTAATCATTTAATAATTATATTATCTATCTATTTTTATTAAAAAAATATTAGAACTAGTGTTAGAAATAAAGTTCATATTAAAATTAAATATAAGCTAACTCTATGTGGCTTGTAATAATATTTATGGCTTAAGTTACATTAAATATATCAAACTGTGACGTTTGATATCTTTACATAGATTAAATATAGTCCATGTATTATCTATATATTAATTAAATATTGATATAATATTTATATATTTACTATTAAAAAAATGCTAATTTAAAACTACGTTAAAGTTATTAAACTAATTTTAATTAAATAAAAGCTTTTGATTTAATTTGAATATTTAAAATATTTAAATTTAATTATCCATTAATTTAAATATTTATCCTAGTTTTCATTTTAATTATTATTTAATTATTTCATAAAATTTATTTAATGTTTTTTTATAAATAATTTTCTATTAAAATATCAAAATTATTATTTAATAATTATTAATTATTAAATAATTTAAAGATATATTATATATTTTTTAAATCTAACCAAGGAAAAGAGAATGACAAAAATTTAAATATTATTGAATTTATCTTCCTTTGTGTGAACTAGCCTACAAGTCTCTATGATAACTATGATTTTAATCCTTGTTGTTGAAATATATCAAACGCCACATCCTAATATATTTAATGTAACTTAAGCCACAAATATTATTGCTTAAGTTACATGAATTATATTAAAGAAAAAGAAAATGGGACATAATTTATCTATTGATAATTAATGTTTAAAACAAAATAAATTGTTTATTATTAACGTTTAACAAATAAAATTTCTCAATTTAAATACCTAGTTCTAATATTTTTTTAATAAAAATAGATAATATAATTATTAAATGATTAATATATCAATAATACATGGGCACATATTCAAATTGAATAATACTTAATTTGAATTGCCTATTTCATTTTACTAAAATAGTTATAGTTGTAAAGAATGTGCCTTTAATAATAATAAAACAAATTATAATATTTACTAAATAACTTAGTAATACTCACACTTTAAAAATATTCTGTAAATTAGTAATTTATAAAAATATTATTAAAAACACATAAATTTAACTTAATAAATTAGTGTTTAATATTATTTATTAATAATTTACAGAATATTTTTAAAGTGTTAATATTACTAAGTTATTTAATAAATATAATAAAAAGAACAACGGGATTAAGTTTAACCTGTAGGCAGGCTTTGAGCTATTATACTTTGAATAAGGAAATAAGGGAATCCGAGGTACACCACGTACAAGGCACTGTAATAAGTAAGCTAGCATGTGATTTATAGTTATTATCTTTTGCTGTTTGACTATAAACCGAAAATAGCCGGAAATGCCTTACTTTAATAAAACAACATTTCTTAATACATTTTAAAATTAATTTTTCTAATAAAACAATTTCTAATTTTGATAATTAATTGTTAAAACAATTTATTATATAAATTTAAATTTTTGAATTTGCCGGTTTTAGAAGAGTTGATTCTAAGAGCGGGACTTATTCTATTTGACGATAACTAGATAGTATACAAATAATTCGCACACTATTTCGGGTATCAACTGTATATTATGGATTCACAATATAGTAGATGATGTAAATTGTCAAAGGTAATAAGTTCTTGTTTCGGGAAATTTTCACGTTCTTACTTGCTTAATTCTTTTATTTACACTCTTAAATGTGTACCAAGTTTATAAGTCTTAAATTTCTGTTTATTTATTTATTTATTATTATTAAAAATTTGCAACTTTTCTAATTCTTTATTCTCAAGCTATTTTGAGAAAACTATTTTGATTAGTGATTAGAAAATTGTGCAAATATTTTTAACTATATTTTTATAGATTGTATAAATCTAACGGACTTTAAACCAAAAATAAAAATTTATTGAATATAATGTTTGTTTTTATAAAGTATTTTTTATAAGTTGTAGTAAACTTAACGGATTTTAAACCAAAAATAGAAATGTGTAAAATAAAACGAATAAATGAAGTAAAAAAACGAAAGTAAAAACGAAAAATTTAAATTTAGAAAAAACTGGATTTTAAAATAGTACATTTTTCTTTCTTTTATACATGATTATAAATTTAAACTATTAATATGATTACTAACTATTACTAATAAGAATTTTAAACTTTAATAAAATATATTAGCTTTTAATTAATTTAGTATTTAACTAATCAATTTGGTCTTGTGATTTTCTATGACGTTCTTCGGTTAAATCAATTTCGATTTGGAAGTTCGAAGTTTTTCTTTTCTTTATTTCATTACTAATAGCGGAATCGGATGTTGGAAATATTTCCTTAAGTTCATTATCTATTGTAACGAAATATTATAATAATAAACACACACACTCCAATGTATCAAATATATATATATATTTTTTAATAATGTTTATTTATTAAATTTATTATTATAATACGACTAACTCGCTAGGTCAGTGTATTATCAAACTAAAGGCGAAACAAAAAAAACTAATTTTTATTAATTATTAATAAAAACACTAAAAAACTATTTTATCTTTCTTATTCTCTCTTTTATACATGAAAAATTTTTTTTAATACAATTTGATAAGTGAATTAATTACTTAATGATTGGTTATAAAAATATAATTATGAAATTTTCATTAATCTAACCTTAATGATTTTCTAGTCTAACCCTTATCATTAGATATACTTCATTACATCTATAATTAAGGCAGTTATTCTTTTATCAATATTTTCAATCTTGCGGTTGGTTTCTTCTATGAGTTTCCATAAGTCATTTAACTGTTTTTCCGATTTATTAACTTTTTTTGTTAATTCTATTCGCTCAGCCTTGGGATTTAAGTCGTATCTAAGGTCGTTGATTTTTTGGTTGAGTTTCTCGAACTTTCTCTTAGTTTCTGATTGTGTATTGCCATTTTGCATTGAATACATTTCTTCTTTGATCTTCTTTATTTCTATATTAAACTGTTCTTTTCTATTGAGAACTTCCTTGAGGTCTTCACATCTTAAGTTAATTTGTTTCTTGTATTGCTTTTCAAAATATGAGTTCTCTTCTAATAAGTCTATTATTTGTTCTTTGAGACTTTTAAATAATGCGTCTTGATTCTTGTACCATTTTGAAAGGTATTCTTTTAACTCTGTTTGTTTATTATTTTCAAGTAACGAATTTATTGTAGCTTTAAAAACTTTGAAGTCGGTACTTTCATTTTCTGTATTTTCTTTAGTTGAATTTTCTTTATCCTTTATTTCGATTGCATTTAAGATAAAATCTAAGGAGTTGACTTCTTCGATATTGTTTACTTGTTGATGATTCCGATTAGAAACATTGCTTAGGTTGTTATTAGTGTTATTATCTTGTTCCATATTTATAAATCTTGAAAGAAGGTCGGCTATTTGATTGTCTTTACCTTCAATATAACAAGGGATTACGTTAAAATTACAAATATTTTCAAATAAACGTAACTTCCTATTGGTTTCGACTTTCGATCCGGAATTAATATAGATCACGAGATTCTTATGATCGGTAGCACAGTATATTTTTTGACCTTGTTGAAGTAAGAGTCTGTAATGGAGTAGTGTTTCTGATAATGCTAATAGTTCCCTGTCGAATGTAGAGTATTTTTTCTCTGTTGAATTAAGTTTTCTAGAGTAGAATCCTATGGGTTTTAAATATTTTTTAAGTTTGGTTAGGTTATTATTTTCGATTTCAAAGGTGTTCATAGCCTCATTTAATTTAATTGGAGGGTTAATGTCTTCACGATTCTTGGCTTTATCGGAGTTATTATTTTTGCGTCCATTATGTCCGTTATACGTCCATTTCTTATTATCAAATAGATTTTCGATTGTTTCTCGATTGATATTACTCTTGTATACGTTATTTGAAACGTAGTTTTGAACATGTACATGGGGGGCCTCCGCTTGGAAAATAGCGGTTCCAATTCCGATTTCCGAGGCGTCGGTTAGGATAAGGATGTCGTGGTTAGGTTTGAAAGGTGCTAAATCCGGAAGGTTAGGTAAAAGATTTTTAAAGTAAATGAGTTCATCATCCATTTCTTTAGTCCAGGTAGTAGTTTTGTTAGATAATCCGAGAGAAATGTTTCTGGTTTTTTCAGTAAAGTTTTTTACATAATCTTTGAAATAGTTAAGAAAACCGTATAATTGTTGATATTCCTTCTGAGCGTAGCATTTCTTGATGTCTAATTGTTTATTAGAAATAGGGTGGATTTTTTCGAAACCTATTTTGTATCCAAGATATTCGAATTCTTCTGGGAAGAAAAGACATTTTTCCAATTTGCAATAAAAGTGGTTTTCTTTAAATTTATTAAGAGTAAAAGCACAAAGTTCTAAACATTCTTCCTTGCTTTGGGCGTAGATATGAATATCATCCAGGTAGATATCGATTCCTTTATTAAGATATTCTTTAAGTAGTAGATTGAGAATAGATTGAAAAATTGAAGGGGCTGTAGATAAACCAAAGGGTAGGACTTTCCACTGGTAGGTTTGGTTCTTGAAGCGAAAGCTTGTTAAGAAACGGTATTTGGGTTCCAAAAATATTTGATTGTAGGCGTTTCTTAGATCCAAAAGAATATGATATTTGTATTGTGCAGCTCTGTGCACTAATTCAATGATTTTAGGTATTGGATAGTTGTTATGGTGGAGACAGTTATTGACCATAACATAATTGAAAACTGTTCTGAAGGATCCATCCTTCTTTGGTACATTAAAGACGTTGCAAGCCGAGCTGGCTCTTGTCCTTTCTATCTTTCCATTTTCTTCGAGTTCCTTAAATTCTTCTTCTAAGGCGTCTTCCTGTCCTTTATCAAGTTTTATGTGAGGCATCATTGGGAGCCTCTTTACCTTTTCCTTATCATAGGGGAGGTAGGCATTTAGATTGTTGTTTCTTCTATCAAAGATCTTACCTTTAGGCGGAGATTCAAAGACTTCTTTATAGGTTTGTAACTCTTTTGGTAGGTTACTTATTTCTTTAATTATGAATTCCTCGAGACCCTTCTTATGGTCGGTGGAAATTATGAAACTTTGATTGTCCTGTTTCTGTTTTAGAAGTTTTTGTTCGATTTTAAATTTTTCATTTGCAGATAAGGTAATTGATTCTGTGTTGTGAACCTGATTGTTATTTTTCTTTGATTTAGTTGATTTCTTGATGACAATATTTCCGTTACTATCTAAATTTTCTTTGTCCCATGATTCATCTACTACATATTTCCTTTTTTGGAGTAATTCTCTGAATTCTTCTTTTCTGTTACTTTCTTGATTAAGAAAATATGGGAAATAGCTGGCATTTAAGTGAAGTTTCCTCATTTTAAATAAGAGATCATCATTTAATATTATCTTATCGTAATAAAAATTTTTCTTTTGATGATTTGGAGGGCCATTTATTGGCATAATACTTAGCTTGATGTTGGTAAAGTAAAATATACCTTTCTTAATTTCGATTCCGATAGTTAAGTAACAATATTCTTTAATCTCAGTTATCGTTTCTCCTGATTGGATTGTATGTGTTAAATTATTGGGGTATTTCTTGATATTAAGGTTAGAGAGTATGTTCTCTCCAATGCAATTTCCGGCTGATCCAGAGTCTAATAATACTATCCCGTATCGAGCGTTATGTTTATTATCGATGATTAATGCCTTATTATAGTGCATCTTACCACCGAAACGAGGGTTATTGATGTATTTTGAATTCTTGATGGTTTCCATAGTATTATGGATATATTCTTTAGTAAGCATTTTCTTTTGTTTGTAATCCAGACTGTTGTCTAAAACACTTTCCTCTGTGTTATGAGATAATTTTTGCCTCCCGATGTTGTTTCCTGCTTTATTAGATTTTTTATTCTTGTCTGAATAATTTTTGACAACTGTTTTCTTCTTTTCAGTATATTTAAAGTTATTCTTATTTTGATTAGGTGTATTCTTTGGATTACTGATGAAAGATTTTAAATCTTCTTTCATGCTTTTATTACCTTCCTGTTCCGCGATTGTTTTGAATATTGTAGTAATGAATTCTTTGTATATAATCTTGTTCTCTTCATCTTGTTCCTCATAGTCTTCCCTTGGATCTCTTAATGGTAATTTGGGGAGCTTTTTGAGGTATTGTTCGGCGAAGGTGTTCGGTAAAGATTTCGAGAGTTTAGTAAATCTGCTGAAATAGAATTTATTAATATTGTTTCCTATTTTTTCGATATTTTCAAGAAGATTTTCTAAGTTTTCAATATTGAGGTTATTAATTCTTAACGATTTCCATTTGGCTTCTTGTTCACTAAGAGATAATTCGCAAAATTCATTCTCGAATTGATAGATAAAGTTGTTTAATTTTTGCCAAGTTGTAGACTCATTCCATGCGAGTTCCTTGTTGTCTAATTTTGTTTTATACGTTTTTTCGTACCATTGGCGTACTTCCTTGCCCCCTCTGGAAATGATAGCATCTCTAATTTGGATTTCAGTTACTTTGGGGCAGTAGGCTTGTAAATAAGTTTTGAGACTAAGTAAGAATTCATAGCCATTATTTTTATCCGTGTACCTTGGTGCTCGTATGTTAAATAAAGTCCTGAACCCTGATATATTCGTCTGAACCTCAAGGGGTAAGTCTTGAAATTCCACTGGGCGAAAGGGTACGACTGGTGAGACCTTGGTGTTAAAGATTCTTGGGTGCGTTTTATAATGGTAGTATTGCTCACTTTTTGAGCCTGTACTAAAGTCGGGTTTAGTTTCTTGGAGGAGTTGTTGAAACTTGTGGCGATTTTCGGTTTCAGGCATGTTGAAGACTTTGGTGCGGTGGAATTTGATATCGAAGTAATTCTGTTTGGCGTCTTCGCTTTTGAAATGACTGTTGAATTTATTTGTGAGTGATGATGGATCTTCTTGGTTCTGAAAGGAGGAAGAGGCTTGAAAGTTATGGTTAGTACATTCTAAATGGTTAATTCTGTTGTTGAAGTTATTTTCCTGTTCTTCGAACCTTTTATCTATTTTCTTGTTTTGTTCTTCCTCTCTTTCGTCAAGAGTAGAATGTCCTACGAAAGATTTACTTCTAAATTTGGATATGTTACTAAGGGAAATATCTTCAGTGGGATTACTGAAACAAGTATCCATTAAGTAACGTTCATTAATTAGGGTATTAATAATCTTCTTGCATTTATCATTTTTTGGAGTTATGGTTACTTCGAGGGTGTCAGGGTTGATGTCTGCCTTAAAGAGTCTCTTGGTTTTAGAGTTTGAATGGAATAAGGATTTGTATTCCTCTTGGACATTGTCTATTTCGAGATGTTTAACATCATTTAATCTCTTCTTGATAGTAGTAATTTCCTGTAGACAATCTTTAATCTGTTCCTCCTTAACTGAAGCTTGTAGTTGTTCATATTTATCAAGTACTTCTTCATATAATTTTCTAAGTGTAGTGATTTTTTCTATAATATCAGGATTATTTTCATCATTGAGGTGTTCCATTTCTAAGGATTTAAGACGTTCCTGAAGTTGTGTTTGAATTATAGCGTGATTTTCTAATGTTTCTTTGAAATCACTAATGTTTTTAATAAATTGATCTTCTACTTTTCCACTCATGTGGTAGTTCATAACTAATTGACTTTGAAGATTTTGTATAGCCTGTTTGGAGTCGATTCTAGTGGCCTGTAGTTTTTCGGCCATTTCGTTCTTTATAACGGTCGATATATTATTGATATACGCTTGGCTGTCCACTGTTTGTTGAGTGACCTTTTTGATTTCATTTTCTAAGGTAGTGATCTTTTTTGTTAATTGGGAAATATTTTGATTAGTATTTTCAATTGATGACTGTTGTTTAGTCAGTCCGTCTTCTAGTGGGACAAGATCACTTGTTTTGGCTGTTTTTAACTGGCTTATTTGGAGTTCTTCCTTAACCTCGTTCACTGCTAAATTGAGATCCGTAGGTTTTACGGTATTAATATCGATAACGTTCGCTAAGTTTTGCACTTGATAGCTATCTGCTTTATTTGCGATGTCTGTTTCTAAATGTTGTAGTTTTTTGTTCTGTTCAGATATTGAGGTTTGTAAGGTAGCATTTAAAGTAGCAGTGAGGTTCATAAACTGAGCTTGTATCTGTTCCATGAAGTTACTCATCATGGTTTGCATTTTGGACTCAAGCTCTTGCTTGTTACTGTTGGACTCAGTTTTGAGTTCCTTATAGATATTATCCATTGAAGATAGGAGAGTAGCACCATTGTTACTTGGATCATAATTAAATATTTGGGCATTACCTCCATAAGAATTCTTGATTTCGGATTCTAAGGTTTTGTTGTTCTCTATTTCGTCTGGGAGGTGGTTGATATAGTCGTCGACACCAGACATATCGGATTTTGATTCTTTTTCAGCTTTCTCGATTTCCATCGATTGGACTTTTTCTGAAGACTTTTCTGAATGTCCTTTTGTTACTTCTTCTTCTGAGATGGGTTGTTTTCCTTTCTTGGTGTTATCCATTACGAGATATTGAATTTGAAGTGTTATTGAATATAATTGTTTTAAATATAAATAGTAAGGTCTTACTTCTTGCCTTTGATTTTTACTTGGTTGGGACTTATTCGTTGCCCTTTGTTGGTTTATTGGGTACTCGGTAAATTTAAAATAATCTAGAAAAAGGGAAAGTTTTTTCTAAATTTACCGTTATAAAATAATATTCTTTATAACTCCTATAGTGTGAAGTTTAATTCTTATACATAATACTTCTATGTTCGGATAAAGTTGATATAGGGAAAGAAAACTTGTAATAATTTTTATTGCTAACAATAAGTTAGACGCTAAAAAAATTTTTACACCGTTCCTTTCTTTTATTAATTTAATTAATATTTATAATAATTTTATTTTATTTATTGATTTTATAAATTTTTGAAATAGTTGTTCCGATGAATTTATTTTAAATCTTATTGAGATTAGCCGAGATCAATCAAATATCGTAAATTAAAATTTAATTATTAATTAATACTATTATCTTTCCGAAACCTAAATTTTAATTAATTTTGGAAAAGAATAAAAGGAAAGAAAATTTACAAAAAATTATTTTTTGTGCTTTTATTAACTAATAAAGTAATTTAAATAAAATTATAAAATATTAATTAATAAATTAAAATAAAGAATTTAAAAAAAATAAAAAATATTTTTTAATATATTAAAAGACAGATTACTTATAGGTGGATATACTCGCCTATTGTGTAAAGAAACGTTTCTATAAGAAATATATATTATTTTTATAGACATTACAACCAATAAAAATCTTAGAATTAAATATAATAACAATAATAACTATAATAATAATAGTTAATGATTTTAACAAAAACAATAAATATTTTTAATATTGAACATGTTCCCGAATTCCAAAATCGCCATGATTTTGATGATGATGTCGATTTTGAAGACATCAGACCTTTTATGAATAATATAAACAATTTAGACACTATTAATAACTACGACATTAATAACAAACAAGACAATGACAAGAACAACTTCTCGAAATGGGTTTACGACTCAGGAGCAGTTGTACATGTCACTAACAACAAAAACTTATTATTCAATTTTGTTAAGAATAAGATCATATTATATTGCGCAAATGGGTCCAAATGCTCTTTTGAAGGTTATGAACCTTTACTGGTTATGTTAACAAGTTTCGTTTAATTCTCAATAAAGTTTTTTATTTTAGCCAGGTTAACAAAAACTTAATTAGTGGTGTAAAATTAGCATACTCTGGTATTGTATGCACCACTAGAATGGATATTAATAATAATCCTAATCTAACCCTTTATTATGACAATAATATCATCGGTACATATACATTAATTATGGATCATAACACATTCCCAATTGATATATTTAATTCCATAATTAATAAAATACCTTCTAACATTGACAACATTAACAATACTGACTATAACTTATGGTATAGAAGGTTAGTTCATTTTTACAATAATAATTTTGACAAACAATTAAAAGTCAATCAATTCAATAATCATAGACGTCCTTTTTGTGATATCTCCAAATTAAAACGACTCTCTCATAATAGAGAAACTTCAAAGGCTGAAAAAAATTATGGAAACTCTCCATTCCGATATTATCGGTCCTTTACTAGTCTCTTTCATAGGTAAAAGATTCATTATTACTTTCATTGATGAATTTTCAAGGAAAAGCTGGATTTTTACACTTTCTGCTAAGGCCGAAGCTGTTAAAACTATTCTGGAATTTTTCACATTTTTGGAAAATCAATGAGAATTTCAATATTAAATTTTTAAATCAGATTACGGGAAGGAATATAACAACAATAAAATTGTTAGCTAATATAAAAGCAAAGGTATCGCTAAAACACTTTCCCCTCCATATAATCCTCAAAATAACGGCATAGCTGAAAGGTTTAATCAAACACTCATAGATTCTGCAAAAACCATTCTAACTTGGAATAACATTAGTATAATGTTTTTGGATTTTGTGGTTAGATTTTCTAAATATGTATATAATCTAATCTCTCATAGTAGTATTGGCTACAAAATTCCTGACGAAGTATTTTTCAATTCACCCGTCAAAATTGACCATATTAGAGTTTTTGGGTGTATTGCTTTTTACAAAAATTTTTCTCAGTCAAAATCAAAATTTGATCCCAATTCCATCAAAGGTTTCGACAAGTCCAATTATTACATTATTATGGATTTCCACGACTACTCATTACACCAGGTTCAGGAGGCAGTATTCTTCGAGGACAAACCAGGAAATCTGGCCACCAACAATAGGGGAATGAATAGTGGTACAATCAGCAATAACAATCACAAATTTAACCAGTAAACTGGTAGTCATGAGTTCGACTCCGGTATTAATGGGAAGAAGTCCTATCTATTGGAAATCCAAGAAACAAAGTATTGCCACCAGTACAGCTGAAGCTGAATATATAGCTACATCGGAATGTTTAAAACAAATATTATGGATCAAAAATATCATTAATGAACTATTTGGAATTAATAAGACCGTAACAATATATACGGATAATCTACCAAGCTTGAGAAGTATAGAAAATGAGAACTAAACACGAAATTAAAACATATAAGCATAAAATATCACTTCAACAAACATTATATAAATAATAAAGAAATTCAATTAAAATATATAGACACAAATAACATGCTAGTAGACACACTGACAAAATTTGTTAATGGAAATAAAATGACCAACTTCCCAAACCAAATTTTTAATTTTAAAAAGTAGGTTTGAGGGGGAATATTAAAATAATTTAGAATAATTTAATATAAAATAGTATAAATATAAGATAAGCCACATACTTGATATAAAGTATGTAACACCACAAATTAAGTTATAAAAATAAAAATGTAAAATTTATTAAGCCTTGTAATTACCTTTATTAAATTTTATTTAATAAATAAAGTTATATTAAAACCTAAACTCAACAAATTTTAACAATTATTATTACTATTATTTTTTTTATCATTATTATTTATATATACATACATATATATATTTTAAAGAAAATGAGGATTTATTGTATGAATTTTATTATAAAAGTTTATATAATATGATTATTATAATAAAATTAATTGATGGGCTTATTATAAAATAAATAAAAAGAATACTTAATTTGATTCAGACACTTAAAGGGTTAGAATAAAAGAAAAATATAAGTTTTTTAGCGATAAACAATTTGAGTAATGTTCATAAACCACTTATTTATATATATGTCTTTTCTATATCATTAATGATATTATTAATAATATTCACAATATATTTCTTATTAGAATATATAAATTTGGTTTTAATTAAAAAAAAATAATATAATCACCACAGTACAATTTAATTTGTATTATTTTATTCAAAATTTAAATCTTTTTAACCATCTATATATTAAAATTTTTAATAAGGAATAACAATGTATTTTATTTTACTATTCAAAATTAACTAAAATTATAGTTAAGAATGTATGGTAGTTAAAAAGTAAATTTATCATTTATTAACATTTATAAAAACATGGTAAATGAAATAATCTGATAATCAAAAGTTACACATAAAAGTATAATTAGTATTATTTCCTTCTTTTAACTATAAATAGGTTTATATAAGATTCATTTTATTCATTTCTTTTAAACACCAAACTATAAAACGGAAATGACTACACTTTTATTCTTTAAATAAACTATAGTATATTATTTGTATTTATACTTATATATGAAAATTTGTATTTTTACAACTTTTTAACCAATAATAAAAAGTTATTGAATATAAAAATGGTTAAAACACAAAATTAAAAAATGAATTTAGTATGGAGTTCAATTAATACTAAAGTGCTATTCATGATTCTTTAATAAATTATATGTAGTATCAAAGTGTTATTAATGATATAATCTATTTCTCTAAAGTAAATAATGTGAAACTCTCTCTTATATTCGTGTGTATATAACAAAAAAGACAGTTAAATATTACATATAAATAATATACACTCATATTATTTATTATTGTTTTATTTTATTTTATTTTTTTTTTTTAATAGATTATCGAATGAAATAATATTTTTAATTATTACAACGAAACGAAAACGTAAATATATATATTTTATCTTTTATTATTATTATTATTATTTTTTTTTTTTTTTTTTTTTTTTTTTTGTGAATGTAGTTAAATTTATAATTATAAAATAAAAAGAAATTATTACATTTCTTTCTTCTTATATATTATATTATATTATATTATATTATATTGTACAATTGCCACTTCCTTTTATACTATTATTGTTGTTATTATCGTAGAGTTGATTATAAGGTTTAATAATTACTATTAATAAAAATATTTATGTTTATATATCTTATATTTTATAACTGTTTTTTTTTTTTTTAAAAAAAAAAAATTATAATGTAATATTCATTGATTTATGAAGCATCTTGTGGATTTTGAATAACAATAAGAATATATTCCTTATCTTTTTATTTTATCAAGAAAAAGGGAAATGAAAATTATAAATTTATTTAAAAACAAAATATTATATATATAAAAATAAAAAATAAATATTTAAAAAAATCATTAATGTTTTCATTAATAAGAATTTAAAATACTTTTTATTATTATTTATTAATCCAATCTTACCTGGAGCAACCATAATTTCGTGTTTCTTTGACCTTATTCTTAAGAAAGTTAAATCATTCTATATTATTGTAATTTATTATTATTATCATTATTATTTTATTTTTGTTGTTTCATTTTATTTTTGTATAGATCATGTAATATATTTATTATTTAGTGATTCATAAATAAAAAATATAAAGAATGCATTAATATTTTATTATAACTTAAATAAATAATAACAAATGTATCATTTATTTTAAAAGTAAATAAATATATATATTTATATATACTTGTGGATCAAGATCTCTAACAACGCTTCTAGCCTTTGAGGCTAATTGTGTAATAAGAGCTGAATATTGTACAGTTAAATTATTATCGATAGTGGAACGAATTGGGATACCATCACTATTCACTATAACAATACCTTCAACACCTTTATGAGATTGTAATCTTTTAATAGTTTCTTCAACTTCAGACTAATTAAATAAATGAATGATTATATTTTAATTTAAAAAGAAAAAGAAAAGAAAAAAAAAAAAAAGAAAACGTGATTTATAAAATGATGACAATCAATAAAATATGTTGTTTTGATGAGAATTGGCCATTTATCATGAATATATAAAAAAAAAAAAAAAAAGAGTGAATCCATTTATAAATTACATATCATATATGAACAATTAATATAAAAAAGAAAAGTATGTTAATAATTTTGTATTGAGTTATTTTCTTTTGCTTTTATTTTTTTTTTTATTTTTTTTTTTTTTAAATGAATCTTTCTCAATAATAAAAATAAATATAAATAAATATTATAAAAGATTTTATAGTTTTACCATTTTTTGAGTAGTTTAATAAAATAAATGGTTTATATATAAAGTGTCTTTTTTTTTTTTTTTACTTTAAAAGCTAAATATTAATTTGTATAATGTTTTATTTATATAAATATACTTTATAAAAAAAAAAATACTTTATTTTTGTTTTATATTAATTATTATTATTTTCTATTTAATAGCATTTATTTAATAAAAAATATTTAATTTAAAATATTTTTTTAAAAAATTAATATATTAAAATTTTTCTTTTAAATGAAAATTTTATTTTATATATAAAAGTGCTTTGTTTTTATTTATATATATAATTCGAACATATAAACTGTATAAAATATGAATTTTTCATAATAATAAAAGAAAAAAAAAAAAAACAATTAAAAATAGAAAAGAAAAAAAAAAAAACTTTGTTAATTTTTATTTCAATATTTTATTAAGTTCTTTATAGATTATCAATTGCTTTTTAATCTGTCATTGTTTCCTGGTATTAAAAAATAAAAAATACTTAATTCCATAAAAGTATGAGTTAGATAATAAGTATAATCATTTGTTATTAATAAAAAAAAAATATAATAAATATTATAATATTAAATAATAATATTAATAAAAACATAAAATATAAATAAAATTAAGAATGCAATGTTGTTTTGTAATGATATTATAAATAAATTAATAAAATTAGTGTTATGTTATTTTTCAAAAAAAAAAAAGTAGGGGTTAAAAAAAAAAATAGTATATATTGATGATGTTAATGATATTAGTTGCTTTTTAAAGTTGACTAATGAAAAAAAAAAAAAAATAATTTTAATATTTAGTATTATTGAAATTAGATTGATGAATCTTCAACCAATGAAAGATAGGTATAATCTAAATGTTGTTTATACATTATACGATCCGTTTCCGATAGATTTGGATCTTGTAATTTATGTTCTAAATAGTTAATCATTTTTTTATGATCTTTTAATTTTTCAATTTGAGCTTCCATCTTATGGCTGACATTTGAGTCAGGTGACTCACCGCTATGAGATACCATAGATAAGCATTCCTGTGGAAATGCACCAATACAATTGGTTGTTTTATTTTTACCTACACGCCATCCATCATTAAAATATTGCATTATTTCAACAACATCACCAATATTTAATTCTATTTCACTCTCATTTTGTGGTATATACTTTTGTTTACATACATAATAATATAGAGTTTGATAATTAGTTATGTTATTATTTTCAGTTTTAGAGTTAGTATCATTTGAATTTAAATTACTATGTATAGATATATTACCATTATTTGAGAGTCCTGAATTGTCAACATATGATTTATTATTTACATGTAATGATGAACTTGAAGTCATTGAATGAATTGACTTACGAGATAAATTATTCTTATTCTTTTGTTGGCGTTGTTGAATAAGTTGATTGGTGTAAGAAGTTTCATTGTTTGAATTATATTGATTCATTTGTGATGGTAAATGTGAAGAAGGATAGGGTTGTGAATTACGTGGATAATACGTTGGACTATATATGTCATCTGCTGTTAATCCTCCGCTTGATTGATTACGCTTATTTAGTATCTGTTCATTAAAATTACTACTAATACTATTATTACTACTATTGCTTTTATTACTATTATTATATGAAAAATCATTCAAAAAGTTTCTATTGTAAGGTATGGATAAATGGTTATTCATTTTATAACTTGAAGTTTTAGTGGTTAATACAGGTTGAGTCGTCACTATTGGTGAGAAACTACCGACTTCTCTTGGATCAGGTTGATTAAATGGTATTGCAATTGCAGGGAGTTCAAATGGTGAAAGTGGTGGAATAGTAACAACTGTAACCGGTGGCTTTTGATTTTCATAATCATCTTCTTCACGTTCATAATTAATATTTGGAATATGATCTTCCATTTGTTCTTCATCTTCATTTTCAGATGGAGTTGAAACTGAACGTTGATGATGATGATGGTAACTTTCAATGGAATCTTCATCTTCCTGGTAATATTGATCTTTTTCTTCATCTTCTTCACAATTCAGCATGTTTTCATTAATATTATTAAAATTATCATAATTTTTGGAAATATTATGATGATTGTCTTCTTTTTCTGATGTTTCTTGAAGATTTTCATATGGTGATGAAGTAAATGATTGTTTTGAGAATGAATAATTTTGTGATTGATGAAGTGAGTTTGAATTAGAATGATGATGTTCTTGTTCCGTTTGTAATTTTGGTTCACTATATTCTCTTGTTTTATAATATTCCTCTAGATAATCTTCATCTATAGGTGGTTCACTAAGATTATCTTCGTGACGATGATGGCTATCAAGTTTGGTAGGTAAACTATGCTCTGTTCTTCCTTCCATACTATTCTTTTTGTAACTTTCATTCAATGATGGGGTAAAATGAGGGAGAGATGAAGATGATGAAGAAATAGATAATGAAGAAACAATACTATTCTTTTCTTCCAATGTTTCCTTATATTCTTCAACTTTATTGTAGAATGGCATCTTTTCATAGTAGGATGAATTTACATAATAAGGTTCTTGATAATATTCTTTTTCCTTTCCATTATAATCAGACGCTGCTATGGAGGATGAAGCAAGAATATCAAAATTATTTTCTTTTGTTCTCTCTTTCTCTTCATTCACATATTTATTAACGGTAATATTATTGATGCGTTCATTAACAGTAGGATCAAAATTATTTATTGGTACATTGTTTAATTGTAATGATTTTATACTATATTTGCTGATGTTGGTAGTTCCATGTGTACTTGAATTTCCATTAACATTTGACTGTGAGTATGACAATGAATCTAAAGCATTGTTATCATGATTTGTATTAGTATGTAAATTTGGAATATAATAGGATTTAGGATGATGCATTTGTGATTGGCTTTCATTTGATATTTCATTCTTTTCTTCTTTTGATATCTTGTTTAATGAAAGATCATCAGCAACTGGAAGTTGATCTTCTAATGGTAATTGATCAAATGATTGATAAGTTTCTCTTTTTCCCTTTTCCGGTAAAGCAGTCATAGAGGCATAACTGTGATTATCATTATTTGTACCAAATATTTGATTTAACAAGCTATCTCTTTGTGATTCTCTAGCTATTTGTGAAGGAGTATTTAATGAATTAGTTAATGGAATATAATCATCGATCGTAGTAGGTGATCTTTTTGAATTTACAGATTCATTATATGGAATACTATTGAATTGTTGATATGATTTTGGTCTTTGTGGAATTGGTGGTTTTGGTAATTGATTATGTTGTTGTGGTGGAGGTTGAGAATTTGGTTGAGATGGTGCAGATGAAGAAGGGACACTATTAGTTTGATGAATTTGATGAATTGATGGATATTCTTCAAAGGATTCAATATCATGAAGTGATTCTAATTCATTTGAATGGACAGGTTCCATTGTATTTACCGTGAATGAATTATTTCTATCTGCATTTTCAATTAAAGCATCACTTTGATAAAGATAGCTTTCTTGAGTTTGTGGTTTGAAAGTTTCAAGAATTTGACTTTTACTTGTATTTTCTTCTTGTAAAGCATTTATTATAAAACTTCCATTACTAACTCTTTTATTTTCACTAGAAGATTTAACTGGTACTAAAAGGTTGTTAAAATTACTGTTATTATTAGAAAAGGAATTGTTCATAATAAGTGAACTATCGCGTGCTGGTCTAACGGCAATTAAGTTTTTATCAACAGAATTATCCGTCATACTCTTATTATATTTAGCTATTGATTCATTTATTCTGGAAGAAGATTGTAAATCATTATTATCATCTTCTTTATTACTACTTTCTTTGGTAATATTCTTATTAGAATGGAGATTAACATTTAATTTAGTATTTGATGATAGATTTATATTATTGTTGTTGCTGTTGTTGTTGTTAATATTTTGACTATTTGTTATATTTTTATTTATATTTGGTAATACTTTTTCTAAATTTCCATTATTTTGGATTTTTGTTGGAATATTATTACTATTTATGGCATTTTGTCCTTCTTGAACATTTTTAATACAACTTTTACTATTATTAGCACTTATATTTGTATTATCTACATTATGTAACTGAGATGCAAAACTTGCAATAGATATACGTTGAGTATTTTGATTTGGGGGGTAATTTATGATATTTTTTTCTGGAAGTGATTTATTTAAGCTATACGATATTTGTGACTGTGATTGTGAGCCTGACAAGGTTACTGAATCAGTCAATCTGCTATCAAAACCAAATTTTTTGAAATCTTCCAATTGTTTATTCAATCGGAAAGATTTTATTTCCTTTTCATATTGCCTAATTAATAAAAGATATGAAATTAAAGATAAAAGATCAAGAATAATACTTATTGTAAATAGCCAAAAAGATGAACCCAATTCATGATAATCTGTTTTAATTAAATAGATTACTTCTAGGATAAGTTTTAATAAAACTGAAAAATTTTTAAATAATATATCAACAAAAAAAAAAAAAAAGGAATTTATGAATATTAAAATGAATATTGTCAGTATTATTATGCTATATATTATATATTAAATAATATGATTTTAAACCCTAATTCCTACTTACCTAAAATTCCAAAGCATAAATATATAATATAATAAGATTTTCTGTAAAAACGATTTACTCTTAATAAAATAAGTAATGAAATAAATGAAATAATTGTAAAAATCATAATCATTATCATATATATAAAATCTAAAGCACTTGTAAAAATTGGTTCTTTTAATTGAAAATAATTATATTTGAGTTGCCATTTAGGTAATGACAATGATATTATAAATAGTACATAGGAAATAACACTCGATGCAATTGTACAATATAAAAGATTTTTACATAAATTGGTGGGTCTTATTATTTTAGATATCTGATCACTAACTATATTATCATCAACATCTAATTTTTCCTCTTGATTTTTATTTAATTTATATGGAATATTTTTAATATTAATATTATTATTTGTATTATTAAGGGTAACTGAACTACCATTTACTGAACTTCTAGGATACGATGAATCGTTATATCCTGATACATTTGATATATCAACCTCTGTTACATTTGTAATATCCATTTTTTTAATATTAAATTTAAAATGATTTTGGTTTTATACGCAAAATTTTCCTTTTTTATTGTTTAGAAATAATTTTATTATATATATCAAAAACTTTAATAATTATTATATTATTACAATTATTAAAATAGTGATGTTCGATTTTATATTTTCTTTAAAAAAACATAATATTTCTGAGAATTTGGTATATTTATATATTTATAATAAGTTATTTTTTATTAAGAAAGTTAAAATCTTTCTCTTATATTTAATTAGTCCTTTTTTTCAAAGACTTATTTTTAAAATATTGGAAATAAATAATTGCGAAATACTTTTTCTTTGTTGTGATTAAATAATATTTGCTTTTATCTACTCTAATCTCTAGTTGTAAAAATAAATATATATTAATTTTAAAATTTTACTAAAAATATATATTAATCATATGAAATCAATATCAATATAGGATTGTATATGTTATAATTTAATTGTTATATGAAAATATGATATATATATATTGTTTTAAATACTGTTCTAATGAATTTTGATTATTGATTTAAATTTAAATTGATAATACCTTTAATTATAATTGTTCTAAAATTATTTTTACTTAAAAATTAAATGATAATAATCAAATGAATGTATTTGAAAATGATATTAAACATTAAGTATAGAATATATTGATATTTAAATATGTATATATTAATTCATTATAAAAAAATAATTATTTTTAAAAAATATTGAGCCTTAAAGATATAAATTATGCTACTAAATAAAATTAAAGAAAATATATATTGTGTCTTTAATATTTTAATTTCTATGTTTTAATTATTTTTTCATATTTATATTATATTGAATATTATATCCCTTTCTCTTTTCTTTTTAATAAATCTTAATAAAATAAAATAAAATAAAAAAAAAAAAAAAAAAGAAACAACCTTTCTTTAATATATAAAATATTTAAAATATTAAGAATAAAAAAAATAATATATATATTTTAATATATATTGATTTGTATTTTAATATATTTTAATATATTGCTCAAGGATATGATGAGATATATTGGTTGGTTTTTATTAATATATTACAAAATATATACTATAAAATTTCAACCTATTATTTATATATTGTTTATAATATCTAGTAAAATTTAATATATTTACAATAAAAGCTAGATATAATGATAGAATTTAGAAATTATACTGAATAAAAATATGTAGTATTAACATAGATTTATAAAAATATTATATATACAACATTTTTTTTAAAATTTATAAAAGGAAAAAAAAAAGTAATGAAATCAGATAGCCAAGATAAAATGTAAAAATAAATATAGAAGAAAAAAATGAAAAAGATGTTGATACTAAACGCTTCATTAATATATATTTAATTAATAACAAATGGTAATAAAATGCTTATAAATGAATATATATATAATTTTACGCCAACAATTTGTTAATTAATTATATTGAATAATAGTAATGAACAAATGTGGAATAAAATTTCCAAATTTAGTAAAATAAGCAATGATAATCAATAGATAATGGATTATAGCTTAATATAAGCTATGATAATCAAATATTTAAAATATATCAATATTCATCATGTTAATTATACTATGTATAGTATATTGAATAATAACTACTTATAAAGATATTAAAAGATAAAGAAATTTAAGATTTTTTTTTAAAAAAGTGAATGTATTGAAATAAAATTTATGTATACTGTATTAATGAATATATCACGTGTATTATTATAAAATACAATGATGGGATATATATTAAAGTATATCAAATTGACTTATTTTTAAATTACACAGAAATCTTTTGTGACATTGTGGCTTAAATATTTTAGAGTACTACAAATATTAATTTTATTAAAGTAAATAATAAAACGCATTATTAAAGAAATATAAATAAATATTTATTATACTATATTCCACATAGTACATATTCCACATAGCTGCTTATATTTTTAACCTTGACAACTGATGAATTGTGTAACTTTTTTTTTTTAATAGTCCTCATATTTTAAACCTATAAAAAGTTTAAATATTTTTTTTTACTAATGCTAACTTTTTATAGCTTTTCAGTTGATTATCAATAAAATCTATAATACATTTTGTCAAACATAAATATTCAAAAATATATAAATAATTGTGAAAATAAATAATAAAATGTACTAACGTATTTATATAAATTATATAAAATATTTATAAATTTATAATAAAGTATAATAAAATAATATAAATATAAAATTTTAATAATTATAAATAAAAGCAATATTTTAATTATTTACTTTTAAAAATACTTTATTTATTCAACATAATTAAATAATACTCTAAATATGATTTATGATTTATCATAAATTATTAATTAGAAAAATGAATTTAGATTAAATAATCCATTTTAATATTATTTTATTTATTTTTGATTGCTAAAACTTAAGCTACTTTTTCTTCTATTTTTGCTTTGAATTAGAGAATTGATTTTTAAATTAGGGAAATATTAAATAATAATATTAAATAATATATTAGTATTTATTTATAATAAATGATTAATAATTATATATCAAAATAATAATAGTAGTAATAATAATATAGCATTAACAAAAACTATAACCATTTTAAATTTAATATTTTTAATTATGTATTATATCTTTATTTCATTTTTTTAATTTATTTTTATATATTATTATGTAATTATTCATTTATTTATTTGTCATTTTATTCGTTCCCATTATATATTAAAATAAAAATTGTAAAGTTTTTTAAGTTTAATATGAAAATGAGAAACTTTAAAATTAATTAAAATTTCTATATATGGCAATTTAATAATATATCTATTTTATTATTCATATTAATTATTATTAATTTTTTATTTACACATACAAACATACAAGCATTACTATTTCGTATAATAAATTATTAAATGTTAAGTATAAGCATAATAATATGTAGCAGTAGTTAAATTTAATATGTAATTATCTATTTAAAAAACATTTTTTAAAATAACTCATTTCATAATTTTCTTAATTTATACAAAGGTTGATAAAACCGTTACTAAAATATTAGTCTTTGTTCAAGAAATCTTAACTATTTTGTTATCTTCTTCATCTTATAAATATTAATTAAAACAGTATTATTCAATAAGCTTTTTAAAATGCCCATTTAGCTCATGTTTACTCTTTATTATTACGATTTATAAAAATTAACCTTTTTTTAACTCTAACATTCAAATTTAATTATAAAATATATTTCTATTGTATATAAAAATTTAAATTCATGAAAGTTTCAGTTTTCTTTAGCTTATAAAAATATATTTTATTATTACAACTACTATCTAATACTTAAACACCATAAAATATATATATTTAATAAACATTTATCAAATAAAAGCTTGGATTATATTAATACTATAGTATTAATATTTAAGTCGAATAAAAATTTTTAAAAAAATTACAATATTATTACTTTTATTATAATAATCCCAAAAATGAAATAAGCATATTCATATTACAATATTTAATATTGTAATATGAACTTAATTATATATCAGTAATTTATATTTATAAAAGTTAAAATTTATAATCATTAATTTTTTTTATAATTAAATTTTTAAATATAAATAAAAGCGACTTAGCGCAGTATAAAAATAACCACTTGGTTAAATATTTCCTTATTTTAACTTTTTATTTATTATAAATTAAAATATTTAAAA
This sequence comes from Piromyces finnis, assembly GCA_002104945.1. Lineage (NCBI taxonomy): Eukaryota > Fungi > Neocallimastigomycota > Neocallimastigomycetes > Neocallimastigales > Neocallimastigaceae > Piromyces > Piromyces finnis. Next base: position 937,749 of record MCFH01000011.1, read on the forward strand.
AAAAAAAAAAAGCAGAAAACCGCAATATAAATAAATATTAAATATAAATAAATTTTTTGTGATAAGCTAAATTAAATATTTCAATATATGCTATTTTTTATATTTGTTTATTATCTCTTATTTAAATTTATATGTTATTAATATTATTTTATAATAAATAAAGTTTAGAAGCAATTAATAATTCCTTTTATTATTATTGTCTATATAATTTCTAATATATAAAATTTTATATAAAGTAATAACAAATATTATAATTCTACAATAGATTAAGCCACATTCAATAGAAATAATAAAACAAATTTAATATAAATTCAAATTAAAAATCCAATATATTATAATAAATAAATAATAATAAATAAATATTTATTTTTAATATAAATAATATAATCATTTTAACCTAACTATTTATTATTGATAAATTTTAATTTATAAATTGTTAAATAACTTTATTATATATAAAAATATATTTCTATACCCTAAATTTTTGTATTTTCAAGCTATATATTAAATACATATACGGTTTAAAAATCATATATTACAATAATATTAGGTTGTATTGAAGTTAAATATGATACAATTTTATTTATATTGAATATACTTTAATAAATAAACTATTATATATTATATTTATTATTTAATATAATAATATAATGTCAGTAATATATTTTAAACATTTTATTTATATTACCAATATATATGATAATATATAAGGATGAATTTACTAAAATTCATTGGATAACACATTTATTATTTTATTGAAAAAAGTATACACTCTAATATATATTTTAGTTCTATTACTAATAATTACAAAAAAAAAATAATAATTTTTAATTTATCAAATAATATATTATAGTTTAATATTAAAATATATTGTAATCAAATATTATCATATATTAACATACTAATAGATTATAATACTTTTTAATATTTATTAGTAGTTTTTATAATAATAGTCAATTAGTAATATAATAATTTATTGACTATAAAATGATGATGTTATCCTTTAAAAAAATTTTTATTTAGTTTTTTTTTTAAATATAAATATAAATATAAATAATCAAGAAAAAAAAAACATTGTAAAAAATAAATATTAAATTAAGTCATTAGTATTTTTTTTTTTTTTTTTAGAAAAGTAAATAAAATTTTGAAAATGCGTTTCACCAACACTTTATTATTAGCTCTTTCTGCTGTCGCTGTTCAATCTGCTGTTGTCCCAACTGAACAACAACAAACTACTACTGAAACCAACGCTAACACTAACACTAATGCTAACACTAACTCTCAACAATTAACTGCTGAAGGTAAAGAAAAGAAGTTTATAGAATATAAAAAATAATATAATGTTAAATAAATTTTAAAATAAATTGAATAATAACAATTATTAATAAAACCAATCACTAAAAATATATTTTTCAATGAATAGCTCAATGTGTTATTAACAGTAACTGTAACCAAGATGTAAGTTGTATTGCTCGTTGTTACAATGTTCCAGCACCAACTAATGATATGGTTTACAAAACTAATGACTGTGCTTCTAAATGCCCAGATCCAACTAAGGACAGTTCAGGTTACTTAAAGTGTTACAATGATTGTGTTGACAACTACTACATGGGTAACAATGTCAATGCTGCTACTCCAAACAATACCCCAGCCACCAATACAAACGTTAACAATGGTAACGGTAATGTTGATAATGGTGCTAACAACGCTAACGGTATGAATAATACTAACAGTACTACTAATTCCGGCAACTCAATCAATGGTAACTCAAATAACAACCAATTAAAGCCAACTAATAACAACACAGTTTCTAACACTTCTTCTGCCTCTACAATGAAGATTAGTGCTCTCGCTATTGCTGCCTCTGTTATTGCTTTATTATTTTAAATAAATTAATAATTCTTTAAAAAAAATCTTTAAAAAAAATTATATTTTTTTTTTAAAATCTTCAAAATATAAATTAATTATTATCGAATTTCCGTTTTTTTTTAAAATAATATATTTATATTAATATAAAACGCATTAATATAGAACAGAAATCTATTAATATCACTTTTAATCATAATTAATATTCATTTATTTAAAGTTTAAAATAAATAAAAGTTAAAAATATTTTAAATATCAAAAATTGGAAGTTTAACTATTCTTTTATTATTTTATAATAAATAATAGCTTTTAACTATTCTTTTATTATTTTATAATAAATAATAGCTTTATGCTTTACACTAATTAAAAAATAAAATTGATAAATTTATTTTAAAGAAAATAATAAGTAATATTATTAAAAAATATTAATTTTTCTAGCATTTGTGTATTGTATAATAAAGTTTAACGATAGTAAAGAAGAAATTTTTAAAGGTCGTATTAATTAAATTTTGTTATTGGTCAACAAAAGTTATTGTGTAAAAGTCTTAAGAACTTCTTTCACATAATTTTAAAAATGTTTTTTTATATTTTTTCAATGGTTCAAATTCAATTATGAATTCTCTATTAAAAGATAAAATAATACGTCACCTGCAGGACTCGAACCTGCGCTCCCAAAGGGAAATGGCTTAGCAGGCCACCGCGTTAACCACTCCGCCAAAGTGACTACACAATTTTTTTGATAACGGATTGGTAGTTATATTACAACTTTTTAACTACTTCTTCTGTTATCTTATATTGTTTTATCTCGACAGCTATTGTACGAGCTTTAACAATATCTACTAGTTTTATTAATTTATTTTAAGCTATTTTATAGTTTTAATAGTTTTATTATTTAATAATATTTATATAGAATAATAACACCAGATTTATTCTATAAAATATTATTTATTATTAACACAATAATTACAAATTAGACAAGTTTAATTTCGTTTTTATATTTTCTTTTATTTATTGTTCTTACGCTCTTTTTAACAATAATTTTTATTATATAAAAACTTATTTTTGTCTTTTTAAATATTATTATGTATTCACTAATTAATTATATTAACTATTATTAAAATTTAACTTATTATTAATAATCTAAGTCTTCCTATTTTCTACTAAAAATTATTATTATTCTTTATATTAAAAATTATTTTTATAATTTAACCCAATCAAATATATAAATTTATAAAATATTTGATTTTATGTAAATTATATTTTTATAATAAACTATATAAAATTATTTAATAATTATTTTATAATAAAATTTTCTACTAATATCAAATGTATAATATATTTATAATTATTATTTATCAAGATTTCCTCCCCTAAGATACGACTTAGTGGTAGCTGATAAAAATATTCATAAATAATAATAAATATATAAGTTTTTGATATTTTTATACTAAATATTTAAAAATTTAAATTAAATTTTTTTTTTTTTTTTTTTTTTTTATATATATGATAAAAATAATATAAAATAAAGTTTATAAAAAAAATGATGAAAAATTTGAAAATTTTTATTAATAAAATTTTTTTTCAAAAAAAGTAAAAAAAATAAAATAGATGAGATAAAATTCGTCTTCAGTATATTAATATGTGTTTTTCTTGAAATTTATATAATAATCGCCATTTTTTTTATATGATTTTATAGAGAGGACAAATAGGGCTTCACATTTTTAATATGGACATTACGTTCTAATATCTTATGCGTGTCCAGTGTTTCTAGAACTAAAGTGTTGAATTTTGATACTTTCTTCACTTTAAATGGTCCTAAAAAGAATGGATCTAATTTTTTTCTACCTATATATCTTACCAACACTAGATCATCTGGCTTGTACCGGTGTTGCATAGACTTTGCTGTTTCATTTCTTTGAAGCCAATAGTCGTGAGCTTGCTTGATATTTTCAGTAGCTTCTTGTACCCAATTCTGGTGTCTGACAAAACGTCTGAAATTGTATTCTTCGTCAGACTCATCCTTTTCTTTTGGAATATCTGGTAGCAATACGCTAAGAGGCCATAAGTCTTTTCTTCCATATAAGAGTTCGAAACTACTAAACCCTGTAACTTTCGAACGAGACGTACGCAGAGCCCATAAAGTTGCCGGAAGTATTTCGTCCCAATTTTCTTGATTTTTACATAAATGTCGAAGTATTTTTATTATTTCTCTATTTCTGTTTTCAACTTGTCCATTAGCTTCAGGGTGATGTGGTGCAACGAATTGAACCCAGGAACCATATAAGTCTATCATTGTTTTTGTTATGTCCGAAGTGAACTGACTTCCATTATCAGTGACAATTATTTCTGGGACACCATGTCTTGCAAAGACGTCTTTTAAGAAATAAATAACGTCTTGACTTTCGATTCTCTTTAAGGGAGCGGCTTCAACCCATTTAGTAGTATAGTCTACTAAAACAATGATATATAAATTACCTCTATCTGTTAATGGTAGTGGTCCAACTATATCCAAACCAACTCTAACGAAGGGTCTTTCAACAGGACTTGAAATATTAGACAGGTTTTTAGGAATGGGTTTTGGACGGTAGCATTGACATTCTAAACATGTTTTAACGACTTTATTTACGTCGTTCCACATTCCTGGCCAATAATATATTTCTTTTAATCTGGAAAGTGTTTTTTCAACACCTTCATGGCCGACAAGATGAGCCTTACGAATCAAGGAGAATTTTAAAGAGTCATCTTCAATAACTTTTAAAAAGTTTCCAGATTTAGAGCGGTAAACAAGAGTACCATTTAAAAATGAATAGTTCTTCTTAACATATTCAATAATTTTGGGAGGAGCAAAGGTGGAAATATTATCTTCTTTGTCTTCTAAGATAGAATGAATAGAATTAATATTTAAATTTTGCGAAGAGGGCATACGGGACAAAGCATCAGCAAAAACATTATTTTTACCTTTTTCATAAATGATGTCGACTCTAAATTCATTAAACTTGGCTATCCATCTAATATGTCTATCATTAGAAGGAATACTTGAAGTAAAGAAACCTACAAGTGGCTTATGGTCAGTGTATACTTTTACAACAAGAGGAGAAGCTGCAATATAGGAGCGAAATTTATTCAAAGCGAATAAAATAGCAATATCTTCTTTTTCAGTAACAGAATAACGCGTTTCAGCATCTTTAAGACATCTACTAACACAATAAATAGGAAACTCAATATCTAAAGAGTCAGAAGGCTGTAGAAGAACAGCGCCAACGGCATAAGAAGAAGCGTCAGTACGAATAATGAATTGTTTATTAGGGTCGGGATATTTTAAAATACTGGAGGAGCAAATAAAAGAACGAAGTGTATGAAAGGCATCAGAATGGATATCTAACCAAATAAAACTAGCTTTAGGACTTGTAAGTTTATATAAACAACTTGAAATAGCAGCAAAGTTAGGAATAAATTTTCTATAGTAGCTAACTAAGCCAAGGAAGGACCTAAGTTGAGTGACGTTTTTAGGAGTGTTCCAAGAAGCTATAGCAAGAACTTTAGAAGGCATAGGTTTAATACCATCTGCAGTAAGTACGTGACCAAGAACTTCGACGGAGTTTTTGCAAAAAGAACACTTATCAATATTAATAGAGAATTTATGCTCTCTTAGGATAATAAAAAGTTTTTCAAGGTCCTTTAAATGTTGTTTAAAGTTAGGAGAATAAACTAAAATATCATCCATGTAAACAAATAGACAAGTACCGATAAGAGGCATAAGAATACGGTTCATCTCACGTTGGAAGGATGCGGGTGCATTAGTTAACCCGAATGGCATAACCTTAAAGTTAAAATTATCAAACTTAGTAGTGAATGCTGTCTTTTCGATATCTTTGCTATTCATTGGAATTTGATGAAAACCAGAAAAAAGGTCAATAGCAGAGAAATATTTTGCGCCATGAACAGATTCTAGTAGTTCATCAATAAATGGTAGAGCATACGCGTCTTTAATAGTAATTTGATTTAATTTTCTATAATCGACACACATACGCCATTTACCATTTTTCTTTTTCACCATAACAACAGGGAATGACCATGGTGAATGAGAAGGTTCAATGAGACCGTGTTTCAATAGTTTCGAAATCTCTTCTTTTAATGCTTGGGATTGAGCAAGAGATATCTTATAAGGTCTCAGTTTAATGGGTTTGGTGGATGTTAATTCAATAGAATGAGGTTCAGCATCAGCAACTGAAACATCATCAATGGAATCGATTAAAACATCCCTATAATTTTTTATTAAAGAATGAAGTTGAATTTGTTCATCCTTTGAGATAATATTATCAATATCAGAAATATCTTTTAAGGAATTAATATTATTCATAATAGTAATATGATATAATTTATTTCCTTGCGATATGGAATCTGATGGTTGAGCAACCATAATAGAGGATCCATCAGTTTTCATATATAAAGCGTCGTCATCAGGATCTATATATAGCCTATGATCCTTTTGTGACTGGCGCCCAAGTATGATATCATAGCAGGAATCTTCGTCTTCTAGGATCCAGAAGGTAGTACTTATTTTAAGCTTATCAAAACGAAGAACGAGACTTACTGCTTGATTAGTGGAGATGACTTGTTGGCTAGCTAGCTTGAAGAATGTTCTTTTAAAGTATTTAATTTTATGTTTCTTTGATATAATATCAAAGAAGGACTTAGTAATCACGTTGACATCAGAGCCTGTATCCACTAACACTCTTACAATATTGTTGTCAACAGAACCTATAACAGAAGCGATATTGACTTTATTAATGACGTTAATCTCATTACTAACATCAATGTTGTCAACACTATTGTTAACATTATTGTTATTATCATCACCATCGACATCACCTTCGTTGATAATATTAATAAATGAACTAATATCATCATCATCAAGATCCAAATTTTGAATGGCGTTTATTTTTCTAACGTCATTAGGATCAAGTTTTAAGCCTTTCGCACAAAGTCTTCTAATGATAGGGCTAACAGCAAAGAGTTGTGCAAAGGTAATACCAGCGTTGGTATTATTGAGAGCATCATATACATCATACTCCTTATTTTTGCCAAGCATAATAATAGAACGTAAGAAGTCGTAATAGTTTCCTTTCAGCGACTTCTTACTTCCAATAACTTCTTCCTCTATATCATCTTGATTACTAGAGATATCCGGACCAGTTCTCCTTTTGTTTCTGGCTTCTTTATTTTTCTTCTTGGCAGAAGAGATATTCTTGCCTGCAATTACCGAGGGGTCTAGGATGTCCAGGCGGGAAGTAGTGGTATGAAAATTTGAATTTTTCTCGTTTTGAATTTCTTGCTGTTCTTTCATCTGAGTGGCCTTTGTGTGTATTGGCAAGGGGTTTTCTCGAAGTTTCTTTTTCTTCGACTGAGTCACGTGATCCTCATCTTCACTTTCATCACTTTCTTCAGAACTTTTCCTCTTGAATGCGTAAATAAGGTTTTCGATGTCCTTATCATCGATTGTATTTGTCACGTGATTTTGTAACATCATCCTTATCTATGTCTTTGATTGGATCATCCACCAAAGGGTCAGAGAATTTTTCTTCAGAATTTGAAAATTTTTCTGTTTTATGTGAGTCACGTGTTTCATCAACATAAACTTGCTCGTTTATGTTATTGATATTGTGGGTTTGGTTATTATCAATTTTGGAGTTAGAAGGGGAAGATTGAGAACTTCCCCCATTTAATTTAAATGGTTTTGGGAAAGGAGAGTAGCAATAAACTTATTCATATCTGACATTTCATTAGGGCAAAAACGAGCATCATGTCCTCTCTGATTACAGCGGTGACAGACATGAATTTTCATCTGGGCAAAACTCTTGGTCAGAGCCTCTAGATCGGATTCCTTAACGTCTTTTGTACCTCCTTGATTTTTATTGTTATTACTACTACTACTGTTATTATTACTATTATTATTATTATAAGGCGATTTTTCATTGTTGGTAGTAGTTCTTTTCTTAAAGGAGCTATTGCTTTTGTTTCTTTTATAGTTATAGTCGGTTTCGTCATCACTTTCATAAGCTGAGATGGTTTCTTCTGCTGTGATGGCGATTCTCATAGCGTCCTTTAAGGTTTTTGGTTGTTTATTAATAAGAGAATTCATAATGGGAGTTCTCCTATTAAAGGCTTTAATGTAAAGGAAAACAAGTCTTTCTTCAGAAGGCTTATCCCTTTCTTTAATTTCTTTCAAGAGGTCGTTAAAAGAACGGTTAAATTCTCTAACAGAGCTTTTGTTTACTTTTATTTTTTCTAACTTATTTAGGTTTCTATTAGAGGTTTTATCATCCTCAAATAAGTTAGATATTTTATTGATAAATTCATTATAAGATAGGGATCTATCTTCATAATAAATATCACTACAAAGATCCTTTGAGTTACCGGTAGTAGCAAGCAAAGCAATTCTCTTCTTTTCTTTTTCAGAAAGAGCTAAGTCTTCTAAGATATCTTCAAGTTCCATTTTCCATCTGAAGAACTTAGTATCTTTCTTGCCAAGAGGGCTTATTTCTTTAGCCATACTAGCGGCTCTTTCAAAATTGTTTTTATTTTCAGTCATATTTAGTAAATAAATAAGATAATTATACTAAATATACTAATTAATAGGAATTATTTAAATTATCGGCTTTCCCACGGGACGACTGAGGTTCTCCACCACTTGATAACGGATTGGTAGTTATATTACAACTTTTTAACTACTTCTTCTGTTATCTTATATTGTTTTATCTCGACAGCTATTGTACGAGCTTTAACAATATCTACTAGTTTTATTAATTTATTTTAAGCTATTTTATAGTTTTAATAGTTTTATTATTTAATAATATTTATATAGAATAATAACACCAGATTTATTCTATAAAATATTATTTATTATTAACACAATAATTACAAATTAGACAAGTTTAATTTCGTTTTTATATTTTCTTTTATTTATTGTTCTTACGCTCTTTTTAACAATAATTTTTATTATATAAAAACTTATTTTTGTCTTTTTAAATATTATTATGTATTCACTAATTAATTATATTAACTATTATTAAAATTTAACTTATTATTAATAATCTAAGTCTTCCTATTTTCTACTAAAAATTATTATTATTCTTTATATTAAAAATTATTTTTATAATTTAACCCAATCAAATATATAAATTTATAAAATATTTGATTTTATGTAAATTATATTTTTATAATAAACTATATAAAATTATTTAATAATTATTTTATAATAAAATTTTCTACTAATATCAAATGTATAATATATTTATAATTATTATTTATCATTTTTATAAATAATGAAATTAATAAATATAAAATTATTACTATACTTGATTTTTATGTTACGAATACTAGTGAAATTACCTATGAAATTTTCAAAATCAACAATATTTTAATTTCAAATTAATTATAAAATTATATTAAGAAATATTTAAAAAATTCAGAAAAGGTTAAGATATGGCTTTAACCCTTAATAATTTTTATAATAAATAACTTTAACCCTTATCGTCAAAATTAAATAAGGAAAAACATGCGTATCTCCTCAACGAGTGACGATTTTTGATAATTGTGTTTTGGGAAATTATGGGTTCGTTAGAAAGCCACGCTCGAGAACTACAACATATGTTAATACGAGCATGATATCTTTGCTGGTTCATGAGATATTAAAATTTAAATATAATTGTGAACAAATGAGTAATGAAAATTTAGAGAATGATTACCCCTGATATATCAATTATAAATCATTCTGTAAAACTAAATTATCTTTTCCCATTGATTAAAGCAAATTAAATTGAATTACATTGTAATAATTCTCCGGAAAATAATAATTTTATAACAATTATTTCAATAAGACAAATTATAATCTTTGAATTAAAAGATTATAAACACTATAATTATATTTAATGAATTATATTAGAGTTAGATAATAATTAATATTATAAATATTGTTAACAATATTTAAATTTAATAATCATGAATAAGCTTTAAGTTTAGTTTTTAATATTATAAATTATATTATAAGTATAATCATGTATTGAAAAGTTATTTTATTATTAAATGTAAAATTACAGATAGATAGTATAAATAGTTTAGAATATTTTATAAATTTATTTTTTTGTAAAGATTATTACTTATTACATTAATATTTTACTATTAAATAATCTTATTATTATATTTTATTAATATATTATTTAAATAAAATAAAGAAATTATTTTAACCACAATATATAATTTATAAAACGATTAAGATTATTTTAATAAACCATTTTTTCTAACCTAGCTATCTTTTAATCTTTTATTTAATATAATATTTTAATATTAAACTATAAGTTTAGTAAAACTTTTTACATTTTAAGTTAACCCTAAAAGTAATTTAAAACAAGTTATAGTTTAATTACTTTACCAAAATTCTAAAATGAAATTAACCCTTAACACTGCATATATTTTGATTATTGAAAGAAAATAATAAACTTTAATTAATCGATATCAAAATATATAACTTTTGTTAAATTAATTGTTAAATTAAATATTTAATAACTTATTTAGTAAATTACACTTTAAAAGAAAACAAATATAACTAATTCATGTTATAAAATAATATAATTAAACACTTTTATTAAAATACTAAAAATAATTATTATTTTAATTAATTGTAAAATAAACAACTTTTTATATTCTTTAACTTTTAATTATCTTTTATTGTTATTTTTAATTACTTTTATTACTTTTATTGTAAATAGTTATTAATTTTATTATTTTAATGTAAATAATTTAAATTTAAAAGAAAATATAAATACATGTAAATAATAAAAAAATCAAATAAGTAATATTCTATAATATTTTATAATACTAAAACACAATTTTAATTTATTCTTTAATTTTAATAAATAATGACAATAGTAATAATAATATTTAATAGTTAAAAATAATAATACATGTAATAAATGAAAATGTATAAAAGGAAGATAAAATTCTTCTTTATAAAAAGCGGACAATAAATGAAGAGTAAAAAAAAAGACAATAAGTAGACAATAAATAAATTATAAAATATAATAAAGAGATAATTTAAATATAATAATAAAAGAGTTTATTTTCGAGTTTTGAGTGATTTATTTGTTAATTATAAAACATATTTTATTTTATTTTAAATTTATTGTTTCATCATAAATACTAGAATTTATTATATATTAAAATTACTATATAATTCAAAAATATATCGGTCAACGCATCATAAAATTTTGGTGGAGAATCCGGGCGTGACCAAAGATATGAAAAAGAATAATATCAATAATAATACTAATAAATTCTGAAATATTAAATGTTTATAAAAAAAACAGTTTACATTTACTTTTATTTTATATTTTCTATAATAATTATAATAATAAAAAAAATAAAAAAAATTAATTATATATATAATCTTAAAATTTGTTATTTCTAAAAAGGGTATTTAAGAAATTAAAGACTAAATGATTAATATTATACGTGTAAAAGTTTTATATTCAAAACAGATTATAAAATTATACAATAAAACAAGAACACAAAAAAATAAATAAATAGAAAAAAACAAAAAAAAAATCTTTTAAAATTTTCTTTTTATTAATTTTATTTAGTTATTAACTAAATTATAGTCAATAACAATTATATCGTTTTTACATAGAAATTATTACATGTACATGTATTTATATTTTTTATTATTTTAATATATAATTCTATTTAATAATACACATATTCAATATAAGATAAATAAAACTAATTTAATAAATAATTTAATAAATAATAAAATAATAAAACAAAACTAAAACTAATTAAATACACTTTCAATTCAATTTGAGTAAACTGCAAATTGAATACAGTCCATGTATTACTTATATATTAATTAAATATTAACAATACTATTTATTATATATTTACTATTAAAAATGCTAATTTAAAACTACGCTAAAGTTATTAAACTAATTTTAATTAAATAAAAACTTTTGATTTAATTTGAATAATTAGAATATTTAAATTTAATTATCTATTAATTCAAATATTTATCCAAAATTCTTTCTTAACTTTTATATTTTAAAATTAATTATTATTTAATAATTATTAATTAAAGATATATTTTATATTTTTACAATCTCGCCCTTTAAGTTGAGCTCCTGCTAGATTATTTCTTTGAAGGAATATCAATTACAAATGGTTGATATCTATGTTTGATCATACCATTGTTATTTCTTGTATAAACTTGATCTTGACTTTCTTTTCTAGACTTTTTATTTTTTCTATAAAATTCTTGGATCAATTGTACATCCGTAATTTGATCTTCCGGAATCCAAGTATTTTCGTCAAGATTTTTCTATGTCATCAAGAAATATTTCTTTCCATGATAATTTCTTTCTTGAATAATCTTATCAGGAATCCTATCAATAGTATATGTAGTTAACCTTTCTTCTTCTATTCATTACTGATCTATTTTTAAATTCATTTTCGTTATAAGGTTCTAATAACGAAACATGAAAAACAGAGTGGCAACGTAAATTGTTTGATAACTTTAATTCAAATGCTAAAGGACTTACTTTCTTGATTATTTCAAAAGGTCCAAGCATTTGATCAGCAAGTTTTCTTTTAACGTTTTTGTTTGAAAGATTAATACCTTTTAATAACCAAACTTTTTTGCCAACTTCGAAATTTGGAGATTCCATTCTCTTTTGATCAGCATACTTTTTGTAGGTTTCTTTTGCTTGATCAAGATTTTCTTTTAAAAATTTAATTTTTTCATTAATATCCAAAATTCTTTGCTTAGCTCTATTTGGTTTATTGGCTGAAGGAATTTCAGGGTTGAATTTTGGATTGAACTTATAATTAACGAAAAACGGAGATTGATTGATTGATTGCTGTAAAGTATTGTTATAAGTAAATTCAGCAAAAGCAAGTCAACCTAGTTATTCTGTTTTTCGTTAATAAAACAACGGAGATATTGTTCCAATATCCCGTTCACCCTCTCCATTTGACCATCAGTTTCAGGATGGTTTGCAGTAGAAAAAGCAAGTTTAATATTTAACAAATTACATAAATGATTCCAAAAGTCTGAAGTAAACTGAGTTCCTCGATCAGAAATGATGGAATCAGGAAAACCATGTAATTTAAAGATATTGTTAACAAAAACATCAGCTGCATTAGAAGCAGTAGGTAAACATCTTAAAGGATTAAAATGAGCTATTTTTGTTAACTTATCAACTATAACCATAATGGTGGTCATGTCTTTGGATTTTGGAAGCTCGACAATGAAATCTATTAACAATTCAGATTATACTCTATTAGGAGTGGAAAGAAGAAAAAGCAACCCATATGATTTATGTCTTGAAACTTTAGCTTTACAACAAGCTACACAAGACTTTATAAACTTTTTAACATCATAACTAAACTTTGGCCACCAAAAATTTCTACTAATTAATTCAATAGTTTTATTAACACCAAAACGATCAGCAGAAATGGAGTCATGATGTAATTCTAAGACCCTAGTTCTTAATGAAGAAGGAACATAAATTAAATTGTCGTAAAGTAAAAATCCTTCTTTATCAATTTTAACTTTATCAATATTCCTAATTGGAGGGGACGAAAAATTATTGCTTAGAAATACACAAACTTTGTTATATAATTCATTTTTTAAAGAACATAAAATAGAATTAATTAAAGAATTGTTTTTATTAAAAGAATTAATTACATTTCATGAAACAAAATTACAACTAAAATTAATACATTCAATATTTTCAATAACACAATTATTATTGTTATTATTACAAAAATGATCACTACATCTGGATAACAAGCCAAGTTTACTAGACTTTTTCCCAGCTCTGAAGACTAACTTAAAAATCAAATCTAGATAAGAATTCATACCATCTTATCTGTCTTTGTGAGAGCATTTCAGGCTTTCTTGGGAAGGTTAAATTCTTATGATCAGTATAAATGATAAACTGATGCTTTGCGCCTTCTAAATAATGTCTCTATTCTTCAAGAGCCACCTTGATAGCTATCAACACTTTATAATAAATTTGATAATTTCTTTGAGACTTGGTTAAGCTAGATGAAATAAAAGCAATAGAGCGCAATTGCTCTTCAAACTCTTGTGAAAGAATTGCACCAACTGCAAAGTTACTAGTGTCATTCTCCACAATAAAAGGTTTGTTGCTATCAGGGTTAATTAAGTGTAAAATAATAATGTTAAAAACAGATTATTATTTTTACAATAAAACACAAAAATTATAAAAAATTAAACACTAAAATTAATAAATAAAATTTTCAATTTATATTTCTCTTTAAAAAAGTTATTAACTATATGATAGTCAATAACAACTACGTTTATTTAAAATTTGGAAAAAATACATGTATTTATATGTTTTTTCATTTACATTCATTATATATGTTTTTCATTCAATTATACATATATTTAATATAAAATAAACAAAACTAATTTAATACAAATTTAAATAAATAATAAAATAATAAAACTAAATTGAAACTAATTAAATACACTTTTGATTTAATTTGAGTAAACTACAAATTGAATACAGTCCATGTATTATCTATATATTATTTTAATATTAATAATACTATTTATAATATAATTATTATTAAAAATGTTAATTTAAAACTACGCTAAAGTTATTAAACTAATTTTTAATTAAATAAAAACTTTTTAAGATTTAATTTGAATATTTAAAATATTTAAATTTTAATTATCCATTAATCTAAATTTTAACTTTGATATTTTAAAATTATTTATTATTTAATTATTCCATAAAATTTTATTTAATAAATAATTTTCCATTAAAATATCAAGATTATTATTTAATAATTATTAATTAATTATTAAATAATTTAAAGATATATTTTATATCTTTACAAGTGTCTTCGTAAGCTTGCATAAGGCTTTCAAAACTATTATTTATTTTCTTTATTTAATAATAATGTGAGTTTATCCAACTTTTCTTCTATATTTTTAAATTTTTCTTCATAATTAATTTCTTTTAAGTCTTCTTCATTACTAATTGTAAAATACTAATCTTAAAACAGATTATATATTTAACAATAAAACAACTAAACACAAAGATAAAAAAAAGTAAAAGAATATTTTTTATCACAAATTATTACTTTATTAGTAATTGAAATTTAAAATAACAAACAAAAATTATATGTATTTATATTTTTCCATAATTATATTCTAATATATTATTCTATTTAAATAAACATATATTTAATATAAAATAAACAAATCTAATCTAGTTAAATAATAAAATAATAAAGCTAAATTAAAACTAATTCAATATACTTTTAATTCAATTTGAGTTAACTCAAAATTGAATAAAGCTCAGGTATTATCTATAAATTAATTTAATATTATTAATACTATTCATAATATATTTCCTATTGAAATATAAACAAATCTATTTTTAAAACTAAGTTAAAATTATTAAGTTATTCTAAATTTAAATAAAAAAAAGTATAATGTTATTAAATTATTCTAAAATTAAATAAAAAGTATTTAAAAACATTTTGAATATTTAAAATATTTGAAATATTTAAATTTATTTAAAATTCTTTTATTCCTTAAACTTAAGTATTTATCTTAATTACGGAAACGGAATTATTATAAAATAATTTACTATTAAATTATTCCATAAAATTTATTTAAAATTTTATAATTAATTTTTATAATTAATTTTATTAAGTTTTAATTTATATTTAATAATTAATTATTAATTATTAAATAATCTAAAGATACATATTATATCTTTACACTAGTTTTATCATTGAGTGTTTCCAGGTTTTCATTCATTAAATTATCATTTACATTTGAAATGTCTTTTTCCTTTTTGTCTTTATTGTTATATTCATTACATAACTCCTTAAAGTTATTAGAAGTGAATTCAGTTCCATTATCGCTTCTAAGATATTTTACTTTGGATAATAGTTCATTGGTTGTTTTATTCAACCAATTTCCAAATTCCTTGAAAACATTACTTTTACTCTTGACAAATATTACCCATCCATATCGACTGTAATCATCTAAGATACTTAAAAAGTATACATTGTCATGAATTGATGGTGTGATTGGACTTACCAAATCGATGTGTACTATTCCAAAACATTTGATGCTATACTATTTGACCTTTTATTAGGGATTTCTTTCATTTTGCTTTTCATGTATATTGTACAATTGCGAATATTGTTCTTTTCATCATTATTGTTGAAATTCAGATGCCCAATTCTTCTTGAAGTCAAGTTTTAAGGAGGGACATCTTGATAAGGAATAATAATATAATGCTTTTATTAATAAAATAACTTAATCATTTGATCATTATTATCTTATTTAAGTTAGCTAAATTTTTAATTAATAATATGACTAATGTAATTTATAATTGTAAATAGTTTAATTATATTTTATTTTCTATTAAATGGAGCTAATATTATAAGATGAAATATAAAAATTTAATACATTATAAATTATATATTTTTAAATTATTAAACTTTATATTATTTTATAATTTAAATAATTTATTATTTATTTTATTATTTAATTATTAAAAATATTTTTTTATTAAGATTTTAATTTACTATTTTTATTAAATAATTGTTATTGACTATTAAGTAATAACATTCTAATAAAAATATTTTCATAAATAATAAAAAATAATAATACTGTAAATTATAATTGTAATTAAAAATCTAGTGTTATTGCAATTTTGTTTAGTCTAGTGTTTTACAAAACTTTACAAAAATATATATTTATATAATATTAAATAAAATTATACTTTTCATATAATTAATCTAATTAATACATAAAAATAATTATATAATTAATTAATAGTAAATAAAATATATAAAATTATTTTATTATTTTTTAACATACTCCCAAAAGTATAAATACTTTATTTAATATTCATTTAATATTAATTTAATATTTATGTAATAAATTATTTCTAAAAATAGTCATCTTTGTTGCATCCAAATATTTTGTGAAAACATCAGCAATATTATATAAAGACTTGATATATTCCAATTTTATTTTTTTTTCTTTTACCAATTCTCTTATTTTATGGTACTTAATGTCTATGTTTAGATTTTGAATTGATAGTATCAGTTTCAGCATTGTATATTGCTGCTTGATTGTCAATCAATATCTTAGTACAACTGTAGTGTATTCCCATTTCATTAAATACTCATATACCAAAAGAAATGCTTACCACACTCACATAAGCTATAATATTCAGATTCGACAATTGAAGTGGCAATGCAGTAACTTGGAGTACCAGCTTGTGGGACCACTTCCCATGAAAAAAAACAAAATCGGTAGTCGATCTTCTTGTTATTTTATCACTTCCATAATCTGCGTCAACGAAAATTTTTAATGAAGCTTTTCCGGTATACAATAATCCATAGTACATAGTTCTTTTCAAATATTTAAATATTTGAACAATATTCTCCCAATTTTTATAAGTTGACTCTTGCGATTTCCTGGAAGCTCTTGTAACGGGGAATAAAATGTCAGACCTTGTAGAAATAGCTAAGTATATGTAAAGATATCAAACGCCACAGATTGATATCATTAATGTAACTTAAGCCATAAATACTATTGTTTAAGTTACACGAATTATATTACAGAAAAAGAAAAATGGGACATAATTTATTTATTAATAATTAAAGTTTAAAACAAAATAAATTATTAATTTGTTTTTAATGTTTAACAAATAAATTAAATTTCTCAATTCAAACCCCTAGTTTTAGTATTGTTTTATAATAGAAATAGATATATAGTATATAATTATTAAATGATTAATATATCAATAGTACATGGGCACATATTCAAATTGAATAGTACTTAATTTGAATTGTCAATTTTACTAAAAATAGTTATAGTTTAAATATTTATTGATAATTAAGATTTAGTGTGGATTTTAAATAATAATATAAGAAATAAATAGTTATAATATAATATAAATGTATTTAGGAAAAATATAAATAGAAGATATTTTTCATCATTTTTCTATGTAATTGTTATTAACAATTTTATTACAATAAATTAATAAAATTATTTTTATAAACCATATTTTATCTTTTGTGTTGTTACTGTAATAGGTTAGATGTCCTAATATATTCTGTTTTGTGTCTGGCTTTATAGTATAATAAACAACTGCTGACCTATATTTTGTTGAACTAAATTTTTCTTGTTTTTCATCAACTTCGTTTACATGTTTAGGTGTTTTGCAAGGTTTACAGTTTTCCAAATTGAACTTTTTTAAGACATCTTTAAAATATCTCTCTTGGTGCTCTTGGTGGAGTAAGTAGCCGTTATTTAGTTTTTTAAACTTAATACTACAATAAATCCAGCTTTTCCTATATCGGTAATTTTATATTTTTCTTTTAATATGAATATTACATGATATTAAAATATCATCCATGTGTATGTCTAACAAACAATTAATATCATTATTTTTATCCTTCATAACGAAAATACAGGATTCACTTACTAATCGCTTGAATCCGATACTTGTTAAGGTTTCTGTTATGTTGTTGTTCCATTCCCGTGCCGCTTTCTTGAGTCCGTAACGCGCTTTATTTAACTTCCAATAGCCTTTTTGGTAAGTAGAGTCTCCTTCTGGAGCTTTCATATAAATACTTTTTTTTAAGTCAGCATATAAATATGCTGCTTTTATATCTAACTGTTGTATATCAAAATTATTTTCTACTGCAATAGCTGTAAGAATTCTTAGAATCATGCTTCAAGGTTGGTGGTTTCTTTGTATTCTGTTCCGTATTCTTATATGAAACCTCTGGCTACTAAGCGTACTTTGTATTTCGAGATATTTCCTTCACTGTACCTTTTTATTTTGAAAACACATCTAGAGCTTACGGCGTTTGTATTTGGTGGAATATGGTTAACTTTTGTATATACACCACGCTCCTTCATATTATTTAACTCGTCTCTAATAGCTTTTAACCATTCCATTTTGTCTTTTCTTTTGAAGACTTCAAAAAATTTGTAGGCTCGGTTATTTGGTTTGTTGACTTTAATAATAGTTTATCAACATTATTTATTTCATTTCTTCTCCTTTTACCTTTTATATCTTCTTCATTAATATCTAAATGTTTTCTTTTATTTCTTGGATAATTTGGGTATTGTCTTTGTTCCACTTCTATTAAATGGTTCGGAATATAACTTAACATGAAATCTTTCTTTTGCTTATTTTTGTTAAAGTCTGATAAATTAATTCCATCGTCTAAGTCTTTAACTTTATAAGAAAAATTTGTTTTTAGATTTTCTTTCACTTTCAATTATTTTATTTATTCTTTCTTCTTTGTTTAAATATTTATTACTTTTAATTTTAATTTGACTTTCATCTTCCCTTTCTTTGTCGTCAATTAATTTTCTTTTATTTTTTCTTTTATGAATATTATTATTATTTTTATTATCAATTTTATGATTATTATCGTCTTTCATATTATTAATAAAGTTATTATATTTATATTATTATTGTTTTCATTTTTATTATATGAATTAATAATATTGACGTTATTATCGTCATTATTATTGTTATTATTATTTATATTTGTTTTATTTAATTATTATTCTCTTTTGTAATATTATTTTTACTTTTTATTTTGTTTTTACTTAAGTTGCTTTTATTTAAATCATTATTATTTAAATTGTTATTTTCATTTTAATTGTCATTAATATTATTTTCTTTATTGTTATTATTGTTATAAATAATATTTTCTTTGTTATTATTATTATTGTTAATGTCGATATAATTATGGTCGGCATTATAATTTATTTTATTTAAATTATTTGAAATATTATTGTTATTAATGTTTGATGATATGTCAATTTCTATGTCCTGTTGAAGACTTTCGTTATAGTCCCCTTCCATTCCATTGATTAATAAATCATAATCGATGAAATTGATATTTTTGACATTATCATCAAAGTTAAAATTACCTGATTGGTCTTCAAGAAATTCTACAACTCTTTTGATGACAATTTTAAATGAATTTAAGTCGAAAATTCTAAATTCAGTAGAGTTATCATTATAGCCAATAAAGATACCAGGTAGAGATGTACTTTCAAATTTGTGCTTTTCTATGTTATGTTTAAGATGTAAAACTTTATGGCCTAGTCTTCTATGCAAGGATGTAATTTTTCGTCATTATTTAACTTCCTAATAGAATAATAATACATTGGATTTTGTATATGGTAGTTAAATAATTTAGTTTTTGATATATAAGCATTAAATACATTATGTTCATCTTCTCTTGATACATATATGTTATTTTTGTTTTTATCTTGAATAAATGTTGTAGCAGCGTTATTTATATTTTTAAAATTTACGTTAAGGCCTTCTTTAACAAAATTTGAAATAGATATCAAATTTCTTTTAATATCTGGAACATATAGAACATTATTTAAAGAAGGGGGGTTCCTAATTTAAATTTAGTGTTATATCCTTGTAGTTATTTCTTTGTCTTGTAACTACATCTGCATATTTCTTTTTATATTTTATATTTTGTTTATTTTTATAATTTTTATTATTTGAATTATATTCTTTTGTTAATTTTTTCTTTAAATATGCAGTTTCTTTCAATGTGACCTCTTTTATTACAAAAACGACATATTATATCGTTTTTATTTTTATTATTTTTATTTTTATAATTTAAATATTTATTATTTCTATGATTATAATTATCATAATTTCCATAGCCACTTTCACTGCCAAAAACTTGATTGAAACCAAGCCTATTACTTCGTTCTCTTTCTTCTGACCTTTGAAAGGACTGAATTCTATTTGATACATATTCTCTACATAAAGTCCAGTTATCTTCATAATTAAATATATTTATCCATTGGTATTGTTTAGGCATAGTTCTGTATAACACGGCGGCCTTTTCTTCTTCATCTATATGGACTCCAATGGATTCTAGTGTTTCAAATTTTAAATTTAAGTTGTTTACGAAACTGGCTATACTATCTTGTGGGCTGTATTTCATCCTGTTTACTTCTTTAATAAGGACATTTTTCTTACTAGCCTGGTTTCCTATATATATACTTTCTAGTGTTTTCCATATTTGATAACCAGTGAGTGTTCTACTTTGAACATCTTCAACTTATTTTGGTGTTAATGTATTTCCAATAAGCATTCTTACTTTTATCAATAGCAAGTGTTTTATTTTTTACATTTTTATTATAGTACATATTGGGCTCATAAGGAACTTCTTTATAATTTTCCTTTTCACTCTGATATATTTTTTATATATATCTTTGGAGTTTTATTTTCATCAATATATTTTTCCAAGTCGCAGCATCTTAAAATATCTCTAACTTTAATTTGCCAAGCTTGAAAGCTTTCATTATTAAGTTCTATTTGGAATTTTCCTATAAAACTAGAAGAGTCCATATTTGAACTTAATACATTTTTTATTTTTATTATTAAACATTTTCTTGAGACTATTGAGACTCTTAATCTTTTATGATTAAATATTATATCTTATATAATGCCAACACTTTTATAAATATATATATATATATATAATAAGTTTATTTATTATTTATTATTAATATTTATTATTAATATTTTTATTATTATTCAATACAAGTTATTTAATAATGTCTTTTCTTATATTATGAAAAGAACAACATTTTAATGATAGTAAAAAATATATTTATATAATATTAAATAAAATTATACTTTTCATATAATTACTATAATTAATACATAAAAATAAATAATATATTATTATATAATTAATTAATAATAAATAAAATATATAAAATTATTTTATTATTTTTTAACAATAATAATTCCACTATAAATTATTTTAAAATAGAATTATTAATTATAATTTTTTAAAATCTTTTTCCTATATGATTTTTTAATTATAAGTATCAAAAAATATTTATTAATACGTCAGCTGCAGGATTTGAACCTGCGCGGGCAGAGCCCATCAGATTTCAAGTCTGACTCCTTAACCACTCGGACAAACTGACTTTATTAATTTTTTTTGTGTAAGAAATATTAATTATTCATAATTGAATAATTATTATTTCTTATTATGTCACGAATACTAGTGAAATTACAATTTCAAGATCACTTGGAATTGTGAAATCACTTATGAAAATTCAAAATCAACAAATATTTTATTTTCAAATAAATTATAAAATTTTATTAAGAAATATTTAAAAATTTAGAAAAGGTTAAAATATGACCTTAACCCTTAATAATTTTTATAATAAATAACTTTAACCCTTATCGTTAAAATGGAATAAGAAAAAACACGCGTATCTCCTCAACGAATGACGATTTTTGAATAAAAATATTTTGGTTATAATTACGTTCGTTAGAAAGCCACGCTCGAGACAAACAACATATCTTAAAATCATGTCAATATCTCTGCTGGTTCACGAGATATTCCAATTTAAAGATATTTTGTTAGCAATGATTAATTGTTTATTCAGAGAATGATCACCCCTGATATATCAAACATAAATCATTCACTCAAAGTATAAAAAATTATTGTTTAATTAAATTAAAATTATTTTCCGGAACTAATTAACTTTATTTTATAATAATTATTTCAATAACATAATTTATAATCTTTGAACTAGAGGATTATAATTATTAATATTATATTCAATGAATTATATTATAATTAAGAAATAATTAATATTATGAATATTATAAACAATAGTTATTTTTTAATAATTAGGAATAAGTCTTAAGTTTAGTTTAAGTATTATAAAATATATTATGAATATAATCATGTATTGAAAAGTTATTTTATTATTAAATGTAAAATTACAAATAGTATAAATAGTTTAGAATAGTTTTATGAATTAAATCTTTGTAAAGATTATTATCTTATTAATACTTAATAAGTATTACTATTAAATAATCTTATTATTATATATATTCTTTAAATAAAATAAAAAGGAATTATTTTAACTATAATACATAATATAATTATTCATTTATAAATCAATTAAGATTATTTTAATAAAACATTTTTTTTTCTAACCTAGTTATCTTTTAACCTTTTATTTAATTTAATATTTTAATATTAAATTATAAGTTTAGTAAAACTTTTACATATTATTTAATACAAATTTATTTAAATTATTATTTTCTATACATTCAACTATTACTAATAATTTATTAAATTATTTAATATTTCATTCATTTAGTTAATACTTATGATTTACTTAAAATATTAATTTTATATACACTTATATAAAATATAAAATTTATTTACTTGCTATATTCTTATATATTTAATTAACTTTATAAATTTATTTAATTATTAATTTTTATGTACATTTAATTAATATAAATAATTTATTTACTTATTATTTATCTTATACATTTAATTTTGACTAACTATATTCATTACACTTATTGTTTTAAATTATGTATTAATTATATTTTATGTATTGTATTAAGCACGGATAAAATAGGAATCGGAATTTTAAGGTTTTCCCGATTTCGCTTTAAAGAAGCATTCGGTTTTACTTAAAATTACACGAAGATCAATATGACTAGAATATTGATCGAAAATCATGTTTAGGTTTTTCTTCTAGTCTTTTCCTAAACATTTTATTTGTTAAGATTAGAACCCGTTTATTTAACCTTATTTTTTAATAAAATTATAAATAAAACACTCTTGAAATTCCTTAGAAATTCAAGAGTTATTATTATAAAGGAATACGTTATAATAAATAACATAAATACATTTTTCTTTTTAATTAAATAAAATATCCTTCTAATAAATCAGTAATTTAACTAAAAAAACTTACGACCCATTTGACTCTTTGTGTTTGGTTGTTTATTATAAATCTTTATAATAAACTCGATAAGTTTTATTTTTACTTTCTATTTTCTATTCTAATTTGTTCAATACTTCTTATTTCCGCATAATAATACTACAATATTATTCGTTAATATTATTGTAGATAGTAATTTCTGTAAACAATAATAAGAAATTACTACATTTTGTTAAGGAACCAACAAATAATGTTATTCTTGTCATAATTAATGATTATGACCTAATCCATTATTGTTCCTAAATGTATGAAAACTTTACAATATTCTTATTTGTAAATTAATGTATACACTTAAATTATATTTAAAATTATTAATAATTATTTTTATTGAACTTAAAAATTAATTTAGTAATAATAATATATTGAAAATTATAGTTTATTGAACTTTTAGTTTAATTTATCAAGTTAATGAATTTTTATTAATTAAAATTATGAATAATATTTCTGTAAAATAGTAAAATTCTTTAGTTAAATATATTTAAAGTAAACTTTTAATGTATGTTAATCAATTTAATAATATGTATAAATATTTATTATAATAGTAATGTAATTTTATTATTCATTTAAAAGTAATTTAAAGACTAAAATTAATGTAAATAATTAATGTAAAAGTATAAAATTTAAAACAGATTTCATACTTAAAACAAAACAATTTTTATTAACACAAAAATAAAAAAATAAAACATTAAATTTTTATTTTAAGAAAACATTTTATTTAAACTCTTAAAAATATTATTAGCTATATAATAGTTAATAATTAAAAAATTGAAAATAACAATTACATCGATTTAACAAATAAAAATTACATGTATTTATATTTTTTCATAATTATATTCTAATATATTATTCTATTTAAATAAACATATATTTAATATAAAATAAACAAAACTAATTTAATTAAATAATAAAATAACAGAACTAAACTAAACTAATTCATTATACTTTTAATTCAATTTGAGTAAACTCAAAATTGAATAAAGCCCATGTATTTTCTATAAATTAATTTAATATTATCAATACTATTCTTAATATATTTCCTATTGAAATATAAATAAATCTATTTTTAAAACTAAGTTAAAATTATTAAACTATTCTAAATTTAAATAAAAAAGTATAATCTATTCTAAAATTAAATAAAAAGTATTTGAAAAATATTTTAATTATTTAAAATATTTGAAATATTTAAATTTAATTAAAATTCTTTTATTCCTTAAACTTAAATATTTATCTTAATTTAAATTTAACGGAATTATTATAAAATAATTTATTATTAAATTATTCCATAAAATTTACTCAAAAATTTTATAATCAGTTTTACTAAATATTAATTTATTATTTAATAATTAATAATTAATTATTAAATAATCTAAAGATATATATTATATCTTTACAATCTCGCCCTTTAAGTCGAGCTCCTGCGAGATTATTTTCTTGAAGAAATTTAAATAACAAATGGTTACTACTTTTTCTAAATCATAACATTGTTAAAAAAATATATAAGTATTTAATTTATTTATACTCTTATTATCATTCTTGTTACTTATACATAATTCTAATAATTTATCTAAAACTTAATCATCAAGAATCCATTTGTTTTTATATTCAGATTATGGTTATTTATAAATTGTTTTCTATTAACATTTTTATTTAAGTATTCAAAACAAAACATTTACTTTAAGTTTCAAATTTTTATTTATTCAATTCTTCTTGATCATCATGACTTTTATAATCTTCTTATGCATGATTAAAATTCTATTTTACAATTTTAATACTTTTTATTAATACTTATAGTAATCTGTTCAACTTTCTTTGGTTTATTAGCTGAAGAAATTTCAATATTAAATTTTAAATTAAATCCATAGTTTGTATAAAATTGAAATTGATTGATTGATTACAATAAAATATTATAAGTAGATTCCAATATAACAATCAATTCGATTTTATTAACCAACGGAGATATTGGAACAATATCTCGTTCACCCTCTCATTTAAATGAAAAGTCTGTGATAAAATTTATATAAAATATATCAAACAGGCAATTCTAAAATTATAAAGAAAATAGCATTTAAAGAGTATTAAATGTTTTTTATTATTGTACAAACTTTAAACCAAGTGGAACTTTTTTTTTTTTTTTTTTTAAAGGTTATTATTAAGCAAATAAATATAACAAAATTCTTAGTAATAAAATATTTGTAAAAAAATTAACATTCATTAATAATAATGGAAAAACATCATTCAATAATTATATTAACTATACCACTATTTTTTTTTAATCTTATTATTAAATAAACAAAAGTGGTATCAAGTCATCAAGTAAATACTATAATTTAATTAACAAATTTATCATTTTTAGACATTTTTAAAATACTTTTAGCATATTTATAATTCTCTTTTATTTTATAATTTATCAATATATGGTATTATAAAATTATTTCTTTTTTTTAAAAATTTAACAATGAATTCATAAATTTAAATATCATCAATAAAACATCACAGAATTGATATAAACATATACATAATGTTGTACTAAATATTATTAATTATAAAGTAATTAAAATACTTCATCAAAAGCATCACTTAAAATATTAAAATAGAGCTGATACATTTTTGAATAAAAGGTATGATAATAAATTAAAAATGCCATATAAAGATTAAAGCAATTTTAAATTCATCACCTTATTTAATTATTACTAAGCTATTGATATATTTAAATTTAGTTTAAAAACATATTTTACTCCATTTATCTTATTTATTGATTAAAGGAATATATGAATTTCAATAATTATATCATTTAATTTCCTACAATCAATATATAGTAATTTTAGTTATCAATCTCATTATACTTCCATTAAAAAGAATTGTATAAAGATTAAAATCTTTTTTTTTTTTTTTTTTTCCTTTATAAAGTTCGTTTTATTAAGTACATAAAAACTATTCATTTATTAAAAACTCTTATAATTATTATACATATTACATTAATTTATATTTGTTTTATTCATTATATTTATTACATTTATCATATTTATTAACTTATTCTATTTATTAATTTATTCTATTTATTACATTTTATTATATTTTTTTTTTCATTTGTTGTATTTATTAATTCTATTTTTTTTTTAATTATTATTAATACTAACTATTATATTATCAAATTGTTACTATTACTAAAACTATTCCTCATTAATTTCTATTATAGCTATTTCTAATTCTACAATACTAAATGAAATTAAGAACAGATCCAGAATAGATTAATTTTCTAGCTCTGATTTCACTACCATCATATTATTAAGAATAAAAAAATATTACACTCATTTCTTATTATATATTTATTTAACTTTATAATTATTCAATCAAAGCTACTATATTAATTTATTCAAGTTATTTGAATCTTTTAAATATAAAACTTACTTCTTAATAAAAATATAAACTTATTAACTAGATATACAATAACTTCTTTATAATAAATTCAAATCAAATTAAATTTGTGAATTTATTCTACAATTATAAGAAATTCTTTATTTAATTAATTTATTTTAATTTATTAATTATAAAAAACATAATTGATTTAACAACTAAATTTGTAAAACCTCCTCATATTGAATTCAAATTATTTTAATTATTAATCTTAATCATTTGTTTAATGAATTATTTAATAAACTATTACATTCAAATTATCTTAATTTACGAAATATAAAATTAATTTTTTTTTTTTTTTTTTTTTTTTTTTTTTAATAAATGTATAACTTTTTAAATAACTAAATTTGTATTGACTTTTGTTGATAAATTCAAATCAAATTAAAAATGCTTTAAATTTATATTCTAATTATTAAGAATTTTCTATTTAGTCAAATATTCAGTTATATAAAATACACATTTATATAAAAGAAGTCAACTCCATCCTATCAACTGGTGTCAGCGAATTCTTTATAAAGTATAAAACATGTTATTACAATGAAATTAAATTATTTTTTTTTTAAGCTCGTTTTCGTATTACTTCATAATATTTTAATATATTATTTAATAAACTTCTTAATTGTATTTATCTAATTTAATTAATAATATATAATCCTTGAATATATTTTATTTAGTTAGTTAGTTAATCGAATTTATATTGTATCTTCATATTAAAGAAGTCGACCTGACTCTATCCTTTAAAGAAAAGGTGTCGTCGAGTTCTTTATTTAGTATGAAGTTAAATTATTTTAAAAGTGATTTTAAATATCAAATCATTTTCTAACTTCATTAAATAAAATTATATATTTCAAATTTTCAAGTTAAATTAATTTATAGTATTTTCAATTTAATTTATTATATACTATTTCCCAAAAAGATGTCGATCTGACTCTGTCCTCTAAAAAGGTGTCATCGAAATCTTATTATAATAAAGAATAATTTATTTATTTAACTAACTTTACACATTTATTACTTTTACTTTTATTGTAAAATTTTAATTCATTTCTTAATTTTAATTTATTATATACTATATCTAAAAGATGTCGCTCAGACTCTATCCTATCAAAAGGTGTCGAGCGAGGTCTTTTAAGTATATAATAAATTCATTTCAAATTTACTTATTATATAATCAAATTTTAATTTGTTTTAATTATATATTCAATTTAATTTATTATATACAATATCTAAAGATGTCGCTCAGACTCTATCCTATCAAAAGGTGTCGAGCGAGGTCTTTTATAGTATATAATAAATTTATTTCAATAAGATAACTTATTCCTCAACTACTTTTAATTAATAAATATCAAAATTTTAATTTTCATATTTCTCAATGTATTTTAAATAAATCTAAAATTATTATATACTACGTCTAAAAGATGTCGCTCAGACTCTATCCTATCAAAAGGTGTCGAGCGAGGTCTTTTATAATATATAATAAATATATTTCAATAAAATAACTTTTTCCAATAAGTGATATTTACATTTTAATTCACTTATTTCTCAATTTCATTTTAATTAATAAATATCAAAATTTTAATTTTCATACAATATATTTTAAATAATTCTATAATTATTATATACCATGTTTAAAAGATGTCGCTCAGACTCTATCCTATCAAACGGTGTCGAGCGAGGTCTTTTAAGTATATAATAAGTTCATTTCAAAATAACAATTAATAATTCATTCAAATAAGTGAAATCAACATACTAATTCACTTATTTCTCAATATATTTAAATAATTTTAAAATTTTATTAACTTTTTCTTAATTTTCTTTCTTTTTAAATAAGTTTTAATTTTCTTACTTTGCAATTAATTTTTTGATTTAATTTACTCTTTTAATTGTATATATCCAATTTAATTTATAATATACTATGTATAAAAGATGTCGCTCAGACTCTATCCTATCAAACGGTGTCGAGCGAGTTCTTTTTATAGTATATTATAATTAAATTTAATTTTAAAAGAGTTTCATCAATTTAAAAACAAGAGTATTTCATAAATATATTTCTATTAGTATTACAGATAGATTTTATATATAAAGATTTCATTGTTCCATACAGTAGAGTTACACTTATTCCAATTCCAATATAAAAAGGAAAGTTTCACAGAGTAGAAGTTCCACAAGCAAAGTTCCACGAGATTCGTTCAAAAGAATTCCACGAAGGAAGGATTTCACAAGGTAGTGTTCCACAAGTAGGTAAAAATTCCACAATTATAGTTCCACAAAGTAGTGTTTCACAAAATTTATTTAGAATTTCACAAAGTAGGGTAACACAAAATTAATGTTACACTGACAGAAGTTACACCATAAATAGTTCCACAAGGTAGGCTACTCAAGTAGACAAAAAAAAAATTTCCGAAAAGTTCCAAATTTTCTACGGTAGCAATTCCCAATGTTGTAACTTCAGAAAATAAAAATTGTTTTATTATTAAATATAAAACGTGTTTTTTAATAAGAAAAGGTAATTGTTATTGTAAAAGTATAAAATTTAAAACAGATTTCATACTTAAAACAAAACAATTTTTATTAACACAAAAATAAAAAAATAAAACATTAAATTTTTATTTTAAGAAAACATTTTATTTAAACTCTTAAAAATATTATTAGCTATATAATAGTTAATAATTAAAAAATTGAAAATAACAATTACATCGATTTAACAAATAAAAATTACATGTATTTATATTTTTTCATAATTATATTCTAATATATTATTCTATTTAAATAAACATATATTTAATATAAAATAAACAAAACTAATTTAATTAAATAATAAAATAACAGAACTAAACTAAACTAATTCATTATACTTTTAATTCAATTTGAGTAAACTCAAAATTGAATAAAGCCCATGTATTTTCTATAAATTAATTTAATATTATCAATACTATTCTTAATATATTTCCTATTGAAATATAAATAAATCTATTTTTAAAACTAAGTTAAAATTATTAAACTATTCTAAATTTAAATAAAAAAGTATAATCTATTCTAAAATTAAATAAAAAGTATTTGAAAAATATTTTAATTATTTAAAATATTTGAAATATTTAAATTTAATTAAAATTCTTTTATTCCTTAAACTTAAATATTTATCTTAATTTAAATTTAACGGAATTATTATAAAATAATTTATTATTAAATTATTCCATAAAATTTACTCAAAAATTTTATAATCAGTTTTACTAAATATTAATTTATTATTTAATAATTAATAATTAATTATTAAATAATCTAAAGATATATATTATATCTTTACAATTAAAGACTAATTCTTTTAATTAACACTACTTAATTTTTTTTACAAAAAGTATAAAAAGGTGTATATTATAAGAATTAGAGAATATACAGATATTTTTATTTTTATTTTTATTTTATTTTATAATTTTATATTAATATCTTAATAAAACAATTTTATCAATAAAACAATTTTTCTTATTTCATTTTAATATTATTTTTGAGTATTAATAAATTTATTAATATTTTATAAATAAAAGTAAATTCCTCGAACCGTAACATTTTGATAAATAATGAAATTAATAAATATAAAATTATTATTAAACCTGATTTTTAAGTTAACCCTAAAAGTAACTTAAAACAAGTTATAGTTTAAGTACTTTACCAAAATTCTTAAATAAAATTAATCCTAAACACTGCATATATTTTGATTATTGAAAGAAAATAATAAACTTTAATTAATCGAGATCAAAATATATAACTTTTGTTAAATTAATTGTTAAATTAAATATTTAATAACTTCGTTAGTAAATTACACTTTAAAAGTAAACAAATATAATAATTCATGTTATAAAATAATATAATTAAACACCTTTATTAAAACATTAAAAATAATTATTACTTTAATTAATTGTAAAATAAACAACTTTTTATATTCTTTAACTTTTAATTATTTCTTTTATTGTTATTTCTAATTACTTTTATTATTTTTATTGTAAATAGTTATTAATTTTATTGTTTTAATGTAAATAGTTTAAATTTAAAAGAAAATATAAATACATGTAAATATTCTTATTTTAATCATTATTATTATTATTAATAAAGAAATATTATATAGTTAGATTAATATTTTATAATTTTAATAATCACTTTTATACTTAAATAAATAAAAATTTTAAATATTTAAATATTAGAAAAACAAGTGTTTCTAATAAAACCATTTAGTGTTTTAACAAAACAATTTTATTAATTTTTATAAAAACGATTTTAAATCTTAATCAATATAACTTATATAGTTATAACAAAAGATATAATATAATAATCACTTTTTGAAGTAAAATTCAAAATTAAGATTATTATCAAATTATATCAATGGTCCTTCGAACCGGAGAATCAAAATAAGGTAAATATATAAAATTTTCTTTATATAAAAATTTCATATAGAATAGTAAAATATTCTATGAAATTAATTAAATAATCAAGTTATAATAGTATAGAATAGATAGTTAACAGAATAGTTAAATATTCTCAATATTTTATCTATTTAGAAATTATAACTTATTAAATAATAAAATAATATTAAAATAATAAATCAATATTCAATATTGAAATATTATTTAAATATTATTAAATCAATATTAAAATAAAATAAATAAATTATAATACTTAATAGTATAGTATTAATATAGTAAATTGATATATAAACATTATATATTAGATAAAATATATAGATATTTTAAATAAGAAAAGAATTAAAAAAAAAAAAAAATAGTATAGAAAAATTATTAGATAAATAGATTGATAATATTATAAATAAGATAGTTGAAAGAATTAATTATAATAATAAAATAGGTATATATACATTAGATATATATACATAAAAATAAATATATAATAAAAATAAATCAAAATAATAATAAATAAAGATTTAAGTATATATATATAAAAAATATATATACACCAAACAAACCAAAAAAAAAAAAAAAAAAAAAAAAAAAAAAAATTATAAATATAAAACTTTATAAATAAAAATACTTGTAAAAATATACTAGGAGCGTATAGAGCTCATATACAGAGTTTCAGTGTATAATTAACTAGTTTCAGTTGGTTAGAAACTATAGCTGTTAATCACTGAAGTATTTGTAAAAGTAGGACGAGTGTGAATAGCACGCTTACTTGGGGGAAGGGATTGTTAGTGTGATAAAAAGCACGCAATACAGGACTCTCAAGTTGAATACTTTAGTGAACTCTGGCGAATAAGGAACTTTAGTCACCGAAGGCTAAAGGTTTGTCGTGAAGGTAAAGCGACATAAAAATATATAGTTTAAATTTATTTTGAGGTCTAGTATATCACCTCTAGTTAGTAGCTTTTGCCGGTTAATTAAATTGTTGTAAGGCACTAAAAAGCAAAAAATAAATCCTGTAAATAAAGTTTTATATTTAATTATTTTTTTTAAAAAAAGAAAAAGAAATACATAAATTAAAGATAAAAATTATTTAATAAAAATTATAAAATATAATCATCGGTCAAATAAAATTAAGAGTATTGTTATAAATTTTAAATAATAAAAGCAATAATATTGAGTTGTCTTTTTAGTTAATTTTCAGCGAAAAATAACTTTTGTTTATCTTTTCGGTTAATTAATTACTAAGATAATTAAAGTGTTTTATAGTAAGTTAGTAAGAGTGCAGTTTTATCACATATCGTGGGGGAGTAGAGCGCTAACTAATAAGTAAATATTACACCACTTAATATTTATGACGGTTAGTTAGTGGAGGTCGAAAGGCACGGTGACGAAACTGTCGGGTACTCTGAAGGTACTATAATAACATAATCAATATTATTTTCTGCTTTATAATAAAGAAATAAAAATAAACATCCTACTCTAAATTAAATATTTTTTTTTACAATACTAATATATAAATAACTTAATATAAATAAAATATATTCTTAACATTTTCTCAAAAAAAAATAAAATCTTCTTAATTACAATAAAACTAAAGCAAGTGTCTACAAGTGTTTACAAACAACAACCAATTACTCCTTTTATATTACATTATATAAACGTTATATAAGATTATATTTTATTAATAACAGTAATAAATAAAATACCTGTAAATAAAATTATATTATTGTAAATAAAGACTATTGTAAATAAAAACATATTACTGTACTTATAACTAAATTATTGTAAATAAAGATTGTTGTAAATAAAAACATATTATTGTTCTTATAACTAAATTATTGAGAATAAATAAAAATTGAGTTTTTAAATAAAATATTAAAATAAAATTAAATAAAATAAAAATAAAAAGTAATAATGGATAATACTACTAAAGGTATTACCTTTAATAGAATACCTATTTTGGGTTCAACAAAGGTTGAATTTGATGATTGGGAATTTTCTTTTAAACATTGGTGTAATTTATATAAGGTACCAGAACAAGAAAAGTTAGAATACCTTATATCATTAACTACAGGTACAGCTAGAACAATTGTAGTTAATGCATTAAATAAAGAAACACCAGATGATTATAATACCATCATCAAAAACCTTAAAAGTCATTTTAAAGGTTCAGTACCAAAGAATTCTAGATTATTAGAATTGTCTACTATTACAATAAAGAAAAATGAAAGTGTATCTGAATTCAATATTAAATTTGACTCTTTAATAAATAAAACAAACTTAAAAATGTCAAATGAAATCATATTGTCCTACTATATTAATGCTTTTAGAAACCTTACTAAAACTTACGAAGCACTTTTAGAAGCTGAACCAAAAAGTTTAGAAGAAGCCAGAAACATTACTATTAAGAAAGAGAAAATTTTCAATATAGTTGAAGAAAATAGACCAAAAATAAGAACTTCCATTAGTTCTAGAAGGTCTCCAAATGATAATAATGCTCAAAGAAATAATGATAGAGCATATTCAAATAATTTTAATAGTTATAACCGAATGAATAACAATAACACTACTCAAAATAGTTTTAAAAATTATAATAATAGAAATTATACTAATAACTACAGAAATAATAATTATAATAGTAATATTCAAAATAATAACTACAATAATGATAACAATAATTATTCAAGATTTAATAATATTAATCAAAACGTTGAGCAAAGAAAAAGTACCTTAAAATACCCACAAAATAATGATGATGAGTTAAAAGATATAACTCAAAAGCTTGCGGACCTAAAAATTAATGTTTGCTTAAATTGTAAAAGAATAGGT
Organism: Piromyces finnis; assembly: GCA_002104945.1. Classification (NCBI taxonomy): domain Eukaryota; kingdom Fungi; phylum Neocallimastigomycota; class Neocallimastigomycetes; order Neocallimastigales; family Neocallimastigaceae; genus Piromyces; species Piromyces finnis. Next base: position 972,150 of record MCFH01000011.1, read on the forward strand.
CATACTACGAATGATTGTCCAGAATTAGATGACGAATACAATCATTTAAACTAAATAATGGGAGTAAGCAATCTCCCATAAAAACTAAAATTGCAAATAGTTCACAAAATACACAAAAAGCACAAATAAATTCTAATATCTCTAATGAAAATAATTATTCTATTAATGCGGCTCAAAAGAAGAAAATAAATGTTAAAACATTAGATAAAAATAAAATATCACCAAATAATAAAAGTATTGTCAAGCCCTCAATACTTAACCAACCTAACATTAGGAATTTAAAACAACAAAAGAAGGCTATTAGAGATACTCGTAGAAGAAAAATTAGTGAAGATAAAGATGAAGTTATGGAAGAAACCCCAAATGAAGAAATAGAAATAGAAAGTGAAGAAGAACAAAATAATACAAATGAAATACCTTTAGAAGAAGTTACTAATACAAAAGAACATATCCAACCTATTGAAATTAATAACTCTAATGATTCTACCAATGAAGAAACTTTTAAAAATAATAATGAAACAAGTGATGTAAAAGTAAAGAAAAATTCTGTCAAAACCAAAGTAACCACAAAAAGAAATATGACAGAAATACAAATGTTAAAAACCAAAGATAAATTTAGTATAATTAAAGAAGCAAATAATTTATATCCAAAAATAAGTCTTTCCCAATTACTTTCTGCTAGTCCATCACTTAGAAAAGAATTAGAACAAGGATGTAAACCTAAAGTTGAAAAAGTGATGTACTCCTTTAATAACTCTAATATTCCATTAATAATTGGTGATATAGATGGAAAATATTTAAAAATTCTTTATGATACTGGCGCAAATGTCAATATCATTACTACAAATGGTTTTAATAAACTATCAAATAAAAATATTGAAAAAAGTGATGAGGAACAAAATATAACTATTGCTAATGGTACTACTGTTCCTACAAATGTTTTTACTACTTTAAAAATAAATATTAATAATTGTTGTATTATTTTAGAAAAATTTTATATTATTGAACAAAGTAATCCATACTTTGATATAATTTTTGGAAGAGGTATTCAAAAGAAATACCGTTTATTTATTGACCCTGATGATGATTATATATACCAGAAAACTAAAAAAGGTTTAAAGAAAATTATCAATAGTAATGATAATGATGCTAATGATATTCCCTTAATGAATTCTATAATTATTTCAAAAGAAGAAAACCAAGAATTTCAAGATACGTTAAAAGAAATCTTAAATTCAACACCTGATAATATTAAATCAAAATTTGAACACATTATAAATAAATATAAAAATTGTATGGCTACATCAATGTCTCAATTAACTACTGCGGATTTAGAACCTCATTCTATAATTACTACTACTAATAAACCAATAAAATTAAAACCTTATAAATTATCTAAGGAACATGCTGATATTTTAAAAAGTGAAATTCTTTCATTACTTGATAAAGGTTTAATTACTCCTTCTCACTCTCCATGGTCATTTCCAGTTTTACTTGTACAAAAGAAAAATGGTAAATGGAGAATGTGTATTGATTATAGAAGACTTAATGAAATTACTATTAAGGATTCTTATGCACTTCCTTTTATTGATGAATTAATCTCTTCTGTTAATGGTGCAAAAATATTTTATGCTTTAGATTTATATTCTGGCTACCACCAAATTCCTATGAACCCAAATGATGTGAGAAAACTGCTTTTACAACAAAATTTGGTAATTATAATTTTAAAGTAATGCCATTTGGTTTAACTAATGCTCCCGCTACTTTCCAGCGAGAAATGAATAGGATTCTCTTACCATTAATTGGTAAATGTCTTTTTGTTTACATTGATGATATTGTTGTTTATTCTAAATCACCAGAAGAACATCTTTATCATTTACAACAAGTTTTTGAAATATTATCTAAATATAATCTTTCTCTTAATTTACAAAAATGTAAATTCTTTCAAGAAAAGGTAGAAGTACTAGGACATGTACTTACACCTAACGGATTAAAAACTGTTCCTTCTAAAGTTCAAAGTATTGCTTTATGGAATGCTCCAAGAAATGTTAATGAACTAAGATCATTCCTAGGTTTAGCTAGTTACTACCGCAAATTTATTCAAAATTTTTCTATTAGAGCAAGCTCTCTTTTTAATTTATTAAAGAAAGACCAAGAATATATTTGGTCACAAGAATGTAATAATGCTTTTGAAGATATCCGACAATGTCTATTAAGTGATCCTATTTTAAGTTATCCTGATTTTAATAAAGAATTTATTATTCGTACTGATGCATCAACTAATGGCATTGGTGCTGTACTCTTACAGGTGGAGGGGGACAAATTGGAACATCTAATTTGTTGTATTAGTCGTACTTTATCTACTTCAGAAAAGAATTATTCTGTTACTGACCTTGAAGGATTAGCTATTTATTATGCAATTCTACAATTTCGTCAATATATTATAAGTAATAAAAATCCTACCATATTAATTACTGATCATAAACCATTACTGGGATTTTATAAAAAGAATATTCCATCAAAAGGTAGACATGCAAGATGGATTGAAGAATTTAATAAATATAAAATTGAATTAAAATATGATAAAGGAAAGAAAAATGTTTTTGCTGATGCCCTTTCAAGATTACCTTCTAAAAATTCTGATGAAATAGTAAATTGTGCTTATGCAATTTTGTCTGATTTTAATCCAAGAGATTTAGACCTACCTGAAGGAATAAAAAAATATTTTACTAAAAATTATCAAGTTGTTGATAATACTCTTTATTATAAAAAAGATGAATTATATCTTAAAGTTATTTACAAAGATGAAGATAAAAAAGATATTATTAGTCGTGCTCATTCTGTTGGTCATGAAGGTGCTGAAAAGACCACAAATAGAATTTTAAAATCTTATTATTGGCCTGGTATTTGGAATGATGTTAGAATGTGGGTAAAGTCCTGTAGAAAATGTCAACTTTGTAGACCTAAGCCTTTACCTAAAAATACTGAAGATAATATAACCCCAATTGAACAACCATTTACTAGAGTCGGATTAGATATAGTTGGCCCATTACCACTTACTAAACATGGAAATTCTTATATTATTACCCTTGTTGATTATTTCACTAAATGGGTTGAAGCTAAAGCAATTCCAAATATGAAATCAGAAGAAGTAATAAAATTTTTAATAGAAGTAATAACAAGACATGGTCCACCAGAAATAATTGTTACTGATAATGGAAGTTCATTTATTTCTGATATTACTAAAATGATGATTGATTTATATGGATCATGGGTTCATTTTGTTTCTCCTCATCACCCACAATCTAATGGTATGATTGAGAATAGAAACAAAGAAATAGGAAAAACTTTAAGACTCTTAATTGAAAATGAATCTGAATGGGATGAATATCTACCATCTGCATTATGGTCACTTAGAACTACCAAAAATTCAAAAACAAAGTTTAGTAGTTTCGAATTATTATATGGTAGAAGAGACACATGGCCATTAGAAATAATGTTTCCTGATATTTATAAAGATCCTAATGAAACAGAAGAGGAATATATTTTTAGAAGATTTTTAAGGCATCAAAATTGGGTAAAACAAGCTACTGAATATTCTAATCATGCTAATCAATATTGGGAACATAGAATAGGTTTATCCAAAGCTTTAAAGAAGACTTATAAACCGGGTGATTATGTTATGATAAGATTAATAGGAAGAAGTAAATTAAATCCTTATTTTTATGGCCCTTATAAAGTTGTTAATAAACAAAAATTTAATACTGTTGTACTTGAAGATCCACATACAGGAAAACTACTTGATAGAAATGTACATATTAAAAATATTTTTCCTTACGTTCTACCAGAACAAAATTTAACTTCAAGGGACGAAGTTAATTCTTAAAAGGCCGAGAAACTGATAAATGATGAAATTAATAAATATAAAATTATTATTATACCTGATTTTTAAGTTAACCCTAAAAGTAACTTAAAACAAGTTATAGTTTAATTAAGTACTTTACCAAAATTCTTAAATAAAATTAATCCTAAACACTGCATATATTTTGATTATTGAAAGAAAATAATAAACTTTAATTAATCGAGATCAAAATATATAACTTTTGTTAAATTAATTGTTAAATTAAATATTTAATAACTTCGTTAGTAAATTATACTTTAAAAGTAAACAAATATAATAATTCATGTTATAAAATAATATAATTAAACACCTTTATTAAAACATTAAAAATAATTATTACTTTAATTAATTGTAAAATAAACAACTTTTTATATTCTTTAACTTTTAATTATTTCTTTTATTGTTATTTCTAATTACTTTTATTATTTTTATTGTAAATAGTTATTAATTTTATTGTTTTAATGTAAATAGTTTAAATTTAAAAGAAAATATAAATACATGTAAATATTCTTATTTTAGTCATTATTATTATTATTAATAAAGAAATATTATATAGTTAGATTAATATTTTATAATTTTAATAATCACTTTTATACTTAAATAAATAAAAATTTTAAATATTTAAATATTAGAAAAACAAGTGTTTCTAATAAAACCATTTAGTGTTTTAACAAAACAATTTTATTAATTTTTATAAAAACGATTTTAAATCTTAATCAATATAACTTATATAGTTATAACAAAAGATATAATATAATAATCACTTTTTGAAGTAAAATTCAAAATTAAGATTATTATCAAATTATATCATTTTCTGATACAAGATGCATAGAAAAATATAATATTTTAAGTATTTCATGAATAATATCTAATCCTTTTATAAATTGTATATTAATTACTAGTGTTAATAATAATTAAACTATATTAGTATAAATTATTATGACGCAAATGTTACACATATATTAGAATAATTAATTACACAAGAAACGAAAAGATATAAAAATAGTGATAAAGAACAATATATAAAAGAGGAGAAAACTTTTCGTTTATAAATAATTTTTGATATTTTAGTTTTAAGTATAAGTTCTATTTTATTTTATTTTAGTTACAGTTTATTTTAGTTTAGTTTTAGGTCACTAATTACGCATTTAGTATTTACTATATTTAATTCAGTTTAAAATATTAATTATAAAAGAAAAGAATAATTATTGTTTATTTTTATTATTTCAAAAAGTTATATTTTATTATTAATAAGAATTTTATCAACATATTTTTATATTTACATTTTATATTTAACTATTTATATTTATTAAATAATAACTTTCGATTCTACTAGTATTGAATGTTATTAATGTTATAATCATAATAATAATAATAATTAAATAAAGAAACTTTAAACCAAAATCTATTTAATTATATTATTATAAAATTTATTATTTTTATTATTTGTTTTTTTATTATTTATTTTTATTATTATAAAATAGAAATAAATACAATATTATCTAATATATTATTCAACTCTCATTCCCTATTGCTAACGTTCACAATTATATTTTATTTATGGTGTTTTTGAAATATATTGCATCATTTCTGATAACGGATTGGTAGTTATATTACAACTTTTTAACTACTTCTTCTGTTATCTTATATTGTTTTATCTCGACAGCTATTGTACGAGCTTTAACAATATCTACTAGTTTTATTAATTTATTTTAAGTTATTTTATAGTTTTAATAGTTTTATTATTTTAATAATATTTATATAGAATAATAACACCAGATTTATTCTATAAAATATTATTTATTATTAACACAATAATTACAAATTAGACAAGTTTAATTTCGTTTTTATATTTTCTTTTATTTATTGTTCTTACGCTCTTTTTAACAATAATTTTTATTATATAAAAACTTATTTTTGTCTTTTAAATATTATTATGTATTCACTAATTAATTATATTAACTATTATTAAAATTTAACTTATTATTAATAATCTAAGTCTTCTTATTTTGTACTAAAAAAATATTATTATTCTTTATATTAAAAATTATTTTTATAATTTAACTCAATCAAATATATAAATTTATAAAATATTTGATTTTATGTAAATTATATTTTTATAATAAACTATATAAAATTATTTAATAATTATTTTATAATAAAATTTTCTACTAATATCAAATGTATAATATATTTATAATTATTATTTATCATTGTCAAAAAGCGATTTTTTATTAAAGAAAAGTGTGGTAAGCACACTAGTTATATTGTCACGAATACTAGTGGAATCTACAATTTCAAGATCACTTGAAATTGTGAAATTACTTATAAAATTTCAAAATCAATAATATTTTATTTTCAAATAAATTATAAAATTATATTAAGAAATATTTAAAAAATTTATAAAAGGTTAAGATATGACCTTAACCCTTAATATTTTTATAAAAAATAACTTTAACCCTTATCGTCAAAATTAAATAAGGGAAAACACGTGTATCTCCTTAACGAATGGCGATTTTGGATAATTGTGTTTTGGGAGATTGTGGGTTCGTTAGAAAGCCACGCTTGAGATAAACAACATATCTTAAAATCAGGTCGATATCTCTGCTGGTTCACGAGATATTCCAATTTAAAGATATTTTGTTAGTAATGATTAATTGTTTATTCAGAGAATGATCACCCCTGATGTATTGAACATAAATCATTCACCCAAAAGGATATAAATTATTGTTTTAATTAAATTAAAATTATTTTCCGGAATTAATTAACTTTATTTTATAATAATTATTTCAATAACATAACTTATAATCTTTGAATTAAAAGATTATAATTACTAATATTATATTCAATGAATTATATTACAATTAAGAAATAATTAATATTATGCATATATAAACAATAGTTATTTTTAATAATTAGTAATAAGTCTTAAGTTTAACCTTAGTATTATAAAATATATTATAAAAATAATCATGTATTAAAAAGTTATTTTATTATTAAATGTAAAATTACAAATAGTATAAATAGTTTAGAATAGTTTTATGAAATTAAATCCTTGTAAAGATTATTACCTTATTAATACTTAATAAGTATTACTATTAAATAATCTCATTATTATATATATTCTTTAAATAAAATAAAAGGAAATTATTTTAACTATAATACATAATTTAATTATTATTATTCATTTATAAAACAATTAAGATTATTTTAATAAAACATTTTTTCTATCTTTAATCTTTTATTTAATTTAATATTTTAATATTAAATTATAAGTTTAGTAAAACTTTTACATATATTAATTAACAAATATAATACGCTTTCCTATTGAAGGCGTAAAGCTAATAATATTTATATAAAGAAAATTAAATAATATTTTTATTTTAGCAATAACTTAATATCAGCATATATTAAGTTATTAAAAATATTAAAATTTTTAAAGTTTTAGGTTTTATATGTAATGGCGACACAGAAAGAATAGATTAGGATATCTATTCTATTACAATAACACTAAATTTAAAAAAAAAATAAAAATTGTTTTATTAAAAAATATCTTTTATTATAATAGAAATTTATTAATAACAATTACATCGATCAAAATGATGAAAAATATCTTCTATTTATATTTTTCCTAAGTACAATTATATTATATTATAACTATTTATTTCTTATATATTATTATTTAAAATCTACACTAAAATCTTAATTATTAATAAATATTTAAACTATAACTATTTTTAGTAAAATACAATTGGCAATTCAAATTAAGTACCATTCAATTTGAATATGTGCCCATGTATTATTGATATATTAATCATTTATTATTTATATATTATTTATCTATTTCTATGAAAAAACAATACTAAAACTAGGGATTTAAATTGAGAATTTTAATTTACTTATTAAACATTAAAAATAAATAAATAATTTATTTTGTTTTAAACTTTAATTATTAATAAATAAATTATGTCTCATTTTCTTTTTCTGAATATAATTTGTGTAACTTAAACAATAATACTTGTGGCTTAAGTTACATTATGTAATGAGGTATATCTAATGATAAGGGTTAGACTAGAAAATCATTAAGGTTAGATTAATGAAAATTTCATAATTATATTTTTATAACCAATCATTAAGTAATTAATTCACTTATCAAATTGTATTAAAAAAAAAAAATAATTTTCATGTAAAAAAGAGAGAATAAGAAAGATAAAATAGTTCTTTAGTGTTTTTATTAATAATTAATAAAAATTAGTTTTTTTTGTTTCGTCTTTAGTTTGATAATACACTGACCTAGCGAGTTAGTCGTATTATAATAATAAATTTAATAAATAAACATTATTAAAAAAAAATACATATATATTTGATACATTAGAGTGTGTGTGTTTATTATTATAATATTTCGTTACAATAAAAACACTCTAAGAAAAAGATCACTACCTCAGTGCCTCGTTTATTTGCTTACTTCTAATTTTTTTTATGGATAACTCTGTTGATTTGAAGAACGGTTTTGATGGCAACCGTCGCTACCTGAAGGGATTCTTAGCCAAAATGGACATGATCTTTATGATCCATCCTGAAATAGGAAGGGACGATGGAGAAAAGGTCTTCTACGTCGTTAGTCGCCTCTACGGGGATGCAATGAATTGGGCTGCTACCTTGATTAACAACCATGATCCTTGCTTACAGGATTATGGCGCCTTTGTTGGAAAGCTGAAGGCTGCTTTTGGTTTTCAGGATATGGTCTATACTGCCAACCAAAAGCTCAAGAAGATCAAACAACATGGCCTATCCAATACTCAAGAGTATATCAAGGAATTTAACTACTATACCGATGAATCCACTTGGAATGAACAAGCCAAGATGGATGCTTTTGTTGATGGGTTGGACGATAGAATCGCCACCCATATCCTTCAGATGTTTCCTGGCCCCTCTACCTTGATAAACTTACAAACAATAGCCAGTCGTATAGGAAGTAGATTGGCATGCCACCAAGAGGAAATAAACAGAAGATCCAATAGAAGTTTCCGTTCTAAACAAAGCTTCCAATCCCGCTCCTCAGAAAGATCTACAAGTAAATCCACTCAGCCCAAGAAGGAAAATAATTTTGGCCCCATTTCAAGTGAAGAACGTAGCCGCCGAATGAAAGAGAATCTCTGCTTATATTGTGGTAAACCTGGTCACCGATTATCTGAATGCCCTATTAGAACCAAAAAGGAAAACCATACTAATAATGCTGGGGTCCATGTTTTGAATGAACAAAAAAAATCCACTCGACTTTCGGATAACTCCTCTTTACCTCAAACTGTTATCGATGTTGATGTTGTTCTTCCATACAAATCTGTCGGAACTAAAGTTCTCTTAGATAGTGGTTCACAATTCTGTTTGATAGACCACGCCTTTGTTAAGGCCCATGAGATCCCTATAATTACCAAAGTAAAATGCCCACAAATTATAGGTATCGGAGGTCACCAAAAGATTATCGGCCAGACTTGGCCTATAACTGTGGAACACATGAATCACTCATGCCAGTTACAATTTTACGTCGTAGAATTGCCTTCTTACTGTTGTATTCTTGGCTCTGATTGGCTGGCCCTTCACAATCCGACAATCAATTTTGCTAGTAAGGACGTTTCCTATCATTCTGAATACTGTAAGGAAAATTGCTTAAGGAAAGAATCTGCTAGCTCTACCACTTCTGAACTCGAAGACCAATCGAAGGACGAAATGTCAGTTGGAAATACACCTGAATACCCTTTCAATGTATTCACTTGTTTAGAAGAACCTGAAGTTGAGTCACCCCAAATTCCAATTCACTACTCTCAACACTCCAAAGTGTTCGAGGAAAGGCTCGCTGATAAACTCCCTCCTCATCGCACGTACGACTGTGAGATCAACCTGAGACCAAATAGCAACTTGTTTTATGGTCCAATCTACCGACTTACTGAGAAAGAATCAAAGGTATTAGAAGAAACCATTAATGAAAATTTAAAAAAGGGGTTTATCCGCAAATCCAAATCGCCAGCTGGTGCTCCCGTTCTGTTTGTCCCGAAGAAGAGTGGAGAACTTCGTATGTGTATCGACTACCGCCGCTTGAACGAAATCACCATTAGGAACTCGTACCCTCTCCCATTGATCCAAGACATGTTGGATCATCTAGGAAAAGTTAAGGTGTTCTCGAAGCTAGATCTTCGATCCGCCTATAACTTGGTAAGAATCAAAGAAGGCGATGAATATAAGACCGCCTTCACCTGTCAATTTGGCCATTTCGAATATCTGGTAATGCCTTTCGGTCTCAAGAACGCTCCTGCAGTCTTCCAACATTTTATTAACGACGTTCTTGGAGGCATTATCGATAAATTCGTCTTTTCGTATATTGACGATATTATCATTTTCTCTGATAATATAGCCGAACATCATGAACACGTCAATGAAGTCCTTCGTAGACTCGAAGAAGCCGGACTGTACGCTAAACTTGAAAAATGTCTATTCGACTCTCCTTGTCTTGACTTCCTTGGTCATAGAATCTCTGCCTCTGGTATCGGAATGGACCCTAATAAGGTGAAAGCCATTGCGGAATGGCCGACTCCTAAATCGGTCCATGAACTACAATCTTTCCTAGGCTTAGCCAACTATTATCGTAGATTTATTCCTGGCTTTGCTAAGATTGCTCACCCACTCCACCAACTTTGCAAGAAGAACACCGCCTTCGTTTGGAACGATACCGCTCAAGATGCTTTTGATGCTTTGGTTAAGCATTTTATTAGTCAGCCTATCCTTGCATATCCTGATGTTGACCTACCTTTCGTTGTCGAAACCGATGCAAGTAACTTCGCCATAGGTGCTGTATTGTCTCAAGTCAACAAGTCCGACAATATTCTTCACCCTGTTGCGTTCTTTTCTAGATCCCTTACAAACCCGGAGAAGAACTACCCTATCTATGATAAAGAACTTCTGGCTATCGTCGCGTCCTTAGAAGTGTGGAGACATTTTTTGAAAGGTGCGAATCATCCTTTCAAAATTATATCAGACCACAGAAACCTCCTTTTTCAGAAGAAACCGGAGAAGATGACTCAGAGATTAATTAGATGGTCCCTTTTCCTTGCTGAATTCGATTTTGTCATTGAATATCGCCCTGGTTCCTCGAACGGGAAAACCGATGCCTTGTCAAGAAGACCTGACTATCTTGATCACTCTTGCAATTCCGATTCTAATAACTCTGTCTTTCGTCCCGAAAATTTCAGCTCCTGCTTTGCTTCATCCACTCCTTCTTCTCTTCTTGAAAAAATTGCTCTCTCTTGTAAACTTGACAAATTCTTCATTGAGACTTCTAATCAACTTCTCAATGATAATTGTTCTTCTGACTACAAACTTAGTAACAACGTCCTCCTTTTCCAAGATAAAATCTATGTTCCTAATGATTGCCGAGTTGAAATTCTGTCTTCTTGTCATGACTCCCCTGCTGCCGGCCATTTTGGTATTTCAAAAACTTTATCCTTGATTTCCCGTAACTACTGGTGGCCCAAAATGTATCAGGATGTTAAGGACTATGTCCGTTCTTGTGAGGTCTGCTGTCGTTCGAAATCCTCTAGACATAAACCTTACGGGTTATTATCCACTCTTCCTTTAGGTGAACGTCCCTGGTCTTCCATTGCTATGGATTTTATCACTGACCTCCCCTCTTCTCGTGGATTTACCTGTATCTTCGTTGTCATTGATCGATTGACAAAAATGGCTCACTTTATCCCTCTTGAAAAAGTTCCCACTGCTGAACGTGCTGCCGAAGCTTTCATTAACAACGTCTTCAAACTTCATGGATGCCCCTCCGACATTGTTCTCGACCAAGGTTCTCAGTTCACTTCAAAGTTTTGGAAGAAATTCTTTGCTACCCTCAAGATTGATTTGAAATACTCTTCTGCTTATCACCACCAATCCAATGGCCAGACGGAGAGAGTGAACTCCGTTGTAGAACAATATCTACGCTGCTTCTCAAATTACAAAGGCACTAACTGGATCGAATACTTAAGCCTAGCTGAATTTAGTTACAATAATTCAGTTCAAGAATCTGCAAAACAAACACCCTTCTTCTTGAACTATGGTTTCCATCCTAATTTTAATCCAACAATTCCAACAACAAGTGAAGTTCCAAGAGCTGAAGAATACACAAAAGAATTAAAAGAAATTATCAGCACCCTCAAGAAAAACCTTTCGGAAGCCCAAAAGAAACAAGAACATTTCGCCAATAGACATAGACAACCAGGCCCGTCATTCAAACCAGGAGAAAAGGTATGGTTAATCAATAATAATTTAGTTAAGGGAAATAAAAAATTCACCCCTCGGAAACTCGGTCCCTATGAAATTGAACAACAAATATCAGAAGTCTCATTCAAATTGAAACTCCCTGGTAACATGAAGATTGATCCGGTATTCCATAAATCATCTCTCGAGCCTTACTTCGAAGGGAAAAGTACAAACCGAAAAGTTCAACCTCCACCACCTGTCATTATAAACGAAGAGGAGGAATACGAAGTAGAAGAAATTCTGGACAAAAGAAGACGCTATAACAAAACTCAGTACTTGATCAAATGGAAAGGATATCCTATTTCAGAAGCCTCATGGGAACCCGAAGAAAATCTGAACTGTCCAGCAAAGCTAAGAGAATTCAACAAGACCCATTAAAAAAAAAAAAAAAAAAAAAAACTAATAATAATAAAATTAACTAATTTTCATTAATTTTTAGACACAAATGAGGGAATATTAATTTTAGAATAAACTTAACCGATACCGTTTTGGCGAAGCTCCCATAGGGATTTACTGGACTTACAAGCGTACCAAGAACAAGTACTATCAAACGGCCATATTGGAACCTTGCCTATGAAACCTCTAGTACTTGTTGGACATACTTTAGTCTTGGCGCCAACCCGCCTTACATCAAAGTTACTCTACCAACCCCGACTTCGAACCCACAACCTTCTAGTTTATTGCCAACTACTCGACCATTGTACCACACCTTTTAATTCTCATATGAAGTCAACTGCCTATTTAAAAAAAAAAAAAATTATTAGCTTATAAATTCGTCTGGAATCCGAATTTAGAGGAGGAGCTTGTAATGAGGTATATCTAATGATAAGGGTTAGACTAGAAAATCATTAAGGTTAGATTAATGAAAATTTCATAATTATATTTTTATAACCAATCATTAAGTAATTAATTCACTTATCAAATTGTATTAAAAAAAAATAATTTTCATGTATAAAAGAGAGAATAAGAAAGATAAAATAGTTCTTTAGTGTTTTTATTAATAATTAATAAAAATTAGTTTTTTTTGTTTCGTCTTTAGTTTGATAATACACTGACCTAGCGAGTTAGTCGTATTATAATAATAAATTTAATAAATAAACATTATTAAAAAAAAATACATATATATTTGATACATTAGAGTGTGTGTGTTTATTATTATAATATTTCGTTACACATTAAAGATATCAAACAGAGGCGTTTGATATCTTTACATTATAGGAGTTTATAAATTTTATTAACTTTAAGTTAAAAAATTACTAACGCTAAAGCTTCGTAATTTTTGTCAATTTTTGTTCTTTTTATACATGAACAATTTTAATTATTACAAATTTAAATTTTAATTAATTATTGTCTAATTATAAAATATTTAATTTTTATAAATTAATAATTAATATAATTATTGTAAATAGTTAATAAATTTAAATTAAAATTTTTAATAATAAAATTTTAATAATTTTAAAAAATTTAATAATTTCAAATATTAGAAATTTTATACTTTGAAATTTTTTAATAAAAATTTAAAAAATAAATTTTTTCAAATTTTCAAACTTTCAAATTTTAAAAAAATTTTTAATTTTTTTCATGTGTCCAAATTTTTTAAATTTTTATAAATGTTATTGTGACACTGCCCGTCCTAAGGCTCGTTTCGCCGGACGACCCAAAAAATTATGGACACTGGCACGTCATAATAATTTGGACATTGACACTTCCACGACACTTAGAAAAATTTTGAGAATTTCCATTTTTTGAAAATTCTCAATTTTTGAAAAAAATATATAAGTGTTGAAAAAGTGAAGTGTAAAATTGTTCAAAGAAAAGTTGTGAGGGTATCACGTGGATTCTTCAGAAATGGAGACTACACGTGAAGGTTAGGGAAATGATATGACTCGAGGGGAAGCGGATTTTGGGATGCGGAAAAGGTTGCGGAATTTGAGGGTTGAGGGCAAAGGCGAAAGAGTGTGGTTGGGTAGCGGAATAGTGGTTGGTAGTTGTAGTGGTGGCGACTAGTGGGTAGCGGAGTTGTGGGTAGTAGGTGGGATAGTGGCGATTGGTGGGTAGTGAAGGAGTAAGGGTGGTAGACACTAGTAGGTGGGGTACTAAAAAGTGGGATCCAGATTAAGAATCTGGGACGGAAAACATACCTGGATCTGGGACTTGAGTAATTGGAGTAGCAAAACGACCTCTCATGATAACATCATGATCTAAATCAAATCTTGTTGAAGTAGATTCATCATCTCTAAAGGCAGTAGGTCTTGGAGTAGCTATCCTATCATAGTTGGTATGTAACAATGGTTGTTCATCTTCATTCCGAGTAGCTTGACTATTATTCATACTAGTTAATACTCCCATGATTTCATTTAAACGATTATTCACATCATTGGAAAAATTTTGAAAATCTTCACGGAAAACCAAATTTTCATTGATACCCTCAATGATATCTTTGGCAGTCTGAGTAGCCTCCTCTCTAAGTTGATTTACCTCGTCTGGGAAGTTAGGAACTGGAGTGAACATTCTAAAGTAGCCACTAAACAGCGGGTAAAGATTATTGTTAAGTTTTTGGATTTGGTTATGCGGCCAGGTCAGAATGTTATCAATTATATAGTAAATATGTTTTTTAAGAAATTAAATTTAAATATAAAATAACCCTTTAAACTTCCAAATGAAAAATTAATATTTATTCTTTAGAATAACTTTTTTTTTTATAAAATTTTATTTATTTATTAATAATAATATAAATGATAATATATTTAATAACTATATAATTAAGATTATAACTATAATCTTTACAAAGAATTAAAATCAAATTCAATTCATTCTATTTTATATTCTTTGTTCAGATTATTAAATTGATAAAAATAAAGTATTACATGTAATATGTTAATAATATAATAAGATTGTTTGTTTGTTTGTGTTTGTTTGTTTGTTTTGTCATGACATAAAATAAAATAAACATATGATTAATCATTTAAACACTTGATCCATTAACCTATTTTATAATAATTAAAATTATTTAATTTATAAATGTTAACTGTTACACCTAAATGGTTTAGTTCTATTTTTAGTAACAGTCACTATCATTAATTAAATTAATATAATTAGAATTTCTATTGATATCCTTTTAATTTTCGTCAAGTCATAAGAAATGTCTATGATCCATACTTGATATCATATTAATTTTAATTTACTTATTAAAATCTTCAAATGATCATATCTTCCTTAAATGACCAGTTAGAAGGACCGCGATTGTACCAAAATGTAGCTTTTCCCTTAAGCTTTCTAATAAACTTAGTTTCACAGCCGTAGTACTTACAGCCGTAGCACTCGTTTTTGGCGAGTTACACCTTGTTTCGTGTTTGTTTATTTTTGGTTAAGGGTTATAGTGTATTGATATTAAATTTTTGAAATCATAACCCTTTCACTGAATCAGAATTTAAAAGGTGACTTTTAAAGGTGTTTTAAAATAATTATTGGGATCATTTAATTCTAATTATTATGTTTAATTAATTATAGATATTATCTGAATTTGTTTTAAATCCAGTTAATATCTTCACAAATTAACTAAATTATATAACTTATTAACTAATATTTAGCCAATTAAGTTAGTTATTACCTCTCTATACGAGTTAATAACTAAATAAAGTTTTATAAAAAATAATAAAATAAATAAAATAAATATTATAACACTAAAATAATTACAAACAAACGTATAAAGATCTTATGAAATAATGTTTACTTAAATAATTCTATATTAATTATATCTTTTATTTATTAATTATAATTATATACATTAATTATTATTATAGTTACTAATTTACTTTAATACTAACGCTAAAGTATTTAACGTTAGTTTTAACTATACTATTTAACTATATTAGTTTATTTTCTTTACCACTTGATTGGGTAAAGCAAATAAACTTCCTATTTAATTAATAACCATTAATATATGGTTATACATATATCTGGCCAATAAATGGTGACCAGAATATATGGTTTCAATTGAAATATTTGTGGGCAAACTTATGGCCACAAATATTTCTTACAATGCTACGGTTCAAATAAGATATCACAAAACACTTGAATAGTTATAAAAATAAAAATTTATTTAATTTTAATTTTTATTCATTTAATTTATTTTTGATTTTTCAATTTTTAAAATTTTTCTCAAAAATCCTCGTACTTTTTCCAACTATCCATTATTTGAAATTTAATGGTTTTGGATAGCTAAGGATTTAAATTGATTTCATTCATAATATATGGACCATTCACTGTAACATATATTAATTAAATCCTTAATATATATTATGAATAATCTCTTAATATTTGAATAGAAAAATTTTTAATTTATAATTAATAAAATTTTAATTTATGATATGTGTAACATTTTTGCATATCATATATTATATATTTAATTATGACATATAATAAAATTATATTATTCAATTAATTATGCCCTTTTTTAGACATAAATAATAATTTTTCTGTCGAGGTATCTTCTGTTTTGTGTGTAACAGTTGCCTCTTTTAGTAAAAATTATAATTAAATTCTATGTCATAATTTCAAATTATAAAATATTATACAATAAAGTTAATTAATAAAATAAACCTTAAATAATAATAAAATACCTATAACTATTTTAATAATAAAATTTTGTAAAATTTATAAGTATAAAATATTATAAGTAATTATACTAATACTAATAGTAAAGGTCTTAAATAACTATATACAAATAATATAACTATATAATAAAAATATTAATAATTACTAGAAAAATGTATAAAAATTATATATTATAATTTTTATATTTTAAAAATAGAGTTAAACACTAGTAAGGAATATAAATAGTTGAAGGTTAAATCCTAAAATTCTAGCTAATTCAACTATTTATGTTCATTCCTTAACAACATGTAATAATTATTATATATTTAATAATAATTATTATCTACAATATAATAATACAAATCGTAATATGTATTATTAAATTGAGAAGTTTCTTAATAGTAAATAAAAATGAATACTTATCTTAAAGAGTTTATTATAAGTGAATTATAATAACAAACACAAAATATTAAGACTATCTTTAATGTAAATATTTTTTATGAATATAGTTTTTGAAAGGGTTATTTATTATAATTGTCTTAAAATAATAACTCTGGATTCTTTAGTGGAATTCCAGAGTCCTTATATTTATAATTTTTTGATAATTTAAAGTTTAATAAAGAATTTCTAATCTTAACAAATAATCTTTTTAGGAAAAGACTAGAAGAAAAACCTAAAAAGATATTCGATTGATAACTAATATATCAATCATCGTAATATTAAGTAAAACCGATTAAAATTCGGAAAAACCTTAATATCTGTAAAGACATCAAACGCCTCTGTTTGATATCTTTAATGTAACTTAAGCCACAAGTATTATTGTTTAAGTTACACAAATTATATTCAGAAAAAGAAAATGAGACATAATTTATTTATTAATAATTAAAGTTTAAAACAAAATAAATTATTAATTTATTTTTAATGTTTAACAAGTAAATTAATATTCTCAATTTAAATCCCTAGTTTTAGTATTGTTTTTTTATAGAAATAGATAAATAATAAATGATTAATATATCAATAATACATGGGCACATATTCAAATTAAATAGTACTTAATTTGAATTGCCAATTGTATTTTACTAAAAATAGTTATAGTTTAAATATTTATTAATAATTAAGATTTTAGTGTAGATTTTAAATAATAATATATAAGAAATAAATAGTTATAATATAATATAAATGTATTTAGGAAAAATATAAATAGAAGATATTTTTCATCATTTTATCGATGTAATTGTTATTATTAAAATTCTATTATAATAAAAGATATTTTATAAAACAATTTTTTATTTTATTTCTCAAATTTTTGTGTTATTGTAATAGGTTAGATATCCTAATCTATTCGGTTTAGTGTCTGACTTTACAATAACAATTACCTAAACAGATAGTTACGAATACGTTAGGGTATCAAGAAGAAATAGAAGAACTTTTGGGAAGATTCTACTAGGACAAATAGAAGAATTCTACTAGAAGAAATATAAGAACTTTTTGGAAAACTCTACTTGAAGAAATAGAAGAAATTTTTGAATATTTTGCTAAGGCTACCTAAGGAAGATTATCAAGAACTTTGGGATATTCTACCGGACTACAAGAATACTTTAATCAATCGGAACGCTTCACCGAATAATTCGTATTTGAAAAGGACTATTACTACGGCTGAAGTTTGGAATTAACATTAGTTAATAACTTGTTCGACACTGTAATTATACAGAGAGAGTCTGTAATAACTTATTAACTTATTGTTAGAAGACGAAAAAAAAAAAAAAAAAAAAAAAAAAAAAAAAAAAAAAAAATTTACTTACTTGAAATAATAGTAAGAAACCCTCGTTATTTTACTTAATTTTAATTTTATGTGTTTTTGTATTAGAGTTGGAGGAATTAATTAATACTTTTGATAATTTAAATTTAGAAGAAATGGAAGAAAGAGGTGGTGGTTCTACAGTAAATCCAGGGAACATTATCAATGCTCCTCCGTTGTTTACTGGTAGACATAGAGATTTAGATGGGTTTTTAACTAGAGTAGAATTGGTATTTCGAACTCGACCGGCACTGTACAATACAGATCGCGTCCGGGTTGATTTCGTTATTTCCTACTTCTCTGGTAGACCCCTGGAATGGGCATCATCGCTTATGAGGAATAATAGTAATGTATTGAACCATTATGATGAATTTATAGATCGCCTCAGAGCTAATTTCGGTAGTGATCGATATGACACTGTTGTTGCAAACGGTAAACTCGATAACATTAGACAAAGAAAACTTGGTCAAGTAGTTGATTATATCACCGAGTTTCAACGAGTTAGCCAAAATTCCAACTTTAACGAAAGTGCTAAGATCTATATGTTTCTGAAAGGTTTAAATCCATTACTTAGAGAGAAATTGGCGTTTGTCGAAACAAACCCGTCATCTATGGAACATTTAATATCCTCAACAATATTAGTTGAAGATATGATGAAAAGGAATTCTTTGAGTGAGTTTTATTTTAATAATAGAAGGGCTAATGATCCTATGGATGTTGACGTTTTTAGAATTAGTGCTGATAAGAAGCGTAAACGTTATGTAAATATTCAAGGAACTAGTAATAATTATGATGAGAGCCCAAGAACGTTTGAAGAAGAAAGGAGAAAGGAGGTTTGTTTTTTGTGTAAAAAACCTGGACATTTTAAATTTAATTGTCCAAATAGAGTAAAACCCAAGAAGGTTTTTAGAATAATTAAAGAAAAAACTCCTAAGATTGTTGAACCGAAAATTTATAAAGTAGGAGTAATGGACAAAAAAGATGATTTGAATTTTATTGACTTTTATTTAAGTACTAACGAGGTCCCCGAAGCAAAAATCAAGGTGTTGATTGATTCTGGTTCCGAGTTAAATTTTATTAACCCGGATATTGCTGAGGATCTTGGCATTAAATTTGAGAATATTGACCCATTCCGTGTTTCCGGAGTCAATGATGGAATTTCCAGAGTCTGGGAAAAGTCGGAGAAATGTATGCTAAGATATAGGAACCATTATGAAGTTATTCAGCTGTATAGCTTAAAGGTTCCTGGAGTTGATGTTATTCTTGGGTTACCTTGGATCAAAAAGCATAATCCTGAAGCTTTTTATGATCCTAAGAAAATTGCTTTTAGTTCCGGTTATTGTGCTAGACACTGTAACCAAGGTAAAAGAAGAAGGAAGCAAAGAAAGAAGTCTCAAAAAAGCCAGCTAGATCATGATGTTCTTGACCGAAGTTTAACTAAAACAGTAAAATCTGTCTCTACAGCCCCTTTAAAAAACCCTGAAGAAAAGGAGTATATTAAAGGCCGCCTTGTTAGAACCATTAATGATGAAGATGATAGCGATGAGGAATATATTAGTTTTAATAAAAAGGTTAAATGTATTGTAACGAAAATTAATGAAACATGTAATAATAATAATGAATCATGTAGTAATAATAATAATAATAATGAAAAGGATATTAATAAAGATAAATTGGTCTCCGTACCAACCCAATATTTAGAATTTAGTGAAGTGTTTAATGAAAAAAATTGTGAAGTGTTACCTCCTCATAGACCTTATGATTGCGAAATCAAGCTTAAGGATGATTCAACTTTATTTTATGGACCATTGTATCCATTAACTGAAGTTGAAAGAGAGGAACTTAAAAAGTATATAGATGAAAATTTAAATAAAGGTTTCATTAGGAAATCATCGTCTCCTGCTGGTGCCCCAATTTTGTTTGTTAAAAAGAAGGACGGTTCCTTAAGACTTTGTATTGATTATAGAAGGTTGAATGATATTACAATTCGTAATTCATATCCTTTACCTTTAATAAGTGACCTTTTGGATAGGGTGAAAAATGCTAAGATTTTTACCAAACTAGACCTTAAATCCGCTTATAATCTTGTTCGTATTAAAGAAGGTGATGAATACAAAACGGCTTTTCGTACTAGGTATGGTCATTTTGAATATCTGGTTATGCCTTTTGGATTAAAGAATGCACCTGCAACCTTTCAACACTTTATTAACGATGTTCTTAGTGATTATTTAGATGATTTTGTTATCTCATATATTGATGATATCCTTATTTATTCTAATAATATCGAAGAGCATCACGAGCATGTTAAAAAGGTACTTAAGAAACTACTCGAAAATAATCTTTATGTTAAATTAGAAAAATGTGAGTTTGATGTTAAGAAAACCACTTTTCTTGGTTATGTCATTTCAAAAGATGGGTTGCAAATGGATGAAAATAAAGTTAAAGCAATTCTCGATTGGCCGGTTCCCAAGAATGTTAAAGAGGTTCAGTCTTTTATTGGTCTATGTAACTATTACAGAATTTTTATTAAAGACTTTGCTAAAATGGCAAACCCTCTTCACAAGCTCACTAGAAAAAATGTTGCTTTTAACTGGGTGAAAGAAGATCAGGACGCTTTTAATTTATTAAAAACTTTGTTCACGTCAGCTCCTATTCTGAAACATGCGGATAGTAATAAACAATTTATTGTTGAAACTGATGCTAGTAATTATGCTGTCGGTGCTATTCTCTCTCAAGAGTTTGACGGCAAATTACATCCCATTGCATTTCTTTCTAAAAGTTTGACGAGTTGTCAAAGAAACTATCCTATATATGACAAGGAACTGTTAGCCATTATAGTTGCACTTGAAGAATGGCGTCATTACTTAGAGGGTGCACGCCATCAGTTCATAATTTATACCGATCACAAGAACTTAACATTTCCTAGAAAACCTGAAATGTTATCTCAGAGACAAATTAGATGGAATTTGTTCTTATCCAGATTTGACTTTAAACTCATTTATAGAGCTGGTAAGAAATCTGGTAAGCCTGACATTCTGTCTCGTAGAAGTGATCATTTAGTGAATGTTATTAACTCTGATGTTTCTTGTCTTACTATTTCGCTTCATCATAGTGATAACAAACCTTTAATAGATTCTATTTTATCAGAACTTAAAAATGACGATTTGTATAATTCCATTGTTCAATTTAAAATGAATGGTTCTACAAGTAATGCACCTATTAAAAATATTGATAAAGTTATTATTGACGGTGAAGGATTTTTGTTATTTAATAATCTTATTTATGTTCCTAAATCTCTTAGGACTAGAGTTTTGGAACTCCATCATGATTCTGTTGCTGCTGGCCATTTCGGCATTAAGAAAACTGTCGAACTTATTTCAAGAAACTTTTGGTGGCCAAGATTTCATTCAGATGTTAAATCCTTTATTAAATCTTGCGTGACTTGTTGCAAATCCAAAGTCCCTAGACATAAGCCTTATGGATTGTTATCCCCTTTGGACACTCCTAGTAGGCCTTGGTCTGATATCTCTATCGACTTTATTGTTGATCTTCCTAAGTCCAGAGATATGACTACACTTATGGTTGTTGTCGATAGATTTACTAAATTTGCTCACGCCATTCCTTTACGTTGTCTTCCTACTGCTTCAATTGCTGCTGATGCTTTTATTGCCAATGTCTTCCGTTTGCATGGTCTTCCTAATTCCATTATTTCTGATAGAGGCTCGCAATTTACTTCTGATTTCTGGTCAAGACTTTGTGACCTTCTTAATATCAATCATTCATTGTCAACTGCTAACCATCCGCAGACAGATGGTCAAACGGAGAGGGTGAACGGCATATTAGAACAATATTTCCGTTGTTTTATCAATAAAAAGCAGAATAACTGGGTTGATCTTATCCCGTTTGCTGAATTTGCTTATAATAATACTTTACAGCAATCTATAAATCAATCCCCATTCTTTGCTAATTATGGTTTTCATCCAAAGTTCAGCTTGGAAATCCCGGCTAATGATAGACCTAGTAGAGCTGAACAAAGAGTAATTGATATGAGTGAAAACTTTAAATTATTAAAAGGAAACTTAGAAAAAGCAAAAGAAACATATAAGAAATATGCCGATATGAAAAGAATGAGTCCCCCGGAATTTGAAGTGGGAAAGAAGGTATGGTTATTGAAAGATTCTCCGAGAACTAACTTGAAGAAGAAATTAGCACCTCAAATGCTTGGTCCATTTGAAATAATTGAAAAAGTTAGTTCTCTCGCTTTTAAATTGAAACTCCCAAAGACAATGAGATGTCATCCAGTCTTTCATGTCTCATTGTTAGAACCATACTTTGAAAACGAGTTTATAGATAGGTCTAATAGTAGGAAAAGAAATATTCATCTTAGCACAGATTTAATTGAAAAAATTCCAGAAAAAATTGAGAAGATGAAATCTGTTAATGGTGAGACATTTTATAAGTTATCGTGGAAAGGATTTGACAAATCCACTTGGGTTTCTGAAGATCAGATCCCGGACAAACAATTAATACAAGAGTTCGAAAGAAACTCTAAAAAGTCAAAACATAAGTTGAATGACTCCTCCATGAGAATAAGAAAGAATAAAGGTGGTAATCTAATCAAGCACAGATACCAACCATTTGTAATTGAAATTCCTTCGAGAAAAGATTCCTTATAAATTAATCTCGCAGGAGCTCGACTTAGAGAGAGAGATTGTAAAGACATCAAACGCCTCTGTTTGATATCTTTAATGTAACTTAAGCCACAAGTATTATTGTTTAAGTTACACAAATTATATTCAGAAAAAGAAAATGAGACATAATTTATTTATTAATAATTAAAGTTTAAAACAAAATAAATTATTAATTTATTTTTAATGTTTAACAAGTAAATTAATATTCTCAATTTAAATCCCTAGTTTTAGTATTGTTTTTTTATAGAAATAGATAAATAATAAATGATTAATATATCAATAATACATGGGCACATATTCAAATTAAATGGTACTTAATTTGAATTGCCAATTGTATTTTACTAAAAATAGTTATAGTTTAAATATTTATTAATAATTAAGATTTTAGTGTAGATTTTAAATAATAATATATAAGAAATAAATAGTTATAATATAATATAAATGTATTTAGGAAAAATATAAATAGAAGATATTTTTCATCATTTTATCGATGTAATTGTTATTATTAAAATTCTATTATAATAAAAGATATTTTATAAAACAATTTTTTATTTTATTTCTCAAATTTTTGTGTTATTGTAATAGGTTAGATATCCTAATCTATTCGGTTTAGTGTCTGACTTTACAATATCCGATTGTCCTAATATGTATTTATATTTTCTAATTGTTTCTATAAGTTATTTCAAGATACGATACATAAATATAAAATACAAACGTAAAATAAAATATATAATGTTTCTTATAAAATGTAATACAAAAATTATTAATTAAAAAATAAATGAATGTTTACTATTATTTTAAATATATTACTAAATTAAATAAATAAATAATTAATATAGTAATTAAATAAATTTTAAATTAAGTAAATGAATAATTAATATCAATATAGATAAATGTTTATAGTAATTTAAATGAATGTATGCTAATAGTTTAAATAAATAATTAATTTAATAATTAAAAAATAATTAAATAAGAATTAATTTATACAAAAAATAATTATTAATTCTTACACAACAATGCTACGGTTCAAATAAGATATCACAAAACACTTGAATAGTTATAAAAATAAAAATTTATTTAATTTTAATTTTTATTCATTTAATTTATTTTTGATTTTTCAATTTTTAAAATTTTTCTCAAAAATCCTCGTACTTTTTCCAACTATCCATTATTTGAAATTTAATGGTTTTGGATAGCTAAGGATTTAAATTGATTTCATTCATAATATATGGACCATTCACTGTAACATATATTAATTAAATCCTTAATATATATTACGAATAATCTCTTAATATTTGAATAGAAAAATTTTTAATTTATAATTAATAAAATTTTAATTTATGATATGTGTAACATTTTTGCATATCATATATTATATATTTAATTATGACATATAATAAAATTATATTATTCAATTAATTATGCCCTTTTTTAGACATAAATAATAATTTTTCTGTCGAGGTATCTTCTGTTTTGTGTGTAACAGTTGCCTCTTTTAGTAAAAATTATAATTAAATTCTATGTCATAATTTCAAATTATAAAATATTATACAATAAAGTTAATTAATAAAATAAACCTTAAATAATAATAAAATACCTATAACTATTTTAATAATAAAATTTTGTAAAATTTATAAGTATAAAATATTATAAGTAATTATACTAATACTAATAATAAAGGTCTTAAATAACTATATACAAATAATATAACTATATAATAAAAATATTAATAATTACTAGAAAAATGTATAAAAATTATATATTATAATTTTTATATTTTAAAAATAGAGTTAAACACTAGTAAGGAATATAAATAGTTGAAGGTTAAATCCTAAAATTCTAGCTAATTCAACTATTTATGTTCATTCCTTAACAACAATAATAATTGCTGGGGATATAACTCAGTGGTAGAGTGCTTGCTTTGCATGCAAGAAGCCTCGGGTTCGATCCCCGATATCTCCATTTTTATAAATATAATTAAAAAATATAATAGTTTAATTGAATAATTATATTATTTTAGGACTACTAAAATTAAATAAGAAGTTTAAACAAAAACACATGAAAATATAAAGTTTTATTATTAAACAAAAATAATGCTTTATGTTATATTGTAAAAGTTTTACTAAACTTATAATTTAATATTAAAATATTAAATTAAATAAAAGATTAAAGATAACTAGGTTAGAAAAAATATTTTATTAAAATAATCTTAATTGTTTTATAAATGAATAATTAAATTATGTATTATAGTTAAAATAATTTCTTTTTATTTTATTTAAAGAATATATATAATAATGAGATTATTTAATAGTAATACTTATTAAGTATTAATAAGGTAATAATCTTTACAAGGATTTAATTTCATAAAACTATTCTAAACTATTTATACTATTTGTAATTTTACATTTAATAATAAAATAACTTTTTAATATATAATTATTTTTATAATATATTTTATAATACTAAGGCTAAACTTAAGACCTATTACTAATTATTAAAAATAACTATTGTTTATATATCCATAATATTAATTATTTCTTAATTATAATATAATTCATTGAATATAATATTAATAATTATAATCTTTTAATTCAAAGATTATAAGTTATGTTATTGAAATAATTATTATAAAATAAAGTTAATTAATTCCGGAAAATAATTTTAATTTAATTAAAACAATAATTTATATCCTTTTGGGTGAATGATTTATGTTCAATACATCAGGGGTGATCATTCTCTGAATAAACAATTAATCATTACTAACAAAATATCTTTAAATTGGAATATCTCGTGAACCAGCAGAGAAATCGACCTGATTTTAAGATACGTTGTTTATCTCAAGCGTGGCTTTCTAACGAACCCACAATCTCCCAAAACACAATTATCCAAAATCGCCATTCGTTAAGGAGATACACGTGTTTTTCCTTATTTAATTTTAACGATAAGGGTTAAAGTTATTTTTTATAAAATTATTAAGGGTTAAGGTCATATCTTAACCTTTTCTAAATTTTTTAAATTGTGAAATAAATTTAATTAAAAAATAATTTTATTAATAAGGTTAACAAAGAGAAAAAGTTACATTGTAAATATTACAGTTATATAATGAGATGTAAGGTCATGTGACTATAGGAAATAAAATAAAATAAATAAAAAATAACTATCTCTACAACACGTAGACATTACGTTTACAACACTTTTAATACATGTTTATGTTTTTATAAATCAGTCACGTGTGTTTATAAATATATGATATAGATAAATAAAATTATGTGTCCATAAATGTTCACACTCCCCTTCAAATTAGATTTTCTTTAAGAATATCTTATTTGTATATTCAAACATTTTTGGACTAGGTAGATCTTTAGTTAAAGGGTCAGCTAGCATTTCTTTAGTGTTTATATATTCTATTTTTATATTGTTCTTTTCTATGTTGTCAATAATGAAATGGTAGTGTATATTTATGTGTTTTAACTTTGTGTTTATTTCACCGTTTTCTATTATTTTCTTACTTGCCTTGTTGTCGGTGAATAAAGTTATATTTTTATTGTAGTTAAAAATTTCATCTACCATATTTTTAAGCCATAGGATCTTCTTCGTATTCATTGACGTACTGATGTACTCAGCCTCAGCGGTAGACGTAGCCACACATGTTTGTTTCTTTGACAACCAGCATATTGGGCTGTTTCCCATTAAGATTATCCCTCCAGAGGTAGATTTAAAGTCTTCTGCGCCCCCGTAGTCCGAATCAGTGTATCCTTGGATTTTCCCTTCACCACTGTATTCGATTTTGTAATGTTTTGTAGTGGATGAGTATCTGAAAATGTTTACAATTGTATTCCAGTCAGATACTGTTGGGTTTTCGGATTTTCTTGCAGCTTTATTAACGGCGAAAGCAATATCCGGTCTAGTATATTAATGCACCTATTGCACTTTTATATTTAGTCCTATCAAAAGGATTATTATTTGAGGTGCTCTGTCAACTGTTGTACATGGCGTATTTCTTCTACGTACGTTTTCCATATGAAATCTTTGTAATACATTATTAATGTAATTCTCTTGAGAAATAATGTATTTGGAACCTTTCTTAATTTTTATTCCTAGAATATAATTAATGGGACCGCTATTTGATATTTTAAATTTACTTTTAATTTTGCTTATTACCCTCTCTATTGTATTTGTTTTTCCAACTATAACCATGTCGTCTACATATAGACCAATTATACATTTTACGTATTTGTTTTCTTTTAACGTATATATACATGATTCGGATTTTAATGGTTTAAAGTTATTATTTTTCAGGAATTTATCTATTGTTTTATTCCATTGTCTTCCTGATTGTTTTAAACCATAAAGAGCTTTATTCAGCTTCCAGTATCCTCCCCCAAAGTTGCTATCTCCAAGCGGAATAGTGGTGTAAATATCCGTATCTAATGGAACATTGAGGTAGGCAGCTTTAATATCGAGCTGAAATATATCCCACTTAAATTTTGCAGCAATAGCAATAATAAATTTTAGACTGTCAATATTTAAGGTTGGAGAATAGGTTAAGTCAAAATCGATTCCTTGTTTTTGACGGAAACCTCTAGCGACAAGTCTAGCTTTAAAACGTACAATTTTATTATTGCTGTCCCTTTTAACAGCAAAAACCCATTTGGTAGATATAATATTTTTGTTTTTTGGGATATTTTTAACCAGGGACATAATTTTATTAGAATATAAGTTATTCAATTCATCTTGAATGGCTGCTTTCCAATATTTTGAATTCGTACAAGACATTGCTTCTTTGTACGTAGTGGGAGCATCAGTAAATACGGTAGCTATATATTTGTTCTTGTGCTTCTTAGGGGTACTGGAATTATTTATAGAGGTAGGACTGTAAGGCCTTTTTCTTTCAGGATGGGAGGAATCATCAGAATTATCGGCCATGATATCATCCATGATATCATTTTCATCTTCAAAGTTTGGATCAAGATCATCCATAGATTTATTGTCGTCCGGGATAAAAGAATGAGAGTCACGTGTAATATCGGGAGAACCAGAAATTTTTGAATTAAAATTTATGTTATCATTAATATCCATAGTATCTGAGTTGGTAGAATTATCCTGTGTAACATTAGAATTTATGCTAGAATTATGACGTGGATTATTTGATTTATCATCCAATAGAATGTTTTCATTTTTATTTTGAATTTTTGAGTCAATTTTTGAAAAATTTTTATTAATAAAAATTTTTTCACGATGATCAGAAATTGAATTTTTAGTAGTATTTTCGCCAACATTTTTGGTATTAGAAATATCTTCAGTGGTGAATTCATCAGTTGAAGAGTTATTATAATAATCATGATTTTCAATAATTTTATTTTTGTTTTTGTCAGCAGGAGTTTCAGGAAATTGGTATTTATAATTTTTATTGATATTATTAGAAATTTTACAATTTTTCTTTTTGAAATTGCAATTGTCATTTGCAATTTCTTCTAAAACTTTTAAAATGTCATTAGTAAATTTAATTTTGTCAAATTTCGAATTTGAATTATTATTTTTGTTTTGAGTGTCTTCATTCATGTATAAAGAATTTGTTTTAGAATTGTTCATTAAATTACTTTTTGAGCTTTCCATAGTTTGAGAAATAATATTAGTCTTTTTGTTACTTTTTTCCTCTTTCCATTCAGTTTTTTCGTTATAAGTTAAATTTTTATCAACCAGGTCCTCGTCCATAGTACTTATATTGTCTTCATTTACCATTTTTTCTTCTATTTCTTCTTCATTTATTTCTTCTTCATTTACTTCTATTACTTCTTCTCCATTGTTTTGTAAAGATATCAAACGCCTCTGTTTGATATCTTTAATGTAACTTAAGCCACAAGTATTATTGTTTAAGTTACACAAATTATATTCAGAAAAAGAAAATGAGACATAATTTATTTATTAATAATTAAAGTTTAAAACAAAATAAATTATTAATTTATTTTTAATGTTTTACAAATAAATTAAATTTCTCAATTTAAATCCCTAGTTTTAGTATTGTTTTTTTATAGAAATAGATAAATAATAAATGATTAATATATCAATAATACATGGGCACATATTCAAATTAAATAGTACTTAATTTGAATTGCCAATTGTATTTTACTAAAAATAGTTATAGTTTAAATATTTATTAATAATTAAGATTTTAGTGTAGATTTTAAATAATAATATATAAGAAATAAATAGTTATAATATAATATAAATGTATTTAGGAAAAATATAAATAGAAGATATTTATCATCATTTTATCGATGTAATTGTTATTATTAAAATTCTATTATAATAAAAGATATTTTATAAAACAATTTTTTATTTTATTTTTTCAAATTTTTGTGTTATTGTAATAGAATAGATATCATAATCTATTCTTTCAGTGTTCAACATTACATGTTTTTAAAATGGAAATCCTTCTTCTTGGAGGTAGTCCTTTCTGTATTATTGTTTTGTTTATATATATTTGAATTTGTATCCATAGTGTTGTTGTTCTTGCTGTCAACAACTTTCTCTTTTACACCTTTCGTGTTATTGTTGTTCTTCGATGAGTCTGAGGATATCATATTGTCGTAATTATTAATATTATATGAATTATTGAAAGAGAAATACGGATCGTCTATATTTTTATTTTTATGAGTGTATTGTGCCGGCTTATTTTCGCAGCATTCTATTTCCCTAGAATAGTGAATTTTAAGTTTATCACCACATATCTCCATGACGATATATGAGTGATGTGTTTCGCTGAACCCAAGAAATATTCTTTCCTTTGAGTTTGGCGCAAATTTTGACTTTTTAAGAGAATAGTCCTTAAAGTAGCATATGCATCCAAATACTTTTTGATATTTTAGATCTGCTTCCTCGTTGGTAAATACTTCGTCAGGGATTAAATTATTGTTTCCTTGGTGTGGTATTTTGTTGTAAATATAACAAGAATATTTTAAAGCAAAACTCCAAAAGTCTTCAGATAATTTAGCCCAATATAAAAGTGTTTTAGCAGAATTTTGAATAGTCTGATTTATTCTTTCTGCTTTACCATTTAATTCATGTACGTAAGGAGGTGAGTTTATCTTAGTGTAAAAGTATAAAATTTAAAACAGATTTTATACTTAAAACAAAACAATTTTTATTAACACAAAAAATAAAAAAATAAAACATTAAATTTTTATTTTAAAAAAAAAAACATTTTTATTTAAACTCTTAAAAATATTATTAACTATATAATAGTTAATAATTAAAAAATTGAAAATAACAATTACATCGATTTAATAAACAAAAATTACATGTATTTATATTTTTTCATAATTATATTCTAATATATTATTCTATTTAAATAAGCATATATTTAATATAAATTTAAAGATATCAAACGCCTCAGCTTGATATCTTTAATGTAACTTTAGCCACAAGTATTATTGTTTAAGTTATATAATTTATATTACAGAAAAAGAAAATGAGACATAATTTATTTATTAATAATTAAAGTTTGAAACAAAATAAATTATTAATTTATTTTTAATGTTTTACAAATAAATTAAATTTCTCAATTTAATTTCTTAATTTTAGTATTGTTTTTGATAGAAAAAGATGAATAGTATATAAATAATAAATGATTAATATATAAATAATACATGGGCACATATTCAAATTAAATAGTATTTGATTTGAATTGCCTATTTAATTTTACTAAAATAGTTATAGTTTAAATATTCGATTAATAATTAAGATTTTAGTGTAGGTTTTAAATAATAATATATAAGAAATAAATAGTTATAATATAATATAATTGTATTTAGGAAAAATATAAATAGAAGATATTTTTCATCATTTTATCAATGTAATTGTTATTAATAAAATTTCTATTATAATAAAAGATATTTTTAATAAAACAATTTTTTATTTTATTTTAAATTTTGTGTTATTGTAATAGAATAGATATCCTAATCTATTCTTTCTGTGTCAGCATTACAATAAAATAAACAACACTAATCTAATTAAATAATAAAATAACAAAACTAAACTAAAACTAATTCATTATACTTTTAATTCAATTTGAGTAAACTCAAAATTGAATAAAGCCCATGTATTTTCTATAAATTAATTTAATATTATCAATACTATTCTTAATATATTTCCTATTGAAATATAAATAAATCTATTTTTAAAACTAAGTTAAAATTATTAAACTATTCTAAATTTAAATAAAAAAGTATAATCTATTCTAAAATTAATTAAAAAGTATTTAAAAAAATATTTTAATTATTTAAAATATTTGAAATATTTAAATTTAATTAAAATTCTTTTATTCCTTAAACTTAAATATTTATCTTAATTTAAATTTAACGGAATTATTATAAAATAATTTATTATTAAATTATTCCATAAAATTTATTCAAAAATTTTATAATCAGTTTTACTAAATATTAATTTATTATTTAATAATTAATAATTAATTATTAAATAATCTAAAGATATATATTATATCTTTACACTTAGATATACCGTTTTACTTACAATATTTTATAACTTTACTACTGTTATATTCTTTTGCACCATCTGTCTTGAATGTTTTGACTTTATATTTGTCAAAAGTGTTATTGACATTCTTTAGGAATTCAATAATGATGTCAGGTGCTTCAGATCTTGACTTGAGAGTGTAAATCCAAAGTTTTCTTGAATATTCATCCAGCATAGTCATAAAATATTTCTTATTGTTTACGGATGAATTAAACGGGCCTGAAATATCGGAGTGAATAGTCTCTAGAACTCGTCCGGCTTTAGGTACGGTTTTGTTGTGGGAAGACTCTTAATCTGTGAAATAAATTTAATTAATAAATTTTATTAATAAGGTTAACAAAGAGAAAAAGTTACATTGTAAATATTACAGTTATATAATGAGATGTAAGGTCATGTGACTATAGGAAATAAAATAAAATAAATAAAAAATAACTATCTCTACAACACGTAGACATTACGTTTACAACACTTTTAATACATGTTTATGTTTTTATAAATCAGTCACGTGTGTTTATAAATATATGATATAGATAAATAAAATTATGTGTCCATAAATGTTCACATAAATATTACTTAATATAATTTTATAATTTATTTGGAAATAAAATATTGTTGATTTTGAAATTTTATAAGTAATTTCACAATTTCAAGTGATCTTGAAATTGTAGATTTCACTAGTATTCGTGACATGTATTTGATAATATATAAATTCTTCAAAACAATATAATAAATTAAATATATATGATTTATTTAAAAAAGTAAAATAAAAATAATTATTCTTATTGAATAACTTCACTTATTATGAAAATTATGCAGAAAATATTATTCACAAACCATATTAAACAAGCAAATAATAAAAAAAATAGTAATTTAGAAAAATTAATAATTAATTAGTTACTAAATATTTTTAATGGTTTAATCATTAGTTAAATAAGGTGGGTAAGTGGTTTATGTAATTTTTATCTAAGAAAAGTATAAATAATAAATATAAATGTATTTATTTATTAATATTGAATTTAATTTAAAAGATATTCTTTTAATTTTAAGTTAATGTTTATTAATATTTGATTTATTATTTAATAAATTTATATATTTTATATAAATATATTACATATTAATAAATAAATTAGAATAGTATTATACTTATTTTTACTCTAAATAAATTTTCTCTCTATTTTTTGTAGATTTATAAAGTTGAAAAATTTAATAATTAACATTTATAATCATTTATACCATTATTTCTATTATTTTATATGATTATTAAACATTTATTTAATAATAAATTATTTAAATATAATATATAAATAAAAAAGTTTTTTTTAACTTCCGAGTGCATTTCTCCCATCAATCAGAGTAAGCCCCAATGGTGGTTCTTAGAGAAACGTTGGTTCTTTTTTATTGCTAGGTGGTTGTGACCCACCTGGTCTGTAATACTGAATCTTCAGCTTTGACGCTCGCTTAATTCATGAATATTAGACGAACGTTGTTGTACAATATTTCCAATTATAATCTTAAGCCTCAATCAATTTGATCAATATCATGAAAGAACAGATAAATTAATTATTTTAAAATGGAGATAAATTCTAAAAATTATTATTACTACCAATATATGAATAAATTATTTCCTATAATTTCATTAAAATTATTATTAGAAGCTAAAATAAAGTTTAACTTTAAATTTGGAGATATCGGGGATCGAACCCGAGGCTTCTTGCATGCAAAGCAAGCACTCTACCACTGAGTTATATCCCCAGCTTATTATTTTTTTGTGTAAGAATAAATACTTATTATTTATTCTTAGTATTAAACATTACAAATAATTTATTTAGTTAATAATCATTAATCCATTAGATTATATTAATATATTTATTTATTATTATAGTTATTTGTTAAGTTAAATATTGTAAATATTTATTTAGTTAATAATTATTCATTCGCTATATTAGATTAATTAATTTATTTAATTATGTATTTATACATTCATTTATATATATACTTGTATTATAAAAGATAAAACACATACTAATTACATTAATAATATTATACAACTATATATTAGTATGTAATAGGAAATCGGATATTAAGGTTTTACCCGTTATCAACGGTTTTACTTAATATTACGATGATTGGTATGATTAGAATATCAATCAAATAACTTTTTAGGTTTTTCTTCTAGTCTTTTCCTAAAAAGATTCTTGTTAAGATTAGAATGTTCTTAGAAATTTTAATTTAATAGAATAAAACATATAAATAGTACTCTTGAGTTCGATTTGAGAAATCAAGAGTTATTATTATAAGATTAATTATAATAAATAACTTTATACAAAATAATAAGTAATAAAATAAATATTAAAAAAAAACTATTAAATACACAAAATAATTCTGATACATTTGGTTTCGTTTATTATAATTTCTTATAATAAACTCATTAAGTTAAGTTTCTAATTTTACCTTTATTTTCACATTTTAATAATAGTTTATATTATTAATTTAAAGCTAATAATTATTATTATATAATAAATATAATATAATTATTACATTTTGGTACACCACATTCAGAAAAATGCAATAAATCCATATATTTGGTAAATGAAATAACCCTTATAATATATATGGATTTAAATATTTTTATTTAATAAATTTATATAACGATAGTAATAATAAGAATGGTAAATTAAATTAAATTAATAACTTATAAATAATTTATTAAAGTAAAATAAACTTTTTATAATTTAATATGATAAAAATATAATTATATAAGGAAGAGAAAGACGCGTATATATATAAAAAAAAGAAAAGAAGAGTTTTTAGTTTTTAGTTAGTTTTAGTTAGTTTATATTAGTTATATTATAAATAAAATAAAGATAAGGTGATAATAATAGAAGAATAAATAATATTATTGTTAGATTTAGTGAAGGAATTAATAATAATATTAGTTTATTTTCTAAGATTATACCTATTTTTAAAACAAATGATAATATAAAATAATAATAAATAATACTTATAAATAATAAAGCTTGTAATAAAAATAATAAAATAATAAACAAAATAATAAAATAATATATAATCAAAAAATATTCATCTAGAATATAAATTTGTTATTTATAACTGTTGTAGTGTCCCAAACAATAAAGAAAAAGGTACTTATAATAAAATTCTGTACCATTAATGATACGTGATAAAATTATATAGTTAAAAATATTAAATTTATATAGTTATTTTTAAGGGTTAGCAATTATTTAAGAAAAATAATAATTTAATCTATTATTGAATAACCAATAAAATATTATAAAAATTTTATATAAAAATAACAAAAATTCACTTTTATTAAGAAAGGAGAGTTCTTTGATAAATATAATTAATTATTGAGAATTTTTATATCTGTTTTAACTAAAAATATTTTTTATATTAAATATATAAATGTACTTAAAATTATTTTTATTAATAAAATAAAAGAGAAAGTTACAAATAAGATTTTTTTTTTTTTTGTTTAATCCTTTTTTTTTCTTATATTCAAATACTTTGTGTATAAATTGTTAAAAATAATAAAAGTAAAAGCAAAATAATTAATAACACTAAAAAATAATTATTAGTTATAATATAAATAAATATACAAATAATCATTTTTTTTATTCTTTTATTAGAATATATTATTTTGTATAAATCCCTTTTGTTCGACTCCTGGAAATAAAATAAATAATTAAATTTATGGTATTATTAAATAATACGTACCATAAATTTTTGGTGGAGAATCCGGGCGAGCAAAACAAAATAATATGAAAAACAATAAAAGATAATAATAATATTTAGAAGAACTTATATATATATATATATAAAAAAAAAAAAAGGAAATATAAATATATAAATAATAAATAAATAAAAAAAAAAATGATGGATGCATCAAAATTACAAAGGGCTATCCCACAGTTAAATGAATATGGAAAGGATGTGGATAGTTGGATGGAAGAATTTTCTCGGATAATGGAAATCTATGACATAACTGAGCCTAGAAGAATTTTTATATGGGCTAAGGAGGCTGTTGACTGTGATATTAAAGAAGTATTAAATTCTTTAGTAAAAAGGAGAAACAACGAAATGCATTACCCAAAATTCAAAGAAATCCAAGTAGCCATAGAAGAGTACTTAGAGATAACTCCTAATGAAAAATGTTCTAACCTAAAACTTCTGAAAATTAGGGATAATGAAACAATAAAAAATTTCAACTATAGATATTTAAAATTATACCATCATTTAGATCATGATTATATGAGGTTGATATCTGTAGAAGATTATTTAAATGCTATTAAAACGAGAGTATATCCACACTCTCAGGTTATTATTTCAGAATGTGAAACATTAACAGAAGCTTTTAAAGTGGCTGAAAGAGCTGAAAAGGCCGAGAAGAAAACAATGAATAATAATTATATTAACAACAATAATAATGCTAATACTGCTAACATAAACATGTTAACCCAAAACTATGGATATTCCTCTCTTTTGAATCATCCAATATATAGTACCCTTACTAATCATAGCTACCCAGATGATTATCCTAATATGAATTATGGAAGAAATTATAAGAATATGGATATGTACGATCAACCTAGAAATTTTTACAATAATCATAATAATTATAATAATCACTTAGGGTATAGTAATTACAACACTTATGAAAATAGTCCTAACCTCAATAATAGTGGCAATCCTAGAAACAATAATCGATTCGGAAATATTAACAAAATAGGATATATTAAAAACGCTAATAATTTTAATCAAACCAAATTTAGTAATTTTCGCAATTTCAATAATAATAACTCTAATAATGGAAATATTGAATTTAATAAAGATGAAAATGGAAATATTAATGCAGATAATCACCAAGGATATAATAATAATATTAATTATAATAGAAATAATACTATTAGTGGAGGGTATAATTCTAACCCTGGCTTACAAAACAATACTTATGGTAATAAGCTTAGGGCCATTCAGTGCTATAGATGTAAACAGCATGGTCACAAAGCCAGTGTCTGTCCATATTCTATGGAACAGATTAGGATGTTTCAAAACGGTACTAATAATAAAGAAGTAAATAATAAAGATGGAATTAACAATGTTAAGCATTTAAACTCCAATTAGGGAGAAGGATAACTCCCAATAATCAAACCGTCATTAATGGAAAATATAATGAAAATAAAGATAATAAAAATATAAATTTATTCAATTATTCAAATAATAAAAATCCACTTTATAATAATGATAATATACAGTATTCTAATAATCAATATGAAAATAATACTAATTATGCTCAAAAAGAGATTAATTTAAATAATAAGAATACTACTTCTTACGGAACTAGTTTTAATTATTCCAACAATGAAAAGTATAAAGCTGAAAATAATAATGGGATGAATACTGATTATTCTATGAATGTATCAAACCAGAATGGAATTAGTGATATGTACCCTGAAATTGTTGCTGTTGCTACTAGAAAGAATAAGAATAATGATAAGAAAACATTTATCCCATATAAAGTACCACCGGGTAAATTAAAAGATAATCCTGTACCAATATCTACCGCGGCAATGAATCACAATAAAACTGATATAAATGATGACGACGAAGTAGTCCCACTTACAAGCGAGATAGATATGGAGATGAATGAACCAGTAAATATTAATAACCCTAAAGTAAATAATACTGATAATCATGAAGATCAACTTAATAATGAAAAGGATAAGAGCAGTAGTGATGAGCAAGGTGAACCAACAAAGAAAAGTAATCCTACTGTCAAATCAGGAAAAAGAATACATGCTGATAAAATTAGTGAAAATAACTCTAACTATATTGATGATGAAATTGGAAATAAATTGAGGAAAGATAATATTACAACATTTGATAATAGTTATAAAACAAAACCAACCAATCCTAAGAGGAAAAATTCCTATAATGACACTACTGATGATGACGCTCAATCTGATAAGAAAAGGAAAACAGAAAAATTGCAGTTTCTTGATTTGTCATTTATTAATCAACCTAATATAACAAATGCAAAGAAGAAAAATAAGTTAGATAGAATAAACGAACTTTCAAATCTAGTTAGTGAAATTAATGAAGATAATAATAAAGCAGATGAATCATTGACTAAAAATGAAAAGCATATTAAAATACTTGAAAAGTTGGAAAACATGTACATTGAAGATTTGATTCGGGATATTGTATCAACGGAAGTCAAAACTAAGTTAGTAAATTTGCTAGACTGGTTCCCTAAATTTAGAAGTGAATTTATAAAATCTTTAAAGTTAACTTCATTTAAAAACCCAGCATTAAATGTTATGTCACTTTTTAGTAGAAATAAAATTATTAAAGTACCTGGTGAAGTTGAAAATAATAATGCTGAAATTTTCTTGGATACCTGCTCTAGTGTTAATTTAATTACTAAATCAGCATTAAAGAAATTTCAAATCAACAAACCTTGTATTGGTACAATTACTGAAACTTTTCTACAAGCCTTCTCTAATAATAATTCAAATTCTAGTATTTATGAATTAAGTATAAAAATCGGTGATCTTACCTTTTCTGAATATTTTAGACTAGTAGACAAAGATGACATTTTTGATATACTAATTGGGGTTGATTCTTTAAAAAGAAATCGATTTGTTATTAACTTAGTGGATGATACTTTATATTTTATGGATTTAAGTAATAATCCAATTAAACTTACCAATTTGTGCTACGATATTAATATATACAATAATGGAAATGACAATAATCAAACTGAAGTTAATGATGATAAAGAACAGATTAATACTGATAATGTTAAGCACACTAATTTTGATGATTATTACCTTTCAACTTATGGGATATTACCAGCATTAATTACAGTCACTACGTCACTAGTGAATCAACTACTAATAATCAAGGTTTAGATATAAAATTGAATAATTTAGAAATTAAAAGAAACATAATAAATAATATTATTACTGTATTACCTTTGGATATTCAAAACAAGATGAAGGATGTCTTTAACAACTTTATGGAGGTAATAGCCATTAAAACAGATGATTTAGGTAAGACTAAATTACTTCCTCATCATATTGACTTGCTACCAAATACTAAACCGATTAAACAGAGAGCCTATAGATTACCGAAAGTTAAAGCTGATGCTCTAAAGGTAGAACTTACTAAGCTCATAGAGAATGGTCTTATTGAACCATCCCATTCACCTTGGTCTTCACCTGTAGTTTTGGTTCCGAAAAAGAATAACCAAGTAAGAATGTGTGTAGATTACCGAATGTTGAATAATTTTACAATTAAAGACTCCTATGCTCTCCCCCTTATAGACGACATTCTGTATTATGTAGGTAATAATGCCGCAGTTTTAAGTACTATTGATTTGTTCTCAGGATACCATCAGATTCCAATGCATCCTGATGATAAAGATAAAACTTGTTTTACCACTATTTTTGGTAATTATAATTTTGTTGTTATGCCCTTCGGTTTGTGTAATGCACCTGCGACTTTCCAAAGGGAAATGAACAGAATATTTTTTGATTTAATTGGAAAGTCTGTGTTCGTTTATATTGATGATTTAGTTATTTTTTCTAATTCTCTAGAACAACATGTCACTGACTTAGCTTCTGTATTTCAAATTTTAAAAGATAATGGTTTGAAAATAAATATTGATAAATGTAATTTCTTTAAGCAAGAAGTTGAATTATTAGGTCATCTACTTTCTGTTGATGGTTTAAAACCTTTGGACTCGAAAATAAATGTTATATTAAATTGGATTCCACCTAAAAACATTAAACAACTTCGTTCCTTTTTAGGTGCAGTTGGGTATTACCGTAAGTTTATTTCTAACTTTGCACAAGTAGCTCAACCACTATACGAGCTCACTAAAAAAGGTATTCCTTACGAATGGTCCGATTCTTGTTCTAATTCTTTTGAAAATTTAAAATTAAAGTTAGCTTCGGCTCCAATTCTTTCTCCGCCTGATTTTAGCAAACCCTTTATTATAAGAACGGATGCTTCTAGAAGTGGTATCGGTGGTGTTTTAATACAATTGGACAAAGATAAATTTGAGAAACCATTATACTACCAGAGTCGTACCCTATCTGATACTGAAAGACATTATAGTATTACTGAACTTGAGGGAACTGCCGCCTATTATTGTGTTATGAAATTTAAATCATTTATTACAGGTAATAATTTTGATACTTTATTAATTACAGATCACAAACCTTTAGTCAGCATTTTCAAAAATAAGGAACCAACAACAAGCCGCCACATAAAATGGATTACTGAATTTAGTGCATTAAGGGTGATTGTTCAATTTGAGGAGGGGAAGAAGAATGTTCTAGCAGACGCTTTATCTAGAATGGAGAGTTCTCAAACCCCTGTAATTATTAATAATGATGAAAAAAAAATAGTAAAAATAATATTTCTGAATTTAATAATGCTAATGATTATTCTAATGAAGTTGGAAATAAAAATAAAATAGTTACTACAAAAAGTAAAATAAAAAAG